>BSBK01006717.1:1780000-2380000 GCA_027943335.1 Chamaecyparis obtusa
TCTTCTTTTTGATCGACACTAAAATTTACTTAGCTTATACTAGCACTCAGTCAACACATTACCTTTCCAATGTGCCATCTAATCAAGCACCCATTGTAGTATCTCATAACTCAACCTTTCACTAGGTCCTCTTATTATATCCTCTTTTCAAATCCTCTTCATCAATCAAAAGATATGGTACTCTACTAGATAGAAATCGTCTTACTAGTTAAGGTTTGACATCAATGACAATATAAAAATTATTTCAATTGTAGTTTCCAACAATCTCCCTCTTTGGCATTGATGGCAACACTTCATGTTCTACTATAAAATCCATATGCAATGTCACCATACAATCCAAAAAATTATGCTCAAAAGTTTACCAAAAGTCTCCCTCATCTTATTCAATCTCTCCCTCTTTGCTTAGGGTAACTTCTTTTGTATCTTTCTTTCATGTTAACTAAATCTCGAAATCTTCTCCCTCTTTGACAACAATGCCAAAGACATTCATCTTGACCATGTAGATATATTCATGTCAGTTCTATGAACTTTATTACTCCCTCTGTCATCTTGCTTATGACTAATCAACATCTTGTGCTTGACTCTTCACAACTTTAGGCAACTCCTAAAGTCTGACCTTATTTTCATCAATTTGTCAGATATTCTGATTTAATACCTTTGATGCAATGCTCCTATATGATTCTAGGTAGTCTCGATAAGGGGAATCACCCCTAATTTACCTCTGATATATTCATGAGCATCCTTAGGTAATGCTTTAGTGAATATGTCTACTAATTGTTCCTTTGTATTCACATAATCCAATCTCACTTCTTTGTCTTGAAATAGCTCTCTCAATTAATGACACTTGATAGAAATATGCTTAGTCTTAGTGTGCATTACAAAATTCTTTGATATATTGATAGAACTTGTGTTATCATAGACAATAACAATTGGCTCAGCAATTTCTTCCTTCATACCTTTTAACAATTTCTTAATCCACACTAAATTTGAATAATTCACTACTGCTACTACATATTCAGCTTCTTCTTTAGATTGGGAAATGCAATTTTGTTTCTTTCTTGTCCAAGAGACTAATCTCTTTCCTAGAAAAAATGCGCCACCACTTGTAATCTTTGTGTCATCCACATTTCCTACCCAATCTGCATCAGTGTAAACTTTCAGTTAAAACTTGTCATTCTTCTTGTAGTACAGTCCATAGTAATTTGTTCCTTTTAGATCTCAATATCATTTTCACTTCCATCATGCGACTCTCCTTAGGATTTGCAAAAAATATTGCAGCAATCCCAATTGCTAAGGCAATATCTGGTCTACTATGGACAACATATTGTAAGTTTCCAATCATATACCTATACAATGTTTGATTCACTTTAGATGTATCATCAGTCTTTGACAATTTTTGTCTAGTAACCATAGGTGTACTTACTGGTCTAGAGTCCATACCAAAAATTTTCAATATCTCCTTGGCATACTTATATTATGTAATATAGATACATTTCTTCATCTGACAAACTTGCAAACCAACAAATAATTTCATCTCTCCAAACATAGACATCTCAAATTCATTTTGCATCTCATTTGAAAATGTTTGACATAGGGCATCTTGTCCTCCAAATATGATATCATCAAAAATAATTTTAGCTAACAATATCCCTTTACCTTATTTCATCTTCTAATACAAATTGTTGTTATCATTTGTTCTTAAAAATCCATTTTTTATCAACTAGTTATGCAATCTCTCATACCATGCTTTGGGGGCTTGTTTTAATCCATATAGTTCCTTATGTAGTTTACTGATGCAAGAGCATCCTGGGTGTAAGAGCAATCTTGCATCACACAAAAATATTTATGTTTTTGTATTCAATAAGGGCTATCTTGTGCAGAGCAGCTATTTATGGAAACTTGCTATTTTTAGTAATTTGGTCATCTGATCTTAGAATGTTCTAATTTCTTCCCTGGAGGTTCATTTTGGTCATATCATCCTACCAATAAAGTTTCATTGACAGATCAAGTCTAGCTTTGTAGATATTGAAGATTTTTAGTATTGGCATCAGGGTACAGAAACTTTGAACTCAGTTTTGAAGGCTTTAGAGGCCCCGGATGAGGTCGAGAATTTGGGTGATAGGGACTTGTGTGAGTCAAGGCTATAGAGCGCTTTGTGGCCTTTCCAAAATGGGGTTATAATAGTCAATTGGGTCAACTAGTGATGACTTATGGTCTTCAGAAGTTGGGTCACCTGAAATGGCAGAAAATGATTTTCCTTCAAAATTTTTGTTTCGGTTTCAAAAGTTATTTTGAGCCGACTTTGATGTAATAAATTGTAAAATAAAATAATTCAAAGTTTGGTTGGCCTTGTTGGCTAAAAATTTTGGAACCTTCCCAGGCAGTGGAAAATTGCCTTTATAAGGAAGTCTATAATGTTGTCTTAGGCAGTTTGAGACAGTTCTGGATAGTAGATCTGGGTATTGATTCAAGGCTTTGTCCTACAGAATATTGTAAGGGAATGCCCATGTGACTTCGCATATTGTAACTCTGAAAGTTTGTAATTCCACATTTGTGGAGATAATAAGAAGCCCATTTTTTATTCTTGCATTTTTTTGTTGTTTCTCTATTCTGTTATGTGTTTGTGTATTAAGGGGAGCACCCTTCATCATTTACAAACCATGTTCTTCTTTCTTGGATCAAAAAATCCTTCTAGTTGTTCAATGTATACTTCTTCTAATATTCCATTCAGAAATGTAGATTTGACATCCATTTGATACACTTTGAATCCTTTAAAAGCTGCATATGCATATAGAGTTCTCACTCCTTCCAATCTCACAACTAGGGCAAATGTCTCCCCATAGTCAATTCCTTATTCTTGTGCATATCCCTTGCATAACAATCTAGCTTTGTTCCTAGTAACTTCTCCATGTTCATTTAGCTTATTTCTGAACACCCACTTTGTTCTAATAACATTCTTGTCTTCTGGTGTTGGCACTAGTGTCTAGTTTTTATTCTTTTCTATCTTCTCAATTTCTTCATTCATGGCTTGAATCCAATCTTTTTTCTCTAAATAATCTTTCACTATCTTATGCTCAAATTCACATAACAAGCATGTCTGATATTTCAACTTACTTCTTGTCATGAATCTAGATTCTTTAGCTCCAATTATTTTTTTTGGCTTATGATGTCTTCTCACATACTGTGATAATGTAGGCTCATATCTCCTTTCTTCTTGTTCTTGATCTTCAAGTTCATCTTGTAGATTCTCATCCTCCTCTCCTGATTTCTCAGCAGCATCCTCCTAATGCTCGACATTTTCTTGTTGTGACTCGGCAGGTTCATGTTGTTTCTCATCATCTTTGTTTTCTGGTTCAGGTATATTACTGGCCTCTCCTTCTTCCATGTATACAAAAGATTTGTAATCTTCAGGTTCTTTCTTGCACTCAACTTTATTCTTTCCTACATATTCATCAACTCTAACATTTTCACTTTCCACAACTTTCTTGATTTGTACTCGGTTCAAGGTATAAATAGTTTTACTTATAGCTTCTCTCAAGTATTTTTGTGCAACATTTTTTTCTATCATCAGTGTTCTAGCACAATCCATAATTTATCTATTTCTTCTCTCTATTATACCACTGTGTGGAGGTGTCCTTGGTGTAGACATTTATCTCTTTATTCCTCTATCATTACACAATATGTTGAACTCATTTGATATGAATTCTCATCCTCTATCAGATCTCATACATTTCAAGTTTTTACATGTTTCTCTCAACTTTTTCCAAATACCACTTAAACAACTGAAAGGCACCATATTTCTCTTCCAAAAACATCATAGTCATCATTCTAGAATAGTCATCAATAAATAGAATGAAATATTTATCACCATGGTCAATTTTCACACCAATAGGTCCACAAAGGTTAGTATGAACTAATTCAAAAATATTATTAGAAGTATATGTTTTTCTCTTGAAACTAGACTTTGTCATTTTTCCCAATTGACAATGTTTACACATCACATTATCAGGTTTCTTTAGTTTTTGAAAACCTATAACTTTCTTCATCTTACTAGTGTTTACCAAATTGTCAAACTTCACATGAGACAACCTCTTATGCCATAACCATACATCATCAAATTGTGCAAACAAACATGTTTCTTCATATATGTCTAGATAGAACAAATTACCTCTTGTATATTCTCCACTTCCAATTAGTTCACTAGTGGCATCAAATATTTTAGCCTTCTTGTGATGAAAATCAACTCGATAACCAATACTTTTCAACCATGCAACACTTAAGAAATTATAGTTAAGACCTTCAACCAAATAATAATTATCACATATGATCTTATCAGTGAATCTTATTCATCATTTTCCCTTCATATGACATGGTGCATCATTACCAAACTTAACACTCCTACCTTTGTAATGGTTTAAGATTTTAAACTTACTTTTATTACCAGTCATGTGATGTGAGAAACCACTATCAATAATCCATTTATCACCTTTACTCACATATGAAATAAGTGTAGTTTTTTCATCTTCATCAGAATCATCTTTCATAGCAACATAAACAACTTCTACATCACAATCATCATATTCACTAGTTTCTTCTTCAACAATATAACAAGACTTCTTACATTTATCCTCATATTCCTTATACCTTTTTTTATCTATGTCATTCCTTTTGTCTTTATACTTTCTTTCCCTTCTTTCATCCTTGTCATTCCTGTCCAAAAGTAATCAACTCGTGGAATATAGAACTTTCAATAACATAACACATCAAATAACATTCACGCAAGTATGACACTAGGATTTAATGTGGAAAACCAATATGGAAAAAACCACTAGTAACGTGCTACCAAATTTTCACTCTTCTAAAGTGAGATCTATGAGAATCCAACCTTGTTAAAGGTTACAATACACACTTAGGTGTGACCCTATTGCAAGGTGATCGATGTAGGGTTTGTTGCAGAGGGTATTTCTCTTATCTTTAAGGATGCCTCTAAGAAGATTGGACCTTAGAGTAATTGCGGATCTCTGTGATATTGTGGAATCTAGGATTACAAAGTAGGTGAAATCTAATTTTAGATTTGAGATAGAGCTGATGAAGAATGAAATGGTCACTGAGATCATGACAGTTATGACTAGTGTACCTTAGAATGTTAGTACTGAGGATGGTTATGAGGAAGCTGTTAAAGACTTTGAAGCTATTGGATCTAGTGGTGATGACGAGAGAGACAGATCTGGTGAAGATAGAACTAGTCAGTTACATAGATCTAGAGCTCAGTTAAGTAACAATTACTGAATGGAAGTTTTTACTTTCTATGGTACCTTGAAACCCAAGAACTTGATTGATTGGATTGGTGAGCTTGAAGATTTCTTTGAGCTGGAAGAAATTGAAGATCCTCTTTAGGTGAGATTGGCACAGACTAAGTTGAAAGGACATGAATCTCTTTGGTGGAAAGAATTACAAAGAGATAGAGAAGATGAAGGTGAAATGAAGATCAATTAGTGGAGGTTGATGGTGACTAAATTGAAAGCTAAGTTCATACTGGTTGAATATGAGCTTGACTTGTTTAAGAAGTTACAAAATCTATAGTAATAGGATTTTTCAATTGAAGATTATACCAAGGAGTTCTAGAAACTTACTAGTCAGTCTAGACATAGAGAACTTGGTAAGGAAAAGGTAGCTCAGTATGTGAATGGTTTGAGATTCAATATTCAGGATGAGCTTGGTATGTTGAAGATTGATTCTATTGAAGATGCTTATTAGTATGCTCTAAAGGAAGAAGATAAGTTGAAGAGGAAACAACATAGTAACTCCCTAGGGAAGGAAAAGATTGATCACTTAGTGAAGGATAAATAGACTAATGCAAAAGATGAAAACAAACCTATAGAACCAAAGAAGAAGATAGGTAGAGTTATCTTTAAGGGTACTTGCTATAACTGTGGGGAGGAAGGACACCATTCTTTTGAGTGTACACAAAATAAGCCTGGTGACTGAAGAACTATTGTGGTAAATGAGAACATGGAGAATGAACCTAAATCTGAGAACTTGATTGCTTGGAAAACATTGCTCGGTACAAAGGTGGAACCTTGTCGGAGGACTAACTTGTTTAGGACTCGGTGCAAGTCTCAGGGTAAACTCTATGATGTTACCATTGATAGTGGTAGTACTGATAACCTTGTTGCTAAGGACATGGTTCAAAAACTTGGTGTGGATAGAATGAAACATCCTTGTCCTTATAGGATTGGTTGGTTGCAAGACGATCATGCTTTGGAAGTGAGAGAATAGTTCTTTATTGATGTTCAGATTGGTCAGTACAAGGATCTTGTGTTATGTGATATTGTGAAGATGAATAGTTGTGATATATTTCTTGGTAGAACTTGGAAATATGATTGCAGAGCTATGTATGATTGTGTCAAAAATGTGTTTACTGTTGAGAAGGATGACAAGAAGTTTTCCCTGATGCCTTGGTTGGATACAATGCTTGGTAGGAGAAGCCTTATTATTGGTAGTCGAGTTGAGTTGGTGGATCCTAAAGGTTTGGATGATTAGTGTGAAGAACAGACCTATGTGTTGTCACAGAAAAACTTGAAAAGGTAGAGGAAGTTGAAGTGGAAGAATATGCAATGTGAAAAGTTGGAGGACTTGTATGTGAAGAACCAGTTCGAGGTTTATGTGTTGAATCTTGGAAGATGTTCTTCCAGTATATGAGAACATCTTTTTGAACTTGGGGTGTCTGATGCAGGGGCATTCTTGGTCCTTAGTGAATCTGCATAGCAGTTTGTTATTTGGCTGATGTTACTCGATTGCAGCCTTAATTGATGGTCTCACTTATTGAAGGAAGCTCAATTGCTGAAGGAACTCGGTGGAACCTCTGGTGCTCAGTGGAACTGGTGCTTGGTAATGCATGTATTTCTCAGTGTTGTTTAGCTTGCTTGATTGTTTCACTAATGCTCATTTGTTTCTCTAATTCTTGGTAGATGATCTTACCGACTGGAGTTCTTGAGTATTTTCTTCGTTGACTTGGTGCATTTATTATTGGTAGCTTTTGTTGGATTCTCCTATGTGGATTTCAAGGCTAACATGTTGAATTAAATGTTTTTAAGGCAATTTGAGAGTCGACTTGTATTTCATTTAATATTTTTTTGTAGGAGTTAATTGTTTCATCCAGGCGACTTGTGGTTGATGATTAGTATTTATAGGATGTTTGGGTAGTTATTTAGGCATGAGATGGGAAGTTCTAAGAGCTGATTTGGGAGGACCAAATAAGTGAAGTTGTGGAAAAGATCCTACGAGATCTTGTAGATCAAATTGCTTTTTGATAGTTTGTACTAGCGAGCTAGTGGTTGCATACTTGGAGACAAGGAGATTGCTTGGAGGCTTGTGAGCTCAAGTTTAGATCTGCCTTAGGGTTTCCATCAGTTGCTGATAGTTTTCAAAACTAAACTAGCTAGAGTTGGATTGGATCTTGTTGATTTTGCAGAATTACTTATGATTGTAATTGGCCCTAACTCGGAAGGCCTTATAGCCAGGCATGTTAATGAAAATTTGACTTAAAATAATTTTTCTGTTGAGTTATTCCACTATGTTGTTCTGTTGCTACAAGGTTGGACTATCTTTAATTGGATTATCTCACCTTGATCTATGTCACCTTTACGCTAGGCATCTTGTGAATGCTACTTTCCTTGGAAAATACTTTAGTGGGACAATCCTTGACACGCGCATAGTTTTCTAATGTAGCATGTAATGTCTTAGTACTTTATGAGCCACAAAAACCATAGCAAGGCATGCTCATTTAATGAGTGAATAATTTAATTCATAGACCACAAGTATTTTTCTAATATAAAAAATAGATTCTTCTCTTCCATTTTCATCATGTTGTGCTAGAAAGGATCCTAGTATAGTTTTAGTAGTATAAATGTAGAGAATGAATGGATTTACAAGAATAGGAGGTATCAAGATTGGTAGATTAAGAAGATAGTCCTTCAATTGCTAGGAATATTTCTCACAATGTTCATTCTATTTAAAAGTCATACCTTTATGTAGCAGATGTTGGAAATACTGACACTTGTCAGCTAATTGTACAATGAATCTTTGAATAGACTATAAATTTCCCTATACACTTCTTAATTGCTTGAGAGAATTTGAAGGAGGCATTTCCAATATTCCTTTTACTTTCTCAGGATCTACTTAAGTGCCTCAATGGGAAATAATATAACCTTGGAAAATTCCAAAAATCACTCCAAAAACACACTTATTTGGATTCAAACAAATCTTATATCCTTTCATTCTCTCAAATATTTGATCTAGAATGTTCATGTAATCCTTTCTTGTAAGGTATTTTTATAGTAGATCATCAACATAATATTCCATTAGTATATACATGAAATCATGGAAGATAGTAGTCATTTCTCGTTGATACATTGGTCTGGCATTCTTGAGACTGAAGGGCATGACATTCCAATAATATGTTCCCCAAGAACATGTGAAATATGTCCTGGATTAAACTTATGGATAAATTATTATTTGATTATAACCGAAGAAACCATCCATTAGGGATAGCATCTCATATCCAAGTGTCATGTCTACTATGATATCAATATTTGGCAATGGAAAGTCATCTATTGGGTAGGCTTTATTGAGGTCATAGAAATTTGTACATATTATGATGTCCCCAGTATGTTTTCTCATAGGAACCAAATTAGAAATCAATTCTGGATAATCAATATGTATGATAAGTCCAAAATCCAGTGATTTATTCAATTCTTCTTTAACTAAAAGAGTGATTTGATGATGCATTTTTCTGATTTTTTGTTTTATTAGCTTAACTCCTAGTTTGAGTGAAAAATGATGGACTAACTCAGGATCTAGGCCTGGCATGTTTCTATAGGACTAGGGGAAGTTAATTTTCCTTTGTAGAAAGAATTTCACAAATTCATCTTTCTCTTCTTTAGATAATGAGGCTGCAAAGTGTATGATTTTTTGGTTCTCACATGTTCCCAAATTAACTTCTTTTGTCAGTTCAATCAGTAGTGCTGGCTTTTCTCTCTGTGGGGGTACATCCAATATTCTATCCTTGGGTGTCATGGAGAGGTTTTCACCCTTAGTTATATCCTTTATTTTTATTTTTTCACAATCTAATGATGCCTTTGAGTTTTCACCAAAAGATTTATTCTTTTCATTTTTTTCATTTTTTCTTTACTTTCAAATTTGTGACTGGAAGATGGTGTTGACTTCCCAAAATATGTTATGGCATCAATAAAAATAGTGAATCCTTCTTTATGATCACCACATGGCATGCCTTCTTAAAGCTTGAAGAAATCTTCTATTGCTTCATCATTTTCAAAGTGATCTAAGCTTAGTGGCCCTTCTTGATCCCAATCTATCAGTTCAAGGTATAATAAGGAGATGTCATCATCGGTGTTGCATATTTTCTAGGAGTCAAATGTAAGGGAAAATATATAAATATCAGTTCCATCAATTTTACTGGCTTTTTACTCAGAAGCACCAGGGCTAGGATCCCAAAAGGTTTTGATTCAAGCTTGAGGATAGGTTTTAGGAGGAGGGGTATCATTGACATGTTTATCTTCAATGGGTTGGTCATTAGGGTCATCAAAGATACAGTTAAGTTAATATGGCTAGAAGAATATGAAATCCATCCCCAATCATTATAATTAGTAGTTTTAGGAGGGGTATCCTCATATGCCTCCTCATTATTTAAAGTATTTGCATTTTCACATAAGGCCAACTTAGTAATCAAAGAGTCAATTCACAATAGTTTAAATTTGAGTCCCAAATTAGGAGTTCATCCTTGTGTAATAATAGGCTACACAATACCCTTTTTTGTGTGCCTAGACCACTACAACCATCATATCCTTTTTTTACAGAATTGTTAACCCTGGTCCATACTTCTCAGCATGTATTTGTGCATGTTCTTATTCTTATTCATCTTTGTGTATCCATGTAGATGTATTTTCATAGACTTTTACTTCATGCAATCATCCCCATCTTGTGAATGTGGTAGAGGGATCATATTGGATATTGGACTTTAATTATTTTCTCTATAATAATTGTGGTTTACCATAAAACTTTGGGGAAAGAGGTAATTTCCCAATATGAAATGCTTTATTCATGAAATATTTTCCAAAAACATTTTTCTTAAATCTTAAATTTACCCTTGTCCGCTTTATTAAGGGTGGATGCATCAACATACTTAGAGGAATTGGTTGATTCTTCACTATTTGTAGGTACTTATTGTTTAGGAGTGTCTATCATGTTGGAAAAGAATTGAAAGGGATTGGGGTCTCTTGGGATAGTGGTTTCCACTCCATTATGAGAAAATTTCAAATATTGGTGATAATTAGATGGGACTTCTTTCATAGCATGCATCCAAGGGCATCCCAAAATCATGTTGTAAGGAAGATCCAGGTCCAACATTTGTAAAAAATGTGTTTTCAATAGTTCGACCAACTCTAATAGGCAATGCAATGTCTCCTTTGGAAGGACATTCATCATTGTCATATGCTTTGATTGTGATTTTATTATAGATTAATATTAGCTTTAGTGTATCCAAGACCTATGATAACTCTCAAAGTGTAGATATCAAGTCCTGCTCCACCATATATCATGAATCATCTAAATTTATAGTTATGAACAAAAAATTCAAGGTGTAAGGGATCATTGTGACCAAATCTATCATGAGAGATATCATTCAGTGAGAAGGTAGCATGTTGTGGTGTGGAAAAGTGCCCTATCATGGCCCAAAACTAAGCAACATCAATATCATTGGGAATAGTAGATTATTTTAAAGCTTTATCAACAATCTCTTTATGCTGAGGGGATGTGCACAAAAATTCAAGAATAGAAGTTTATGCTATGGTTTTACCAAGATGATCAATAAGATTATACTTAGTCAAGACTTTAGGTCTAGAAGGTTCTCCAGGAACAGTAATCTTGGTATGGTGAGTAGTGACTAAATATTGAAGATCCTTGTCTTTGAAGGTAATAGTGGACACATATACATCTGACTCATAAAAATAGTTTATGGTATAATCATAACTAGTCCAGGTATATTGACATTAGACTTCAAATTTGAATTTGAAGTAGATTCTTTTCCTTTTGCATGGTTAGTCAATGGGTCTTTAAAAATAGTATTGATTAGTGTTGGAAGAACCTACAAGAGGTTCTACTTTGATTAGGCCTTTATCAATGAGATCTTGCACCAAGTGCTTCAATTGAAAATATGAAGTTGTTTTGTGACCTTTGGATTGATGATAGTAACAATATTTATTGTCATCCCACCAAGGGGGATTTACTATTGGCTCATCTCTGATCTCAGGTAATTGAATAAAATTATTTTGAGCAAATTGTCACAACACATAATCAATTGATTCACTCAATGGTGTGAACTATCTTGGAGGTCCATCCTTATTTCTTGGAGATCAATGTTGTTGAGTTTTTTGTGTATCATTTTTTGTCTACACTTGAGGTGTTTCTTGATTCATTTTCTATGTATTCATAGTATTAGGTCCTTTAAGAATGATATTTTCTTATGGTGCATTGACCATTCGTGCATCGACAATACCATCATTTGTAACATTTTAATTTTGAGACCAGAATTTTGATTTTTCATTTGAAGTGCTTGCATTATTACTCTCTTTATTAATCTTTAGTACACCTTTTTGGACAAGAGAATCTTCAATACTAATTCCTTTTCTCATAAAATTATCAATTTTTCTTGGACTTTTGATTTTTAGTTCATACGTCATCTATAGCACAATATTCTCAATGAATATGAACACTTGTTGTTCTTTCAAGATGTCAAATAGACATTAACTCATACTATTTCTCCAACACAACAAGAATGTCATAAATTATTCTCCCATTTTTGGGTTGGTTGGACATAAATATGTTAATGTAAGCTCATTTGATATGTTGAAATAAAAATGACATGTATCTTCTCTGTTGGAAAAATGGTCAGCGCTCCCCTTGGGATTCGTGACATGGTTTAAGAGCCTCATGTGTCTTCTATAAGTCTAGTGGTTGTATCGGGTATTAACAGGTCAATCTTTTGGTGCAATGACAACCACTACTTGTAACAAGTGGTATCAGAGCTTGGTCACATGTTCGAATCCCCTCGAGTAACGCTGAGGGGGAGATTGTTGGAAAAATGGTCAAGACTCCCCTTGGGATTCATGACATGGTTTAACAGTCTCCTGTGTCTTCTATAAGTCTAGTGATTGTATCGGGCATTAACAGGTCAATCTTTTGGTGCAACAGCAACCACTACTTGTAACATTGTCTACTAGCTCATTCCAAGACTTTATGTTTCCATGTAACTTAGAGTACCATTCCATTACTTTCCCACCAATACTATGAGGGAAAAGACACATGAGATATATGTCATCATAATTGACTATAATGCAAGAAGTGTAAAATTCTCTTATATGATAAATTGGCTTACCTTTCCCTCTATTTTTCTTGAATTTAGGTACTTCAAAATTGCTCAAAAAAGGATGCATATGCAAACTCTTATCAAATGGATTAGGACACAAGTCACATTCTGTATAAGATGTCTTCCAATGCCTCAACTTTTTTTTTCAGATGCTTGAGTTGTTGCATCATTTCATCATTAGGTGATGAATCCATATGCAACCCGAGATGTCCTCTTTGTCTATAAAATACTCTTCTTGTGGGATGAAAATCATGTTGAGTTTGTCATGCAACTTTTTGGGTCTCTATATCTGATGATTATGTAGATGAAACATAATTTTGTGGTATAAAAATATTTTGATTTAGTTTTTGTTCTTGATATTTTTCTTGTGCCTTTTTTTATCATGAATATTGTTGAGGTTCCTCCACTTGCTGCTAAAATGTTGGATAAATAGATTGTTGATAAAGTGGAGGAGTTTTTCTAAAATATTATGGTGCATACTGTGGTTGTTGCACAAACTATTGTTGCTATGATTATTGCATAAATTTTTGTTGTTGTGGCACTCATTTTTGATACATGTGTTGCACTTTTGGTGGGTATTGAACATTTTGTATAACAGGATGAGATCCTTGACCCACTTGATATTGTTGTATTTGCAACACTTGGGCATTTTTGCTTTTGTTCTTGTTGGTATCCCAAAGGTGCGAATATATCACCAATATTTGGACTCTTATTTTTGGTTGGTTTGATTTCTTTTCTTGAGATGGCATGTTAACTTGTGCTTGTACTTATTGTGATACATGCACTCATTGTGATTCATTTTCTTGTTGCTATAAATTTTCTTGTTATGATACATTTTATTATTGTGACACCTTTAGTGGAATTAGAGAAATATTGATAATACTTTTCTTCTTTGGTTCAAATAATGTACTTGGAATAGTTGTGGTTGTTACATGAGACACATCTATCATTTGTATCATATATACCCTTGGTATACTTTCAATTGTTCCTTTAGATGATGTATTAGTTGAATTCTTCTCTTGTATTGTTGAACATGTCAATAAAAAAAGGGCCACTTTTTTGTACATTGTTATTTTCTTCCAAAGATGGTATATGTGGCATCCCTAAAGAAAATGAAAATGTATCTTCTGGCACTTCTTGTTGACTTTTTGGAATACATTTCTTAAAATAAAGTCTTAATGTCCTTTTAGGATATGCTTTGGAAGTATTATTAACACCAACTATTCCTTGACAATATGTTGTATCAAATAAGGGGTTATTGATTTTTCCAAAGGTATTCTTTTGAGGACTTTTGATAGTCAATTCTAGTCATGGCCTCTTTTGCATTACCTTTGTGGTTGGTTCTTCCAAGGTTTGTTTCCCCTTTTCTTTGTCCAAAGTAACCAAAGGTTGAATTTATTCCAAAGTATTTTTTGTTTGATTTTGATCTTCCAATAGCTATTGAGGATTTTATTTGTTTAACACTTTGAGGCATCATATCATATCTTGAGTCGTGATGTATTCCAATGTTTTTTGAATCCTCTTATCTTTAATAGCTTCATCATTTTTTTCCTTTGGTAAATCCTTAAGTGAAAGGTGACTTGTTTGTGAGTCATCAGATTCTAAAGAAGTGTCTGATGAGTCATTGGGGTCAAAAGTGAATCCCATATTATGATTTCATTCCCTATTTGAGGTAGATCCTAGTTGAAGAGATCCTTGGTGGGGTTCATAAAATTTAATTGTCATATGTTGTTCCTCATGATGTATTGGTGGAAAACTTCCACATCTTGGTTGCATAGGTACAAAAATTGGTCTGAAATTTGGTGGAGGACCCCATTGAATCATGCCAATACTTGGTGAAGTGCTTGAGGGGTACCCCATGTTACATAGGTCATCACCTTGTCTCATATTGGAAAATGTGTGGGTATTGTAGGAACTTGTGAAAATGTGACTTGTCTTGGATCATGAAAAGTTTGGGTTGGCTCTCTTCGAGGTTGCATGTTGATTGGATCAATTTTTTGGAGTTGAAACATTACACCTTGTCTTGGTTCAAATATTGGTTGTGATTCTCATTATGATGCGAACATAGGTTGATAAGTATCTTGTTTCCTTTTGATGTTTGGGATCTTGTAAAGACTAGCATGATGTGTATATGCAAAATGTGTCTTTTTGGGACTTTTAAAAGACTTGAGAATGAAAAATGCAACCTAAGTTATGCAAGTGATTTTGAAATGATATGAAACTTTGGGGTATGAAACAAGTGCTTTTGGACATTGGGACTTTGAATGATTGTGAAAAATGCAACTATATTTTTGGAATTTTGGACTTTGAAAAATCTTTTGAAAATGCAAAACTAAGAGTATAACCTTAGGCAATTGAATAAGGATCTTGACTTAAAAGGGATCAAAGGGACAAAGGATAATTGGATAATGAATAGTGGAAAAATGGAAGCTTAGCAATGCACCTAACATTCAACACCTATTCATTTGAATTGAAATTGGAATTGGCATAGCATGAGTAAATCTGGAAATACTTGAAAATTAATTAGGTCAAGATACATACCTCATTATGAAATTAATTTGGAAATACCTATTTTTTGAAGTCTGTATGAGGTTATGGAAGATTCTGCAACCAGATATGTGATCAAAAAGCCGAGACGGAGAAAACCCAGAAAAGTTTCATCTTTTCGGTAGCAGGTCAAGTTTGACCTTCATAAAAGGTCAAATACCACATTTTTATTCTGAAGCCCGATTCTGATTTTTTTCACAGATCCTAAAATTTCGGTGAAAAGGTTACTCAAATATGTCATCTAATTCCTAAAACAATGATTGTAGATATCTAAAAAAGGGGGTTTTGGGGGTGGCTATATAGGGTTTTGCCTTAGTCAAACCCTCATTTTGGTGGTCTCCACCTCCACGAATAGCCAATTGAAATAGAATGTGTGTGTGTATGTATTGAAACTGTAATGCAAAGATCTAATCCTCTAGATCAAAACCCTAGCATGAATGTGTATGAAATAACAATGCATAGATTTGAATGAGATAGAAAATCATACCAAGCCCCCAAGGCTAAAGTACTTCTACCAAACTCACAATCCATAATTGTTACTCCATGATTGAATTTTTGAATGCTTGAAAGTTGATGATGGTGGATCAAGGAAGAAAGGATCTCTCTTGCTCCAAATATGTGTTCACAAAGATGCTTGATGTCAACAATGGCTTGATCTTCTATATCATCCTCTTGCTATCTTGCATCTTCACTATTCCTTTCTTGCTTGAAATATTCTTGCTCACAAAAATTGATGGAGAGATGTGAATAATGGATGTTAGATCAATCACCTTTCTTGAGAGTGCTTGAGCATGAAAAATTGATGTGAAAATGAGAGAGGAAGGCCTCCTTTTATAGTGAACTAGGACACAATCCTCTAGAGGGGCCACCTTGGAGAATTAAATCCCAATTAGGTCCTAACCTTTAGAAAATATACCTAGATTAAATGCAATTAGAGGATTTACAATCCTGAAACCTAAAATGGCCAACCCGGAGGTAGGAAAATAAATATCCTGAAAGCCCGATGCCTGAAAATCAAGGATTCTGGAAATTTGAATGAGGGGGGAAAAATCGAGGTTGGACCTAACCTAGTCAGGTTCAACCTCAATCCTGACCTAGTCAGGTTTGACCTTGATCTTGACCTAGTCAAGATCAACCTTGAATTTGACCCTGGGCCCAAATCTAATCAGAATCAAGACAAGAGGTCCCGGGGATGCCCAGAGACCTAGAAATGATATCAAAATAGGATAGAATGTCAGGGATAAGTATAAAATCCTATGATGACTGTGATGAAGACCAGGAGGACCTATTTCTAAGTCCTACCTAGAAAATAGAGCCACAAAAGAGGGAAATTTAGGAGAATCCTCAGGATCCTAACCCTAATTTCACTTAGAATGAAGAAGATAAGTGCAAAATGCATCCTAAATGCAAGTCTATCATGATAAATGTACTAAAAGAGGGTGCTAAACCTATCAAGATGGAAGTGCTTCCATTCTCAGATGATACAGATAAAAAGGGACTAGATCAAATCCATCATGACAAAGGTGGATTTTAACCAAATGATAGAAGGATAATTTAGGATAAAGGGAACAAGGGACCAAGTCAAGATCATGTCTTCAATAACATAAGGAAAAACTCTAAGCTTTGGATTTTTGTTAGATTTTGCAAAGTTCTTAAAGGATCTAAGTGCAAAATGAGGACTTGTGAAAAAGGGACTATAATGACGAATCATGAGGATAATTGCAAGGACTTTGAATGCACAAAGAATAATGTAATGTTGCAAATATTTTGGTGTGCCAAAATGAGGACTCTAATCATGCCACAAGGATCCAAAGTGAATGCTTTTGACGTGCCATATGTTCACAAAGGTTTGAAACAAGGTTTTATTGATAAATCGAATGTTTAGGAATGACTTGAAAGCATTTTTATTGGTTTTGAATGTGTGTTTAATTATCTTAAAAAATTTTGAGCAATCATGCAAAACACATTAGATAGAATGGTTGTTGTAAAAATATAAACAATCCCACCACAACCTAGGCTGGCTAGGACAATATCCACTAAAGCCCCACTTGAACAAAGCTTAGTCACGCCTACTTAGGGCAGACAACCTATAAGCTTGGTAGCATAGGATCCCCCTTATTATTATTATTAAAATTATTATTTATCTATTTTGAAAAAATAAAATTAACTAATAAATAAATATTAATTGATTGTTTTTACATGTAGGTTTATATATTAATGTTTTCATTTATATTTATATTTCAAAAATTAATAATATTATTTTATTATTAAATACATGGTTTTCTGATATGCATGGAGATTTTATTTCAATACTTATTTAAAAATTATATATGCATGAAATTTTAAATGAACATTTTCTTAATAAGTCAAACTAGACTTTAGTAAACAAAATTGATTGTTCTTAAACAATTGAGACTTGTGTTATGGTTTGACTACTTGGTATATTCTATTGTATTGTTTGATTTTCTTTATTTGGATAAATTACATTGACTTTTAGAAATTGTATACTAGAGGCTTTCAAGTATTTTTTTCCTGATATATGATTTTATGTGGAGAGTCTATATAACCATTTTGAATTCTTGATTGGATCATGTATGATTCTATGATATATGAGTGATCTCATATGTTGTATTGTATCTCTATCTTTATATCATTTGACCAAAAATGGGATGAGCGTTATTATCATTAAGTCTAATGTACTTGGTCACCTTATGTTCTCTACTATGATTGTTCTACATTTTGGATGATTATGTTTATGGGTTATGTTACTTCACGTTTGGAGATGGATGTCATTGATGTTGTGATTATCATTGGTCTTGTGATATAAGACTATGAGGATTGTTATTTTTTTATTAAGATATCCATTATGGGATGGATGATCTATAGTAATGTCCATATTGAGATGGACTATTATATCCTTGTATAGGATTCATTGTTCTCTACTATGCTCCATTATTTTACTTTGGTGATTTTCATGGTTTATGATTTATGAGAAGCTTTTTTGGTTTTGGGTCATTCTTCTCTTTTTAATTTTGGTTGGAGCATTAGGGTAGGTTATCTAAGTGTATAGATGGGAAGTGGCTTGTTTTGGAGGTGTCAAAGCCCACAACTGGCTACCTGAGTATCCTTTACAAGCTAAAGAGATAAATTAAATACATTAAGAGTTTAAAATAAATTAATAAGAAAATGTGTGCCTTACCCATTCCTAAGTACTTGATTGAGGTCTTGACTATGATGGGAGTGTGAAGATGCTTGTTGGTTGCATGGACTGGATATAGCATAGTTGTTACCTCATTTATATGAGAGGATTACTAATGCCTCATAGAGTCACTAGAGTTTTTGGGTCTAGAGAGACTACCATGATAACCTTAGAGTTGGCTCATGTGATGACACTTCCCTTTATACATCTTAGGTTTCCTATGTGTGTTGGTTGCCTCTAGTTGATTATGTTTTATATTTGTAGTTGGTGTTGTACCTTTTTGAGATAGAGATATTTTAGGATCACTTGCATAGGTTTTGTATTGTGTTGGTTATTGGTGTTTGTTATATGAGTGGGATCTATTGTTATATCCTCAGCATGGTGGGAGTGAACCTTAGGTTCCACATGGTTGGGTGGCAGTGATTATTTTACCATTTGATATTCTAACTTCCTCATACCAGTGTTGGATGATCCTTGTAGCGGTTGTATCTTCTAATTTATCATTAGAGACTTACTCCTATCTTTCATTTATTATATTGTACCTTGTACTTAGATTATATTTGCATACCCTAGGACTTGTGCAGTGGATGTGGGTTATCATGTATACCTTATGGCTCAGTTGTATTTGGGTATTCTTTTATGAGATGGTGTACTTTATTTGAATGGTTATTATACTTAATAGATTAATTTATATTTACGTAATCCTACATCAAGGAACCCTTGAGACTTGTAATTTAATAATGAGTTATACTTATGAGTATGTATTGTCTGTATGTTATATTTAGTCTTCTTTTTATTCATTATTGTTTGTAACTCTTAAAAAAAAAATTATTTTGTAAACTTAGTAGCATGTTTTAGGTTAATTTCTCCTGGGTTCCCTAGTGGGGCATTACACTTAGCATCAGATTCCATGTTTCTACACTATGAAATCTAGGAATTTGTACACCTATTAGGTGTCATTATTGCCACTAGGGATTGCACCCGTGATGGCTAAGTATGAAACCTAGCAATCCCCTGAAATATGGGAATACTCTCAGGATGTGGGACTGCTTCACTGAGAATAGACCTCTCAATTAAGGGCCGACTTCCCCGTTTGTATCACCTAAACTGAACTAAACTTGAAGGGAAAGGGAGAGAGATTGCATAAAAATGAAATAACTAAAATTTAAACTTAGGTGATTCACCAAACTGGATAGATCCACAAACTGAAAAACAAACTCACAATGTAATCCAACATCTAACATAAACACCACAACTCTTCCAAATCTGATTTTTCCCTTTAGAAAATAATCAGGTGCAGATTGTAAATGAGAAGGAAAGATAGATTCCACAACTCAAACACATATACATGCACACATATTTGAAACCTTAAGGAAAAATAGTGCTTGCAAACATCAAAGTGAACATAATATCAAGTGAAGGATCAGATTTTAATCACAACACATGACATTAAGCCAATCAAATCAACTCACAAAGCTGTAGAAAAGAAGGAAAATTTTCTATTAAGTAGAATAAAAGGAGTCAAAATATCAGATTGCTTCTCAAAGAGCTAAAACATTCACCTCATGAGGAGGGAAGGAAGAACTAGCCCTCTATCACAAAAGTGAGAGGCATATATAGGAAATCTAAAGAATCTTCCATCAAGTCCACTACCTCGCCAAGAATAGAACAGTCAGCCATTAGGACCATGATCCCATCACTCTAAAATTCAGATGCCTAGTTCCCGACAATATAGGGGGACAGAAAAAGTGGAGTCCCTAAAATAGACTAGTCAGAGGAAGACCCGAGACCCACTAAGTCATGCAAAATAATGATATTCTGACAGCAGTTTATGGAATACCACATGTCCAAAATATCTTACAATGAGCTCCTGCATTGACTTATAACATTAAAAAAAATATTCCCCCCTTTACTAACATCAAATGGATTCAAATGTATTTGAGATATTCTCAACTCGAAATTGAGGAGAATACCTAAAATATTTACATCTTAAATAATCCATATGACATAAATATTCTAAACAATAATAACCTCCCCAACTAAACATGAATACATGACATTAAAAAAATAACATTTACCACCTAGGTCAACAATGACTTACTATGAGGGAACCTAGGGCATCGAATATAATTAATATACTTACCTTAAAATAAGATAAATATATTAATATCTATAAAACATGACTCATGCCCAAGAATAACCTAGCATTCTATGACAATCAATGTATAACCCTAAAAAGGGATATGAAAGGTAAACATGCTAATAAGGAAACCCTTATTTGGAAATAGAAACATCTCTGCAAATGGCAACTGGGATCAGCATCCGGCAACCATTGAACTCTTCAGCAACCCAAAACAGCAACTTTCCATCTGAAACTTGAGCCCAGTTTGGAAACATCAACCCTCCTCTCGGCATAATGATCAAGGTAGGCGTACATGACATGATCTGGCATCTTGTAGCAACAATATTTTGATTTTCCTTGTTATAGGCATATGAATTAGAGCATATGATCTGTACTTTGAATCCTTTGTTTATTGCATTGCTTTTCATTACTTTTTAAAGTACTGTTGATATTTCTTATCTTTTCTTTGTTGTATTACACGGCCAAATGATGCTAAGTTAGGGCACATTTAAATTGCTCTATTTTGTTCGAATGTGCTTGAGAAACATTGAAGCTCATGAACCTGAGCCAGGGCATCCTCTATTATGTGCTTCTTGGTATCTTGAGGGCATCGGACTTTTAACTTTGTGCATTATATTTGTCTCTACATTTGAATGCTATTACATTTTTCCTAGCCTTGAACTTCAAACTAGGGCACGGTTTATGATGCTATGTACTACCGAATAGCAATCTGTTATACATTGCACTTATGGAATCTTTTATGTTGGCATGGCATTTATACACTATATCAATAGCTCAAGAGACTTAGGGCGTTGTGTATCTATATCATCTTTCTTAATGCCGATTAGGGCATCAAGTTCTCGTTATGTGAGTGAATCATTTGCATTATGTTGACTGGTTTATCATTTTCTCTGCAAACCGCTTGAATTGCTGTAGCAATGTATTAGAGTTTGAAGCCCATGAACATTAGAATATTGTTCATCTTCTATTGACACCCGATACAATAAGCTAGAGAAAATTAGAATATTGTTCATCGAGGGCATTGCATATGTATTGTCTTGAATGTTTAATTGTGTGGTATTGCCACTGTTATCTTTTTGTGTTCATGAAGAGCCTGAGAACCAACAGGGGATCACGATGGCACACCCCCTATTTTTCACTATTTTTATTCTCAATACACCAATTGAGATGTTAACACCACTATATATTAGAGCCCAGGAACACACAAGCCTATTCTTCTTGCATGGTATACTATTGGGCACCTAAGAATGCAAGGCATTCATCGAGGGCATGCATGAATACAACCAGTAAAACCATCACATGCTTGGCTATTATGCTCACTGGACTGAAGTATTGTTGCATGCACCAGGTTATGAAATATGTATTGAATCTTGTTATCATGCATTAAAAATCTTCAAAAAATAGGCCCAAAATACAAATATGATGATTTGATATGCCATACCATATTTGAATTCACTGTTCTGTTATTGCCACAAGCAATCTACTAATTATTATCATGCCCACATTGCTGCTAGAAGCTTATTTTCTATTCTGAAAACATCATCCTTTTATTTTGCATGCCTCATGTAACCCCTAGGTGTACATATTGTATACACCTAAAAATGGTCATCTAGACTATTAGCCCCTTTTGCTAAATCATAAATTGCTTATTCTTGATCAAATCCTAGCTCTATCATTTATTCGATTATTTTCTATGGGCTAACCATTTTATCCTAAGTCTTTATTTATTTAAAAGGAATATTTCCTCCCCTTTTAATAAATAAAAAGCCCCCACTTTTCCTCTTATCCTAAGTTGCACAAATAAAGCATTATTCTTATTTATAAAAAGAGAAAAAGTACTTTTTGTCTCATATGGACACAAAAGTCAACTCCTATTTTCTCATTGGAGGATACTTATGCACATGGATTGCTCCTCTTTCAAGCTCCACCATTGATTAAATCTTTTGCCTCTTAATCTCCATGGTCCATTCCTCCTCACTTCCTTTAAAAGAAGAGCTCTCTTCTCCATTCTAGAGCCCCAACTTTTTATGCTAACTTTATGCTGCAGGTTTTCTAGGTCACTTTGGAGCTTTTAGATATTTGGAGCATTCTTAGCATCTACATCTCATTCTTTCATTATTAGCTTAGCTTCATATTTATGCTTTCTTAGATTAGCTTCATTTCTATGCTCTAGATTAGCTCACATAGATTAATTAGCTTGGGTTGTAACACTTGCATATTTCCTTTCATAGCTTAGCTTGCATTTCCATTTCTAGCATAGCATTGCATTGCATTTTCATTCTTGATTCTTGAGGATATTGGCATTCTTTCCCTTGTTGAATCTCCCATTGCATGGTTTACTAGCAAGGTTATAGGCTAGATAGCTCTAGCTGAGAGCATTCTTAAAAACCCTTGCACTCCATGCCTAGGGAGCTATGGATTGATTTGTGAGGGCTCATTCTTAAGTTTCCTTGCATGTAATGATTCATAGAAGTGTGACACATTTATAGCACACACATATCAATGCCATTCCCTGGAACATTGTTGTGCTAATTCTGTCCTTTTGATTATGCAATCTTGACATGATCAAACTATCACTATTAGTCCTTCATCTATGCCCTCTTTGATCCTCTGCCATTGATATTGTGCCATCATGTGAATGTAACAGATCCTTAGCAGTGATTTACATGCTTTTATGTTTGGTTCTTAGGACATAGAAGTCCTTTTTGCAGATTTATAAAATGCAGACTATCATGGTTTCATGTTATAGCATTATTCACAGGATGTAGCTTGAAACACATGAATGCCCTAAATGCAATGTATGGGTTTATCTTTAAGCATATCTCTGTTGTACCTTTTCTAGATTTGTGGATTGTGTGCCCTCAACTATACAATATGAACATCTATGCAACAGAGTGCCTTGTCTGGTTCATAGACTTGTGTACTTTGTAAATATCTCTATTCAGAACTAGATGCCATAAAACCCATTGTTTCTCTTTTATGCTCTTGATGCGAGATCATCTGAATGTTCTTCTATATGTACACACAGTGTGTGATCTTGGCCCTTGATGGGGTAATAGATAAAGTATAATGAAATTATTCTATCATTACCCACGTCAAGGACCCAAATCATTCACGAAACTCTTTATTGGATCAACTTCCCTGTATCTGCACATGAAACAAACATGTTAGTGAAAACCATGGTGCCCTAATGATTTTGAGTCTAGTACACAGCTTTGAGCACAGCCTTTGTTAGAGGTGCATGGCTGAGTGTGTATATGCATTACTGTATTGTGATATCAGCCATTGCTTAGATCCATTGGATCTAACCCAAATCCCCTTCTTCTTTTGCAGGTTCTGGATCACAGGAGCTTCTGGACAAGACGGGCTTCAGACTTACAAAACTAGGCAATGTCTGGTACCCCAATACCACATCTTTTATGTATATTTACACTCATTCATTTACTTCTATTAAAGGTTATGCTCATGACCTGTGTGAGCCTAGATAGATGTTCTTTCTTTTTAGCTCTTTTACTTCTCTGCTCAGAACAAAATGATACAGATAGATGTATGTGTAGATACAGATGCTATTCATTCCTTTTCTTTTCCATGTATGCAATGAAATGAACACAAATTTAATCCAGATCACCTAATAACATAAACTAGGTTATTGTAGCTCATCTAGTAATTAGGCTTTCAAAAATGTGTCAAAAATATGACAACATTCTAGCGACCTCTTTGGAGTGCTTGCCTGCTAAGCATCTGACCATCTACCTTGAAAATCCATTGGGCACAGAGTCACTAACAACTGATGAAACTCCAACCAAAATAAAACTCCTCTCTCCAACCAAAACTAAAACTAACTACCTGGAAACTATTCAGGCTTATTTCTAACCAACTGAACAACTGAAAACTGAAAGCAAACTGAACTAGAGCACTTGTGCTAGGCACTTAGGGAAGACAAAAAGCCAAAACCATCTAACACTACTAAAATCCAAGGTAAAAAGAACCTCAGAAGCAAGCCTTGAGGTGAATCCCATTCACTGGAATGGGCAGCTCCTCTCCATCCATATTGGCCAACTGATAAGAATTGTGGGCCTTGCATCCAATCACCATAAATGGTCCAGTCTAGATAGCATCAAACTTGGTGTGTTTCCCTGGCTTATGCTTTGCTTCATCCCACCTGAGAACTAAATCTCCTTCCTTAAAGACTTTAGGTGTTGTTTTCTTGTCAAAACTTCTCTTAGCCTAGGCATGATGATCCTCCAAGCCTTCAAATTGCATCTTTCTTGTCTCTTCTAACTCAATAAGTTTTTCCAACCTAACCTGCATTGCATCCTCCTGCATGAGATCAATCTCTTTAATCAAACTCAAGGTAGGTAGTTCAGTAGATGGAGGAATCCTAGCCTCCCTTCCATATACCAATGTGTAAGGCAAATTACCAGTAGCCCTCTTAGGTGTTATTCTATCATCCCACAAGGCTAATTTTAACTTGCTATGCTAGTCTCTCTGGTTTCCTTCTATAATTCTTCTAATTATTCTGAGAAAGTTCTTATTAGTTGATTCTACTTGGCTATTACCATGAGGGTAATAATTAGAAGAGCTACTCAGAAATATTCCATGCTTAAGTGCCCACTCTAAAATCCTGGCTCCCAGGAAAGCCATGGCATTGTCTGATACAATTGAATCAGGAGTACCAAACCTGGATATAATATCTTGATAAAAGTTCAACACAGAGGTCTCATTAGCCTCCTTTAGTGCTACTACTTCTATCCACTAAGTGAAGTAGTCTGTGGTAGTGAGTATCCATTTGTGTCCAACACTGGATGGTGGGTTGATAGGCCCAATAAAGTCTAGACCCTACTTTTAAAAAGGTTGTTCAACCTCAACAAGATGAAGGGGAAGGGCAGCCAGCTTTTGTTTTCCAGCAAACAAGGCACAATTTTTACATTTTCTAACCCAATCAAAAGCATCTTGATACAAACTAGGCCAGTAATATCCAGCTCTTAAAATCTTAAGAGTAGTGGTTCTGGTAGCAAAGTGCCCACCAGAACTTCCATCATGAAATTCTTCTAGTATTTTCTTAATTTGATTAGTTTCAACACATCTTAATAAGACACCAGCATGATCCCTTCTATAAAGAACATTACCAATAATAACAAAATGAATAGCCTAAAGTCTATAGTACCTTCTTTTACTCCTCCCAAGGCCTTGAGGGCACTAGCTGGTAGCAAGATAGCACTTCATTTTTGTTATCCAGCTTGGGCTCTGTCTAGCATCCTGATTTATCAAAACTACCTCTTCCTCCTACTGGTCTGCATCTGTTGTTTTCTCATTAAGCTATTCACATGGTCCTTTTCCTCTAACCAGTTTGGTCACCTTGATCTGTAAATCATATTCCATAACCTTGGTGACCTAGCCATCTCTCTTATGACTTAGGTCTTTGTTCAATAGGAATTCCTTTATGCAAGGATGTGCAACCATCAGGTGCATTGTGTTTTTAGACAATAAATGTCTAAACTTCTTTAGACTTCTCACAATGGCCAATACATGTTTTTCTACAAGCAAATAATTCAGCTCATAGCCATCTAGGCCCTGACTATAAAAAGCTACTAGCTGTTCTTGATTTTCAGCATTATGTTGAACTAAAATTATAGAAATGCTATCTTTATCCCCAAAAGCATATAATATAAAATATTTAGAGAAGTCAAGATTTACCAATGTAGGAGCAGATGCAATTGCTTCCTTGACTTCTTCAAAGCTCCTTTTTCCTTCACTGATCCAATGAAAACTTGCATTCTTTTTAAGCATCTGAGTCATAGGCTTCAAGAGTGCAGCAACATTTGGGATAAACCTTCTTAAAAAGTTGATTCTTCCCAAGAAACTCTACAATCCTTTCTTTTGAGTTTGTAGAGGAAGATCCAGAATAGCTTTCACCCTCTTAGGGTCAATAGTTTTTCCCTTCTTGGAAACAATGTGTCCCAGTAGTCTCCCCTCATGAACAACAAAAATACATTTCTTAGGATTAAATGAAACCCCAAACTCCCTGCATCTTTCAAAAATCTATCTAAGGTGTATCAGGTGGTCTTCTGTGTCCTTTGAAAAAATGGTTATATCATCCAGATATACCAGAACAAACTTATTCATTAGGCCAAAAAAAGCCATCTCCATGGCTTTTTGGAATGTGGCACTAGAATTTGACAGCCCAAATGGCATCCTTCTGTATGCCATGGTGCCCCATTTAGTAGTGAAAGCTATCTTGTATTCATCCTCTTCTCTAACTAGGACCTGGTTATAACTAGAAAAGCCATCTAACAAAGAAAACTTGTCAGATCTAGAAACATACTATAAAATCTTCTCCATAGATGGTAATGGGTGATGATCCTTTAGGGAAGCCCTATTAAGGTCTCTGAAATCTACACACAGCTGAATCTCACCATTCTTCTTCCTAACTGGCATTAAGTTTGAGACCCAGGAGGTATGCTTAATAGGAAAAATAATATTAGCTTGAATCATTTTTCTCAACTCTTCTTTCATTAGGACCTCTAACTTGCGATTAATGGGCCTTTGTTTCTACCTTACAGGCTTGGGGCTCTAGTTCAATGGTGTGTTATGCTAGATGAGGATCAAATACCTTTAAGTGATAGTATTCCCAGGAAAATACATCACTAAAATCCTGGCATAAAGAAACAAAAGCTTGTGTCTCAGACTGAGTGCATACCTTTCCTAACTTGAGAAATTTGTTTTTGAGGACCTCCACAGGATGGTAGTGTTCTTCTTTAATTATCATGCTGGCCTTGTCACCTCTAAGTTGATCATCAGAATTGAATAAAGACTCAAGTGTGACCAATCCTTTAGGTAATCTATTGCTTTTTAGCTGTAACATTTGATCATCATATTAAAGAGCATGTTTTCTCTGGTTCATTCTAGAGAACTCAGCCTCTTCAATAAGAAAATTGATAATCTGTTCATCATTTTCAAAAACTTTCCAGCTTACTTGATTGTCTGGTATAGATGGTCTTACCAAGACCTTCACATGCTAAGAATCAGGATCAGAGACACCCTTTGGAATATCATATTCTGCTCCCATGGCAGCCAACTTATCTGCTTGTGTATTCTGATTTCTGGGAATAGAAATTAGATTAAAAGCATGAAAACATTCTATTAAATCCCAAACCCTATGCTTATACAGCTAAGTGTATTATTCTTTTTGAGGTTAGTGCCATGAATTTGATTGACCACTAACTCACTATCACCTAAAACTTCTAGGCATTTGATTCTTCTTTGTCTAGCCCATTCTAAACCATGAATCAATGCATCATACGCTGTTGTATTGTTAGTACAGCTAAAAGAGAAATGAACTATAGAGTAATACCTTTGTCCTTCTAGAGAAATTAGGACAGCCCCTCCTCCTAAACCTACCTTTCTTCTGGACCCATCTAAGAAAAGTTTCCACAAGTCCTCATTATGACTGGCAGAGGGATTATCTTCTTTCTTAATCAACTCTAGTATTACAACATCTCCCTCATGAATGATAAACATTCCAATACTAGAAATATCCATATTTCTGAAAGGGTCATCTTCTTGTAAATCTCTCTCAGCCCACTCATCCAAAGAAATATCAGGAATTCTTCTGTCACTGGTCTCAGACTCAAAATCACTTGACTCTTGCTCATGATACATCAGGTTAGCATTTATGGGGCTTGGGGTGTATGGTTCAACATAGTTTTTTGCAAAAGCCTCAGACTTAACTCTGACCCTGGTTCCATATCTAGTTCTAAAATATAGGTGAGACCAATCAGCTGAGAGATATCCTCCTATCCTAGCAATGAACTCTCTGCTTAGACAAATAGCAAAATGAGGAGGTAGACCTATGACATAGACATCTTGGGGAATAGAGAAATTAGGACACTCATGAAGAGTGAGACTCAGGTCTTTTATGACTCCCAAGGTATTAACTGATGACCCATCCAACTAAACAATAGGCTTGTTTATCGGCTCATAAGGTAATTCTAGTAGATCCACTAGCTACTTAGAAATCACAAAACTACTTGCCCCTGAATATATCATACAGTTATGAACTAAATGATTTCCAACAATGAGAGTTACATAGAAAGGAGGAGGTTTAACCTATGAGACAATAGTGGGCTATGAGCTAACTTCTTCTTTTTGCTACTCCATCTGAGATGTTCCAGCCACTAGGACTTTAGTTTGTTCCAAAATAGCTCCTTGACTTGGTGAAATCTTAGCTAATTCATTCAATATCAGCTCCTTTTGTCCAGGGATTACCAAAGTGTCCATCAATGGTACGATGATGGAGGTCTTCTTCATTGTTCCATAATATTAAAGGATCCCAAACTTGCTTAAGGTTGTCCTTTAGGTATAGAAACCTCTATTTGTGCAAATACCAACTATGTAGCCACCTGGACTGGTTCTTTAGGCTCCTTTGACTGGTTTAGAACTGGAGTTTGAACTGCTTTAGGTTGGGAACTCACAACAAGAGCTTGCTGGTTGGTAGAGGCCACTTGTTCAACCTCCATAGATTTATTTTTAGACCTTGTGCTGGCTGCAACTGGGATATAGCTTGGGTTATCACTTGTTGAAATATTCACTCCACAAAAATCTTCCTTCTAAAAGTTCACCAACATTGCCTCGGGACCCTGGACTTCATTTGTAGTAACAACTAGATCCTGTTGGGTTTCTGGTTTTTGAACCATCTCCTATGGCATCATCACATTATTTTGCACCATTAGGGCCTGAGTATAGCCATTAGGACACATCCCTTGGATATGTTGCTGATTGCATGGGCAACCCCATTGATAATCTTGTGCTATATTATTCTGGACTACAGGAACCAATTCCCTAGAAGCACTAGGAATGTTAGGATTATAAGGCTGGCTAGTCTTTTGGTTATAACTTCTTGCTTGACCTTACTGGCCTTGTTGGTATTGGGGCTTGTTCTACTAGTAATGATTTTGATAGGGCTACTGATAAGGTTGCTGATAGGGTTGCTGGTAAGGCTGGGACTATTACTTCTTTAGACTAACCAGCTCATTAGTAACTATTTGCAAGGCCTTTTTAATCTTAGTCAGCTCTTGGGATTGATTCACAACTGGGTTAGCAACTTGTTGAGGAGGAGCTAGGAGAGGTGGAATAGATGCCAAGGTTGGAATTACTTCAAGAACAAGATGAAGCTCTAGAAAAATAGGCATTGGGGGCCTTCGGGCTATCTTTCCAGCTTGGATTAGACTATTTTCAGCTCTTGTGGCAAGATCATATGCTGCTGGTAGATTATTCCAACCCGTTGATTGGATCATAATAGAGATATCACTATTAAGGGCTCTTAGATAATACAAGAAAGCATGCTAGCTTGAAGGTCTAATCATAGCTAGTATTCTATTCCATGTCCTCTGAAATCTAAAATTAAAATCCATCATGTATTCTTGAGGTGCTCTTTTGATAGTAGTTAAATGTTCAACCAACGAGAGATGGTCTAATTTATCTTCAAATTGATTGGTCAAGGCCTGACCCAACCCATCCCAATCTGCAATAGAACCAACTGGTAAACTTCTAAACCATTGCAAAGCTTTGCCCTTAAATGAGGTTGCCAGCAATCTCACAGCAACATTATCTTGGGTTATATTATGCAGGGCACAAAGGGATGCTACATCTCTTATATGCTCAATGGTTGAGGTTTGATACTCTCTTATAAACATAGGCAAGCTCTTGAGGGCTGATATAGGTATGTCATCATGCTGCTGCAAATTTAAAGGGCTACCTTGATTAAAAGCTACAAAAGGATGTACTCTAGGCTGAGCCATTGGTGGATTTAAGGGAGCTTGAGATACTGGAACTTGAGTAACTAGAGCTTGGGTTACTGGTACTTGAACTACGGGTGTTTCTTGAATAGGTAACAATACAAGTATAGACTGGACTGGTGAAACACTTGTAGGAATGTGAGTAGGCTTAGGGGTAGGATTGGGAGCAAGATTCACAAATTTTGATGCACTAGCTTGGGCTACTTTAGACCTCTTCTTGACAGATGGAAGCTTTGCATACACAAAAAGATTCTTACTCTACCTAGTTAGAATCCCACTCATAAGCTTATATACTGATCTGCATAAAACACCATTAGAGTCACCAGGTATGATCTCAAAACACCATTATTCCTCATACCACACAACAACTTGCATAATCTTTCTAGGAAATCAGACTCATTGAGTCTTCAGTCCCACCAGGCGTGCCAAAAATAGTTGTCACTAGGGATTGCACTTGTGATGGCTAAGTATGAAACCTAGCAATCCTGTGAAACATGGGAATACTCTCAGGATGTGGGACTACTTCACTGAGACTAGACCTCTGGATTAAGGGTCGGCTTCCCTATTTTTATCCCCTGAACTGAACTAAACTTGAAGGGAAAGGGAGAGAGATTACATAAAAATGAAATAACTAAAATTTAAACTTAGGTGATTCACCAAACTGGATAGATCCACAAACTGAAAAACAAACTCACAATGTAATCCAGCATCTAACATAAACACCACAACTCTTCCAAATCTGATTTTTCCCCTTAGAAAATAATCAGGTGCGGATTATAAATGAGAAGGAAAGATATATTCCACAACTCAAACACATATAGATGCACACAGATTTGAAACTTTAAGGAAAAACAGTGCTTGCAAACATCAAAGTGAACATAATATCAAGTGAAGGATCAGATTTTAATTGCAACACATGACATTAAGCCCATCAAATCAACTCACAAAGCTATAGAAAAGAAGGACAATTTTCTATTAACTAGAATAAAAGGAGTCAAAACATCAGATTGCTTCTCAAAGAGCTACAACATTCACCTCATGATAATGAGGGAAGGAAGAACTAGACCTCTATCACAAAAGTGAGAGGCATATATAGGAAATCTAAAGAATCTACCATCAAGTCCACTACCTCACCAAGAATAGAAAAGCCAGCCATTAGGACCATGATCCCATCACTTTGAAATTCAGATGCCTAGTTCCCGACAATATAGGGGGACAAAAAAAGTGGAGTCCCTAAAATAGACTAGTTAGAGGAAGACCCGAGACCCACTAAGTCATGCAAAATAATGATATTCTGACAGCAGTTTATGGAATACCACATGTCCAAAATATCTTACAATGAGCTCCTGCATTGACTTATAACATTAAAAAAAATATTCCCCCCTTTACTAACATCAAATGGATTCAAATGTATTTGAGATATTCTCAACTCGAAATTCAGGAGAATACCTAAAATATTTACATCTTAAATAATCCATATGGCATAAATATTCTAAACAATAATAACCTCCCCCACTAAACATGAATACATGACATTAAAAAAATAAAATTTTCCACCTAGGTCAACAATGACTTACTATGAGGGAACCTAGGGCATTGAATATAATTAATATACTTACCTTAAAACAAGATAAATATATTAATATCTATAAAATATGACTCATGACCAAGAATAACCTAGCATTCTATGACAATCAATGTATAACCCTAAAAAGGGATACGAAAGGTAAACATGCTAATAAGGAAACCCTTATTTGGAAATGGCAACATTTCTGCAAATGGCAACTAGGATTGGCATCTAGCATCCACTGAACTCTTTAGCAACCCAAAACAGCAACTTGTTAGGAATAAGGTGTCTCAACCTTGGATAATTCCTATTCTTATTATTTTTTTTTTAAATGTATTTTTTGCAAATAATGTAATTAAGTGTGAGTGTACATGTCTAGTTGGCATGTTGATGTGTCACTCCACTTGATGTGTAGGCATCTTGTGCATAAGGAGATCATGATTGAAACGGTCATGATGGATTCCTATGACACGTAAGAACTATTTAAGGAATGTGCTATGACAGGTGTAAGAGCATCTTATGACTAGGGCCTATTTGGGTGCCCAAGAAGAAGTGGTTGGTGTGTGTAAGAGAATATGCCAAAAATAAGTTGGTATGACAGATTCTCTTACACTTCTCTTGTGACCATTATTTTTGGCAGATTCTATGACAAGCTATCATAGTCTATTCTAGGGATGGACACCTATTCTTGGGATTGCATGTAACAAATGTGTACACGTGGCTTTGTGCATGGGTGTTGGTGGTTGTGCCTATTTTTTCATCCAGAGGAGTCTATATATATGATGCTGCTCCTATGGGAGAGATATAACAAAAATTTAAGTCTTGTTGGCTTTGTCTCTCATTTCCTGAAAGAACTTGCATTGCAAGTGTATTGTAATCTTTGTGTTGAAGATAATACATTGTGCAGGTTTTGGAGTGCTGGGGTTTTTTACCAAAAGGTTTTCCCCAGGGTATATCATTGTGTCATTCTCTATTTTTCTATATGTATGGTATGTGGTTGCAATATCTTTGTTAAAGTAGTTAATGAATCTGAAAGTGTAAGGATTTATAAGAATTTGCACAATACTCTCCTATAGAGATTAGCGTAGGAAGCTATATCCGTACCTGAGTTTCCTTACATAACTTTCCATCTAAAACTCAAGCCCTGTTTGGAAACATCAACCCTCCTCTTGGCATAATGATTGAGGTAGGCGTACATGACATAATTTGGCATCTTGTAGCAACAATATTTTGATTTTCCTTGCTGTAGGCATATGAATCAGAGCATATGATCTGTACTTTGAATCCTCTATTTATTCCATTGCTTTTCATTACTTTTTAGAGTACTGTTGATATTGCTTATCTTTTCTTTGTTGCATTACACGGCCCGATGATGCTAAGCTAGGGCACATTTAAATTGCTCTTTTTTTTCCGAATGTGCTTGAGAAACATTGAAGCTTGTGAACCTGAGCCAGGGCATCCTCTATTGTGTGCTTCTCGGTATCTTGAGGGTATCAGACTTTTAAATTTCTACATTATATTTGTCTCTGCATTTGAATGCTATTACATTGTTCCTAGCCTTGAACTTGAAACTAGGGCATGGTTTATAATGCTATGTACTACCAAATAGCCATCTATTATACATTGCACTTACGGCATCCTTTATGTTGGCATGGCATTTATACACTGTATCAATAGCCCGAGAGACTTAGGGCATTGTGTATCTATATCATCTTTCTTAATGCCGATCAGGGCATCAAGTTCTCGTTATGCGAGTGCATCATTTGCATTATGTTGATTGGTTTATTATTTTCTCTGCAAATTGCTTGAATTGTTGTAGCAATGTATTAGAGTTTGAAGCCCATGAACATTAGAATATTGTTCATCTTCTCTTGACACCCGATACAATAAGCCTGAGAAACTTAGAATACTATTCATCGAGGGCATTGCATATGTATTGTCTTGAATGTTGAATTGTGTGGTATTGCCACTGTTATCTTTTTGTGTTCATGAAGAGCCCAGAAACACATAGGCATGTTCTTCTTGCATGGTATACTGTTGGGCACTCGAGAATGCAAGGCATTCATCGAGGGCATGCATGAATACAACCAGTAAAACCATCACATGCTCACTGGACTGAAGTATTGTTGCATGCACCAAGTTTTGAAATATGTATTGAATCTTCTTATCATGCATTAAAAATCTTCAAAAAATAGGCCCAAAATACAAACATGATGATTTGATATGCCATACCATATTTGAATTCACTGTTTTGTTATTGCCACAAGCAATCTACTAATTATTATCATGCCCACATTGTTGCTAGAAGGTTATTTTCTATTCTGAAAACATCATCCTTTTATTTTTCATGCCTCATGTAACCCCTAGGTGTACATATCAATGCCATACCCTGGAACATTATTGTGCTAATTCTATCCTTTTGATTATGCAATCTTGACATAATGAAACTGTCACTATCAGTCCTTCAGTTGTGCCCTCTCTGATCCTCTGCCATTGATATTGTGCCATCATGTGAATGTAACAGATCCTTAGCAGTGATTTACATGCTTGTATTTTGGGTTCTCAGGACATAGAAGTCCTTTTTGCAAATTTATAAAATGCAGACTATCATGGTTTCATGTTATAGCATTATTCACAGGATGCAACTTGAAACACTTGAATGCCCTAAATGCAATGTATGGGTTTATCTTTAAGCATATCTCTATTGTACCTTTTCTAGATTTGTGGATTGTGTGCCCTCAACTATACAATATGAACATCTATGCAACAAAGTTCCCTATCTGGTTCATAGACTTGTGTACTCTACAAATAGCTCTGTTCAAAACTAGATGCCATAAAACCCACTATTTCTCTTTTATGCTCTTGATGCTAGGTCATCTGAATGTTCCTCTATATGTACACACAGTGTGTGATCTTGGTCCTTGACGGGGTAACAGATAAAGTATAATGAAATTATTCTATCATTACCCACATCAAGGTCCCAGATCATTCATGAAACTCTTTATTGGATCAGCTTCCCTATATCTGCACATGAAACAAACATGTTAGTGATAACCATGGTGCCCTGATGATTTTGAGTCTGGTACATAGCTTTTAGCGGAGCCTTTGTTAGAGGTGCATGGCTGAGTGTGTATATGCATTACTGTATTGTGATATCAGCCATTGCTTAGATCCATTGGATCTAACCCAAATCCCCTTCTTCTTCTTTTGTAGGTTCTGGATCATAGGAGCTTCTGGACAAGACGGGCTTCATACTTACAAAACTAGGCAATGTCTGGTACCCTAATACCACATCTTCTTTTATGTATATTTACACTCATTCATTTACTTCTGGTAAAGGCTATGCTCACGGCCTGTGTGAGCCAAGATAGATGTTCTTTCTTTTTAGCTCTTTTACTTCTCTGCTCAGAACAAAATGATACAGATAGATGTGTGTGTAGATGCAGATGTTATTCATTCCTTTTCTTTTCCATGTATGCAATGAAATGAACACAAATTTAATCTAGATCACCTAATAACACAAACTAGGTTATTGTAGCTCATCTAGTAATTAGGCTTTCAAAAATGTGTCAAAAATATGACAACAGTCATGTAGTTGAAAATTGAAATCAAACATAGACAGATAACTCTTTTGTATTTGAGAACCATTATAACTTATAACCTACTTGTAAATTTTTGCAAATTTGTTTAGTTACAATTGCATTTGATGCATCTTACCTTGGCAACTGTTTATTCTTTTTGGGTACATTATGTAGTACGTCCAGGATGTTTTATTCTTGGGTTTCATGAAGTCGTTACTCTCTTGAGTGTGGCTCACACCAGTCACTTTGTTATGTGAAATTTTTTATGATTGATAATTTATTTTGGTTATTGATGATTCGTTCATGTTGTGTTTGGGCTAGCATTTAATTTTTGAACTTTCTTATGCCTAGAATTGTCACTTGAATCTCTTTTCACTACCTATTTTGTGACACTGGTCACACTTGATTTAGTGTTTGAAATCATTATGACATTTTATGATTTAATGTTGAAATTGGAATTCTCTCACTTAAGTTTCTCCTTTCGAACTTTGTGGTGGCTATTATGAATGTTTGGTATTATTGGCCCTATTCTATGATAAGTGTTATTTCTATCATGCTCATTTTGGACCCCTGATAGTATATGTAAGGGAGGATATTGCAGAGAATTGTACTATATTTTTATGTGAAGGCAAACTGCATTATGATTCCTATATGATTGTATTGCATTTTCTAGGATTTCATGAACCCCTTAATTTATTATTTGATACAAATATATAGTTTATACAATTAATTTATAGATAAATTATATGATGTTGAATGAATAAAGATCTAGATCTATTTAAATCAATTAATAATGAATGATTAAGAAGTGTGATTTTCATTTTATGCTTAAACTAGAATTATGTTGCTCTTGATGACTATATATATCATGTCTTTATTTCTAGTGTGTTTCAAGATTTCATTTTGTCTTTTGTTTTAGTAGAATGATTTTGGATTGAGGGATGCATATCCTTATTTGTTTGTAGGCTTCTAAGAGTAATCCTAAGTATAGGGAAGGTGGATGTAATACCCCTCCCATAGTCTGATTTTCTATATGTTATGATGTCATTTATATTTATGAATTTGTTGACCCCATACATGCATGTGTATGGATTGCGTGTATGTTTTATATGTTACAAGTAGTGTTTGTTGTTGCACCAAAAGATTGATGTGTTAATGCCCGATACAACCACTAGACTTATAGAAGACACAGGAGGTGGTTAAGCCATGTCACAAATCCCGAGGGGAGTGCTGACCATTTTTCCAAAAATCTCCCCCTCAGCATTACCGGAGGGGATTTGAACTTGTGACCAAGCTCTTATACCACTTGTTATATGCATTGGTTATTGTTGCACCAAAAGATTGACCTGTTAATGCCCGATACAACCACTAGACTTATAGAAGACACGGGAGCTGGTTAAGCCATGTCATGAATCCCAAGGGAAGCATTGACCATTTTGACAACATTATATTTCTATTTGATGCACCTAATGTGGTTGAGGGATGGAGTCGTGGTTACTTTCTTGCAATATCCACATGATCGATCGATCCCTGCCATTGTCTATTATATATTTATACATGTATGTAAATGCTCATCTTTTATGTAGGATTTCAATTATCAGGCATCGAATTCCCTGAATTATCAGGATGAGCATGCCCTATCGCAATATCTCAATGGTAAGAGAGGGGAGATAACAGACAGGTCCAAATCCTAACTTAAGCTATTTATTGTCCAAAAATAGTGGACAAGTATCTTAGTTATTACCCTCTGAATTTGTCAAGGTGGTTTCCTTTACAAACCCTTACTTTGTGTTTGATTTAGTACGTTTTGTGTAGTCAGTTTCTTCAAGTTTTGCATGCATGTAGGTTTGATGTGATTTTTGTGTTAAAATAGATAAAACATTTAATTAAAGTTAATTATGTGATTGATTACTTAAATATCTTATAAAATATATGAATGTTAAAATATAATGTTATTTAATTAATGAAAATTAGTTAAATACCCATGTTTATTAAAAAGAATTAATTAGAAAGTCTAGTTATGGAAAGTGGAGATTTAATTAAATACTAAGTCTAAATTAGAATTTAAATGCATAATTAAAATATAAAATAATATTTATTATTAAATTGCATATTTCAAATATGCTAGGAAGTTTAATTTAATTAAAATATAAAAACTAATATTTAAATACAAAAGAAGTTAAAAACGAGTTATGTGATTTTAATGTTGAGTTGCATATTAGAAAACATTTTATTAAGAAATTAGAACTTTACCTTTTAAAATTCAAGTTTAGTGAATTGATAGAAACAAGAAATATTTATTAAACAAATGAGTTTTTACTCAATTTAAGGTTCAGTTCTTTTTTTATTTTGCATGAGTTTTGGAAAACCCTAGGTTTCTTAGTTTTCCTTTATTAGGAGTATTTTGGTCATTATTCTTTTCACACACAGGTTTACATGTTTTAGTTTGGAATTTTCAGGGTTTTTGAATTGCTCTTCATGGCTTCTGTCAATTGGTGGATTAAGGTAGGGTTTGAAACCCTCATAGACCCGATTTTCTTTTAAAAGATTGTTTACTTTGTGCATGCTAGATTTTGTTGATGGCAGTTTTTTAATTCTTCTTTTGTATGAAATTTTGTTTTGAAAGCTTTTTAGTTGAAGAAATTTTGTGATTGTAGAAATGTGAATACGTGATATTTTTGTTAGAAAAATATTAAGGAAAAGCCTTGTATTAAATTAGTTCGACTTTGTTTGTATTTGTTGTTAAAACTCTAAAAAGTTAATCTTATATATATATATATATATATATATATATATATATATATATATATATATATAATCAGATTTAAGAAAAAACAAAATATTATTATTAGTATTGTTATTTATTTATTTCAAAAAAAAAAAATTAATAAATAAATAAATATTAATTGAATTTTTTACATGCAGGTTTATATATTAATATTTATATTTGAAAAATTAATAACACTAGTATATTTGACCCACTTTTTAGACCAACATTTCCGACCAAGCTATAAAATGATTTTCCATGGTCGGTTTATAGAAGAAAATTTTGATTTTTTTTTTACTTCTATTCCCGTGTTGGTCGGAATTACAACCCTAAAGAGTGGTCGTAATTCCGACCAACACGGGAATAGAAGTAAAAAAACAAAAAGTCAAATTTTATAAATATATCCCGCCTACCAGCACATTTCATTTTATTTCATTTTGGCATAGTCCGTGAGTAAAGGAGTGTTGAAGGAGGTAGTATAAGGTGGGAAGTTGCACTCCATCGACACCGTGCATGTATATGCAAGTAAGTTCAAACTAGTGGTTGAAGGTGGGAAGTTGCACTACATTAACACCACGCGCGTATATGCAAGTAAGTTCGAACCAGTAGTTGAAGGTGGGAAGATGCACTACATCGACATCGCGCGTGTATATGCAAGTAAGTTCGAACCGGTGGTTGAATATCACGGAAGTGCAAATCGGTGAGCAATAAAATCCTCATTTTCTGCTATTTCATTGCTTGGTTTGGTGTGTTAATGAGTTAGCAAGTTTTACTTGTGTTTATTCTTTGAAAATCTACTAATTTGCTTTGAAAATCTATTAATTCTAGTTGTGAATTTATCCGGCTATAACAGTCTTAAGTTTTTGTTAATATATGGCAATCCCATGAACTCTAAGGGCCCAATTCACCCAACAACTTGATCCCACATGATTTTTGTCTACTGATGTAGTCGAGTTTCAACTTGTTTGGTTGAATACATTCAAATTATTCAACCTAGGGCATCATTGTTAAAAAAGAAAACTAACCTTCCCAACTCTGAGCTTTTGAACTCTTATAAAGCATTTTCTTAACTCACATTTCACACAATGGCATTGAATCCCAATGGTGAAAATGTGATTTAGGGCCACATCTTCCAACAAAGATTGTTTGCACGCCAAGCACTATACAGAAACAGTCAATAAAAGGACTGAAATTCTTTGATTTTAAGACTTCAAAACAATATAATCAGTACATGGAATGATCAAAACAATATAACCTAGGGCATCATTGTTCAAAAAGAAAACTAACCTTCCCAACTCTAAGCTTTTGAACTCTTATAAAGCATTTCCTTAACTCACCTTCCATATAGTGGCATGGAATCCCAATGGTGAAAATGTGAGTTAGGGTCACATCTTCCAACAAAGACTGTTTGCACGTCAAGCACTGTACAGGAACAGTCAATAAAAGGACTAAAATTATTTGATTTTAAGACTTCAAAACAATATAATCAGTTCATGGAATGATCAAAACAATTTAACCTAGGGCATCATTGTTCAAAAAGAAAACTACCCTTCCCAACTCTAAGCTTTTGAACTCTTATAAAGCATTTCCTTAACTCACCTTTCACACAGTGGCATTGAATCCCAATAGTGAAAATATGAGTTAGGGCCACATCTTCCAACAAATATTGTTTGCACACCAAGTATTGTACAAGAACAATCAATAAAAGGATTGAAATTCTTTGATTTTAAGACTTCAAAACAATATAATCAGTACATGGAATGATCAAAACTTATAATACCAATCAATGAATAATTTTCCTATCAATGTTTCATTGAATAGAGAGTTTAATAATATAAACACCAGACTATGTCTTCACAAGCAGAAAAGTGACTGTTTGTAAAAAATTAAAAGTTTATTTCTTGGTAGTTCATTACATTGTCTTCTTCGACCATACACACCTCCTCACAAGAAGGACTAAAACCAAACCATAGGATGGTCTAGGAATTTAGAAGACATCCTTTATTACAAAGAAAACAAAATATAGAACTCAAGTCCCAAAGCAAAACTGAATGCCCTAGGTGCCTTGCACCAATACACCCCCCATGTAAGTCAATATTCTAAAGTCCTTGAATCCAAGAGAATGTAAGTCAATAACACCAAATATATCACTTAGAAGTCTTGTGAAGAGTCTTGGTGAGTTTAAGCCTTTTGAAACACTTTAGAAATATTGAATACATCATTGCTTACCAACTATTTGACAGAGCCTAGGAAATCATTGGTTCTTCAAGACAAAGATTGTTTGCATCCAAAGCACTGTATAGGAACAGTCAATAAAAGGACTAAAATTCTTTTATTTTAAGACTTCAAAACAATATAATCAGTACATGGAATGATCAAAACTTATCATACCAATCAATGAATGCTTTTCCTATCAATGTTGCATTGAATAGAGAGTATAATAATATAAACACTAGACTATGTCTTCACGAGCAAGTCACATTGACCAATACACCCACCATCCACACCCATCCACTCATGTCAAGATCTTGTCCAAAATCATGTTGAAATATCCATTGACCTAAATCAAGATCCTTCCCTCTCACTTCCTTCGTTACATAATCACTTTTGGAGTATATTCTAAAGTCCTTGAATCTAAGAAAATGTAAGTCAATAACACCAAATATATCACTTAGAAGTCTTGTGAAGAGTCTTGGTGAGTTTTAGTGATATATTTAGTGTTACTGGCTTACATTTTCTTGGATTCAAGGACTTTAGAATATACTCCAAAAGTGATTATGTAACAAAGGAAGTGAGAGGGAAAGATCTTGATTTAGGTCACTGGATATTTCAACATGATTTTGGACAAGATCTTGACATGAGTGGATGGGTGTGGATGGTGGGATGGGGGGTGTATTGGTGAAGAGTCTTGGTGAGTTTAAGCCTTTTGAAGAACTTTAGAAATATTTAATACATCATTGCTTGCAAACTATTTGACAAAGCAATGATGTATTGTAAAGAATTAAAAGTTTATTGCTTGGTAGTGACTGTTTGTAAAGAATTAAAAGTTTATTGCTTAGTAGTTCATTACATTGTCTTCTTTGACCATATACACCTCCCCACAACTTCTAAGACTCCTCTCCCATAAAATTGATGTACAAAACTAACCAAAATCCCCTTACAAACAAATTTTCAACGTCTTCTTAACTTGCACAATTAGTTATTCATTTGCATTGTTGTCTAGTTGACAACTAGTTATCAACCTCAACCACTTTAATCTTTCTTGCTTCATCTTTAACCTTTCAAAAGGTTTTAGGTTCCTATCCTAATCCCCTAAACTCCCTAAACCTCTACTAAACCCTCATTTAGCCCTTTAGGCCATAATTGCATAAAAATGCAATCTTACATCTTTTTGGCATCTTTGCACTTTGAAGTGCAATTACATGATAATAATGGCATCAATGGCCATATAACAAACTTAGATATACCTATAGGTCCTTGACCCTTACATAAATCCTTGGATCACTCAAGTGACCCCATAAATCTATATCATGTCATAAATCTCCTATTTCAACATAGGATAAGAGCATAGTGATAGACAATAGATCTATTTTGTGCATAACCTAAAGTCATCATATTCCATGAGAGTGCATCTTTTGAGAATTTTTTTTGAACGTTTCAAGGGACTAGTAGTTCTACAATTAAATTATCATAACTTTCCCATTACTTAACCATCACACATGGCATGTACTATCTTCAAACTGACAATACATTGCATGTGTAGTACAAAACTATTAGTAATTGGCAAATTAAATGCAGATAATTACTAATAGATTAAGCATATTATTGCTATGCTTAATGTTCCATTTAAATGCTAGTATATAAAGGAGACAATCAGAAAACAATGAAGATTTGTCTGACCAATAGTCTACATAATTAGACCTTTATTTTAAATGCATTTAACACAAAAAAAATTACAAAACTGAACCAATGGCATGTTTACAACAAAGAAATAGAATGATAATAATATGCTAAAAAATATATTTTGTTTAATACATGCCAAAGGACCAGTCCCAACAATTCTTTAACATACTTTATCTGATATGATGAATTCTTTAATAATTGTTTAAGAATTCATCATATTAGATAAAGTATGTTTAAGAATTGTTGGGAGTTCTATTAGACCTTTGTTGTAAATATGTCATTGGTTCAGTTTTGTAATTTTGTTTTTTGTGTTAAATGCATTTAAATGGAACATTAAGCATAGTAATAATATGCTTAATCTATTAGTTAAGATTTAAAATGAAGATTTTATTGCTCACCATTCCGCACTTCCATGATATTCAACCACTAGTTCAAACTTACTTGCATATACACATGCGATGTCTATGTAGTGTAGCTTCCCACCTTATACCGCCTCCTTCATCACTCCTTTTATCGTGAACTATGCCAAAATGAAATAAAATGAAATGTGTCGGTAGGTAGGATATATGTATAAAATTTGACCTTTTTTTTACTTCTATTCCTGTGTTGGTCAAAATTACTTTATCTGATATGATGAATTCTTAATAAAGGTCTAATTATATAGACTACTAGCACAAAGGAAGATTTGACCTAGCCAAATCTTCCTTGTACCACACAAAAAACTGTGTGATAACTATGTCTATTCCAACCTTAATTGTTTAAGAATTCGTCATATCAGATAAAGTATGTTTAAGAATTATTGGGAGTTCTATTAGACGAAGACTATTTGACAAAGTAATGATGTATTCAATATTTCTAAAGTTCTTCAAAAGGGCGCTTAAACTCACCAAGACTCTTCACAAGACTTCTAATGTTTGTAAGCTATACTTGAAAAAAATTGCAAGTTTGTTTTAATATCTTGGTAGTGATGTTGTAGTTACTATTTTCCCTTATTAACACCAAATTATAAAATTGGAATGAAGGTTTTATATTCAACAACATTAGTAGTGCAATAGAAATGTAATTTAAAAGTTGGAAGATAGTCATTGTTCCTTGACTCCTTTCACCTTCCCTGTATAAACACTTATAGGCCCAGGTAATACAAGGCAAGGCTTCTCCCACAAGTCACATTAAACACAAAAAGTGGGAGAGCCTAGGAAATCATTGGTTCTTCAAGACAAAGATTGTTTTCATGCCAAGCACTGTATAGGAACAGTCAATAAAAGGACTAAAATTATTTGATTTTAATACTTCAAAATAATATAAACAGTACATGGAATGATCAAAACTTATAATACCAATCCATGAATGCTTTTCCTATCAATATTGCATTGAATAGAGAGTTTAATAATATAAACACCAGACTGTGTCTTCACGAGTAGAGAAGAGACTATTTGTAAAGAATTAAAAGTTTATTGCTTGGTAGTTAATTACATTGTCTTCTTTGACCATGCACACCTCCCCAAAACTTCTAAGACTCCTCTCCCATTAAAATCATGTACAAAACCAACCAAAATCCCCTTACAAACTGATTTTCAACTTCTTCTTAACCTGCACAGTCAGTTATATGACTGACAACTTTGACCACTTTAATCTTTCTTGCATCATCTTTAACCTTTCAAAAGGTTTAGGTTACTATCCTAATCCCCTAAACTCCCTAAACCTCTAATAAACCCTCATTTATCCCTTTAGGCCATAAATGCATAAAAATGCAGTTTTACATCTTTTTGGCATCTTTGCACTTTGAAGTGCAATTGATAATAATTGCATCAATGGCCATATAAAAAACTTAGATATACCTATAGGTCCTTGACCCTTACATAAATGCTTGGTCAAATTTGTATGTTTGTCAAATGTAAATGGAATACTTTGTGCCTGACATACTTAAATGGAATACACTAAGAAGTACCAAATGATAAATGCTCAATTGTTGTAAAGGAAAAGCATCAGAACCGTCCATTTCTAGAACTTCATTTTTCTATAGTCCTAATGATTTTTCTTATTTTTTATCTTTTGTTCATTTTTTATTTCCTATGTCTGTGCTTGGTGACAGGATTTTGAACATTGTTGACATACTTAAATGGAATACACAATACCAAATGATGAATGCTCATTTTTTGTAATGGCAAACTGCAAAGCATCAGAACAGTCCATTTCTAAAATTTAATTTTCCATAGTCTTAATTATTTTTCTATAGTCCTAATGATTTTGAACATTGTTGACAAAGAGTGTTTCTTTTTTGTTATTATAGTATTAATGATTTTTCTATAGTCTTAATGATTTTCCTATAGTCGTAATGATTTTTCTTATTTCTTGTCTTTTGTCCCTTTTTTATTTCCTATGTATGTGCTTCGTGATAGGATTTTTTCACCTTCTTTTGATGGTATATTTCATTCACTCTATGTGGAATACTATTTTATTCACTATTTTATTTCAACTTGATATTTGTTTCATTTTTCATATACATAGAGACTACACATGCTGATAAAAAAAATGAGCTATTTGATTTAGGTTTACTTTTCATGATTGTAAATGGTTAATATTTCTCATGGTACTCCTTGGTGTATTCCATATAAAAATAATAAGGTTTCTATGGTATGATAAATGTCCCTTTGCATTGAGAAAATTAGAGTTGAGAAAATGGTTGTTTAGTGATGATTTGTATTTGCAGGTTGCAAATTAATCATCCTTCTTCCACCAATGAGTCATTCCATTCAAGAAAGACCATGTTTGACGATATCAACCCACAAAAAAATAGGGAGAAACATTGTGGTCTAACTTTAAAAGAAAAGGTGATGGAAAATGTTATTGTCCCTACAAAATTTGTAAGGGCTTAAAGACTCAAAGATATCTAATCAAAATAGTCAAGGAACATTGTAGGTAGCATAGTCACATTGAAGGGGGAAACAAATTTCATCCATTGGTATGTATTTTAATAATTTATAAAATACATAAGATGTGATTTGATGATGACATCATGGTCATGGTTCATTTAAGGTCATCATTTTGGTATAGGTCAACCACCTTGGGTTTCATGTTATGGACCATGACAATCCAAAGAATGTGGATTTCCACATGAGGGAACATAGAGGTGTGAATAAAGAAGTAGAAGGTAATGATCCCATGGAAGAAGATCACAATGATCAAGATGATGATGATGATGATGATGATGTTGATGCAAATGACCTTGATGTACCTATAATTGAGAAGGCATACGAGCCCCTATACGAAGGCTCCCAAACAACCCTTCTTGCCATTGTATTTTTGTTGGTGAACTTGAAGGTTATGAATGATTTATCCAACGTAGCAATGACACGTATGTTAAGGTATGTCATCTTTTTTCATTTTTTTAGTCATAATTCCCTTACAGTTAACAAAGGGTGAATCATGTAGAAATTAATATTCTTTATATTAACAAATTATACTTTTGGTCGTAGGTTGATAGGTGAGCGTTTGTTACCACCATCAAACATTCTACCTCGCTTGTATCGAGAATTATCTACCATTATGAAAGATATTGGAATGGAGTGTAAAACAATACATGCATGTCGAAATGATCATATTATATATCATAAACAACATGAATTTGCAACAGAACTCCCTAATTGTCATATTAGTAGATATTGATTAGATCAAATAAAAAAAAAAGGTGCCTCACAAGGTTCTTTGGTATATTCCCATTATTCCATGTCTGCAATGATTATTCAAGTGCAATAGCTTGGCACAATTTATGGATTACCATGCATGCAATAGAAGTCAAGATGACATTATGCGAATGCCTACGGTTGGTTCGGCATTTAAGGAAATAGAGAAAACTTGGCCACACTTTAAACAAGAACCTCATAATCTCAAGCTTTCATTGGCAGTAGATGGTGTCAATCCTTTTGGAGAGATGAGATCTGTTTACTCGGTGTGGCCTATTTTTGTTATCAACAATAACATTCCTGCTTGGATGTCCATAAAGAGGGAGCACATAATGTTGGCAATGATTTTTCCAAGTATTTTTTCATTTAATAGTCAGCTAAATTAATTTATTATAAATAATCCATCAAAATGGTCATAATAATTATGTAATATTTTTGTTCATTCAACTAGGTAAGTACCAAGTTAAAGATATCAATGTATATATTGAGCCCCTTATCGATGAGTTGATGGTGTTATGGAATGGGGTCACTATGTATGACATCTCTAGACCAATAGGACAAAGACAATTTTAATTCCATGCAATGCTTATATGGACAATACATGATGCCCCTAGGCTAACACATTTTTGTGGTATGTTCTCTTCTTAACACCTCTTTTTTGATATTTTATAGTGCTAACATAAAATTAAAATATTTAATCCAATTATACATGATCTTGTAGGTCTTCAGACAAAGGGAAAATTTGCATGTCCAGTTTGTGGTCCAAAGATGAAATCTCATCATTCAAAAAGTTTAGGAAAGCAAGTGTTCGATGAGCATAGACACTTTTTCCACAGAAATCATAAGTACCGAATTATCAAAAAATATATTTTCAATGGGAAACAAGAGACTACATCAAAGCCACAGAGAATGACACCTCACCTATGGAAGTTGGAATACAATAAAATAAATCATCAAGGTAATGTCATTCCATCTGATGGTTTTTATTTGAAATTTATATTTTGATATTGTATTTTGTTTACTGATGATGTAATTGATGCTCATGAAGGTTGTCAAGGCATTAATGACCAACTTCCAACAGGACTAAAAATTTATCCTACGCAATTTAGTAGGTTGTCATACTATGAGAAACTCCCAATCATGCATTTTTTTTATGCTATGCATATTGGAAAGAATGTAATAGAGACATTATGGGAAATATTGGATGGAAGGCATGACAAAGAAAAAATTGTCAAAATTTGTAGTGACATTGAAGAATCCAACCATGCAATGAAAAATTTCTTTTGATCAAATAACCATGGAGACCAAATTGATACAAGTGCCCTTACTTGGTTATTGTCGGAGCAATAGAGCAATGCTATAAAAGAATTCATAAAAAAAATATGATTTCCCACAGGATTTTCTGCGAACATAAACAATCTCATATCAAAGAAAAGTGAATTTGGGCCAAGGATGAAAACACACAATTGGCATATATTTATTAAGGTAATTCATGTTATTTTTCATTCACTATATATTTGTATACTGCATGTAGTTTTCATTGCATTCTTTTATAAAATATTGATAAGATCATTTTTCAAATATTGCAGTATGTTCTACCTCTATCTCTCCCACACCACTTCAACAATAGTATCAAACAAGTTATATATGATCTTGGAAAATACATGAGGTGGTTGTCATCAAAAGAAATCAATAAAGAAGATATAAAATATTGGAAGAGAAAAATACCTCATCTTATGTGTGAAATACAAAAGTGTCTACCTTCAACTTTTTCCAATGCACAAGAACACTACCTCATACATCAAGTTGAGGAGATTGAATTGTGTGGACCTATACAAACTAGGTCAATGTGGATGGTTATCTCTTATTTATAATTAATTCAATCAAATGACACTAAAGACTTGGTTAGCTCTTGTTTTAGTTAAATTGATGATTCATTTTCATTCAAACATAGTTTTTTGTAATTTCAGATGTTGAAGTCCCTTATCTTCCCAAATCAAGTGCCTGCAATGATAAGTTTTTTTTTTTTTTGCCTGTTACAATTTTAGCCTAGTGGACAATATTTGAAAGTAGTTTGTCTCCATATTTTGGAAGCAGTGTGAATTGTATGATTCTCTTTTTATCAATTTGATAAATCCCAACAATGTGATTGATTCTTTCAATAAGGAATATTGTGCTTGTTTCTATATGTAGTTATACGTAACTAAATTCCATAAGATGTTTTTGCTAAGGTCCTAGTCAATGTTTTTTGTAACAACATTAGATGACTTGAACATATGTCCTCTTAACAATACTGTGCATATTGATTTTAATATATGGAAATCCCATGAACTCTAAGGGCCCAATTCATCCAACAACTTGATCCCACACAGTTTTTGTCTACTGCTACAGTCGAGTTTCAACTTCTCTGGTTGAATACATTAGAAATATTCAACCTAGGGCATCATTGTTCAAAAAGAAAACTAACCTTCCCAAATTTGAGCTTTATAAAGCATTTTCTTAACTCACCTTTGACACAGTGGCATTGAATCCCAATGGTGAAAATGTGGATTAGGGCCATATCTTCCAACAAATATTATTTGCACGCCAAGCACTGTACAGGAAAATTCAATAAAAGGATTGAAATTATTTGATTTTAAGACTTCAAAACAATATAATCAATACATGGAATGATCAAAACAATATAACCTAGGGCATCATTGTTCAAAAAGAAAACTAACCTTCCCAACTCTAAGCTTTTGAACTCTTATAAAGCATTTCCTTAACTCACCTTTCACATAGTGGCATTGAATCCCAATGGTGAAAATGTGAGTTAGGGCCACATCTTCCAACAAAGATTGTTTTCACGCCAAGCACTGTACAGGAACAGTCAATTAAAGGACTGAAATTCTTTGATTTTAAGACTTCAAAACAATATAATCAGTACATGGAATGATCAAAAATTATAATACAAATCAATGAATGCTTTTCCTATCAATGTTGCATTGAATAGAGAGTTTAATAATATAAACAACAGACTATGTCTTCATGAGCAGAAAAGTGATTGTTTGTAAAAAATTAAAATTCTATTGATTGGTAGTTTGTTACATTGTCTTCTTCGACCATACACACCTCCACACAAGAAGGACTAAAACCAAACCATAGGATGGTCTAGGAATTTAGAAGACATCCTTTATTACAAAGAAAAATAAAATATAGAACATGAGTGGATGGGTGTGGATGGTGGGATGGGGGGTGTATTGGTTAAGAGTCTTGGTGAGTTTAAGTCTTTTGAAGCACTTTAGAAATATTGAATACATCATTTCTTGAAAACTATTTGACAAAGCAATGATGTATTGTAAAGAATTAAAATTTTATTGCTTGGTAGTGACTGTTTGTAAAGAATTAAAAGTTTATTGCTTGGTAGTTCATTACATTATCTTCTTTGACCATACACACCTCCCCACAACTTCTAAGACTCCTCTCCCATAAAAATCACATACAAAATTGACCAAAATCCCCTTACAGACTGATTTTCAACTTCTTCTTAACCTGCACAATTAGTTATTCATTTGCATTATTGTCTAGTTGACAACTAGTTATCAACTTCGACCACTTTAATCTTTCTTGCATCATCTTTAACCTTTCAAAAGGTTTTAGGTTCCTATCCTAATCCCATAAACTCCCTGAACTTCTACTAAACCCTCATTTAGCCCTTTAGGCAATAATTGCATAAAAATGCAATCTTACATCTTTTTGGCATCTTTGCACTTTGAAGTGCAATTACATGATAATAATGGCATCAATGGCCATATAACAAACTTAGATATACCTATAGGTCCTTGACCCTTACATAAATCCTTGGATCACTCAAGTGACCCCATAAATCTATACCATGTCATAAATCTCCCATTTTGACATAGGATAAGAGCATAGTGATATAAGATAGATCTATTTTGTGCATAACCTGAAGTCATCGTATTCCATGAGAGTGCATCTTTTGAGAATTTTTTTTGAACATTTCAAGGGACCAGTAGTTGTACAATTAAATCATCATAACTTTCCCATTACTTAACCATCACACATGGCACAGACTATCTTCAAACTGACAATACGTTGCATGTGTAGTGCAAAACTATTAGTAACTGATAGATTAAATGTAGATAATTACTAATAGATTAAGCATATTATTGTTATGCTTAATTTGATAATATATTTTATTTTATTTTTTTAAAATTAAATGTGCTGTCACTTTTTTGACAATCGAAAGAATATACTTATTGATGAGAATGCTATATACTCAACGACTATTTCGACCACCCCTCTTCGCAATTTTGACCAACATTATTTTGTTCGTTCGATGAGAATGCTATACACTCGATGACTATTCTGACCATAAGTCCTCGTAATTTGGACCAACATTGGTCACATAGATGAAAGGTATGGCTAATAATTCTTCCTAGTTGAAGTGATTATTTTGATGGCGGGTCTGTCGATAATTTTATCTCTATAGAAGTCACAATTTTGATGATGGTTTTATGTGTCGAATAATCGACAAAAAAACTTTGACAATAGTTATGGTCATTTGGTCGACCAAAAATTGACTAATCCTCATCAAAAAATAAGCTAAAATTTACTAGTGTAACATTATTTTATTACTAAATACATGGTGTTTTGATATGCATGGAGATTTTATTTCAATACTTATTTAAAAAGTGTATATGCATGAGTTTTTAAATTAATGTTTTCTTAATAAATCAAATTAGACTTTAGTATACAAAATTGGTTTCTCTTAAACAATTGAGACTTGTGTTATGATTTGAATACTTAGTATATTCTACTGTCTTGTTTGATGGTTTTTATTTTGGAAAATTACGTTGACTTTTAGAAATTATGTACTAGAGGCTTTGAAATATTTTTTTGTTCATCTTTGATTTTATGTGGAGAGTCTTTGTAACCATTTTGAAGTCTCGATTGTATCACGTATGATTTTTTGATATTTGTGAGTGATCTCATATGTTTTATTATGTCTTAATCATTATATCATTTGACCAAAAATGGGGTGAGTGTTATTATGATTAAGTCTGATTTACTTGGTCACCTTATGTTCTCTACTATGATTGTTTTGTGTTCTAGATGATTATCTTTATAGGTTATGTTATTTTATATTTGGAGATGGATGCTATTGACATTGTGATTAACGTTGGTCCTGTGATATAAGATTATGAGGATTTTTATTATTTTTATTAAGATATCTATTATGGGATGGATGATCTTTGGTAATGTCTATATTGAGATGGACTATTTGATCCTTGTATAGGATGTGTTATTTCACTACTATGCTCCATTATCTTATTTTGGTGATTATCATGGTTTATGATTTATGAGAAGCTTTTGTGGTATTGATTCATTCTTCTCTTTGTTATTTTGGTTGGACCATTAGGGTAGGTTATCTGAGTGTATAGATGGGAAGTGGCTTTCTTTTGGAGGCACAAGAGCCTAGAAGTGGCTACCTGGTGTGTACAAGGGAATGCACCTTCATAGAATTAGTATTGAGCAATAAATGAAATAGTAACTAAATAAACCACAATATAGCAACTATTTAGCAAATGAAAGATAAATTAAGCATCCTATGGCTCTCTATCTAAGAGTGTTAATAGAAGCTCTCAACAAGCTACCATTAATGACAGTCCTAGAATGAGAAATGATAAAGATTAAGCTAAAGCTAACAATTAATTCCAAATTGAATGCTAATTAAGCTCTTAAAATGCCTTTCTAGCTATAAAATGAAAGAGGTTCTATGAAATTCTCAGATGTGTGGTTATGAATTATGATTGATTTTGGTCTTCCTTTTATAGATTTATGCAATGGTAGCGGGTGTAGTGTAGTTAATCATGATTAAGCCTTGGTTGAGTCTTTGGTTCCACCCTTTGAAGACAATGCAAAGTTTGTGTCCTCAAAGCTTGGGACAAGTAGACAATATGAATGGACAAGATGCTCTTTCACTTTGAGTGATTGAGATTGAATTTGGCTTGATCCATGTGAATGCATTTTCTCAAATCCTATTGGTTGATTGAATTTCCTCCCTTGATGGTTGTTGAGAGAATTTAGGATTTATTAATTGATTTAAATTCATTTATTTAGCCATGTACCTATTGAATGGGTTGAATTTGATTTAATCCAAAACTATACAATTAATAGAATTGATTGTACTTTGATTTGATTTCACTTGATTAAAATGCTCTCAATTTTGATTTATCTTGAATTAAGACTTGATTTTAATTTTGATTGGCTAATTATGCATTGTGATTCAATTGATTCAATCATGTTTTTTATTTTCTTTGATTTTGACTTTATTTATCATTAAATTGATCTTTATCCATTTTCAAGTGATTACAAATGCCCCTCTTTGAGTTGACATGCAAAGCATGTCGATTCAAAGAATACTATGATCTTGCTTGATGATAGAGCCTAATTCATTGATGGTCAATCTTTGATGTTCTCTCTTGATGTCTTTCAATGGTCAATCCTTGATATCTGCTACGAGATTAGTGTAGATTTGATGATTTAATACTCTTGATGTAGTTCTGATGATCTCTCTTTGATATGATGTTGTTCTTTGATGGTTGATCCTTGATATGATGATTGATTCAATAAAAGATCTTGATATGATACTTGATTTGATGATTGATTTTGATGCGATGCCCCATTCAATTGATTTAAGAAAAATTTCCTGATTAAAGCTTTCACTTTGATTTGATGATTGGTCTTCTAATTCGATCATGATGCTGCTGATGTTGATTATCTGATGGTATGCCCCCTCAGAAATGAAATAAAATTTGATCGATGTTTAGAAAATGTTAATGTTTTAGGTCAAATCACGTTGATTTAGTTCAATTTTTAATGAATTTTAATTTCATTTCTAATATTATTGTTAGGTCTGTTTGATTACAAATGCCCCTTTTTTGGCTAATCTGATGAAAAATTAAAGTCACTAGGTCAATTGTGATGAAGGATTCCTTTTTTTAGGTCAAATATACCCTTTTTAGGTCAAAAGGCTATATAAAGGGGTCAAATTACCTTTTTCACTATTCATTTTCACTTTCACTTTTCACTTTTTCTCTCTCTGAATTCTTTTACTTTTCACGATGTCTATCCCCATCCACGAGCATCGGTTCGAGAAATGTCATCGATATCAATGTCTACCTAGCTTTGGACCTTCGTTGAGTGCCTATACCTCTTCATTTTTCCAATTTATGCATTTAATTCCAAATTTTTCAAATTTTTCTTGGAAAAGTACCCTTTTTTTCTATTTTTTAATTCAATGTGTGCTTTTGCCCACAAAATTGTGCTTCTGCAATGTTAAAGTGCACTTCCACGATCTAGTTGTGTGCTTTTGCTCACCAAATATTTTCCCTACTTCACTTTTGCTGTGTTTAAGAGCCCTTTTGCTCTTGTTTGCACTTTTACCATTCTAAACAACACTTCCAATAATTTGAATAGAATTTTTGATCTGTTTGGGTGCTTTTGCCTATTTTTCCACTTTTAATCAATTAAGTATCACTTTTACACCTATAAACAACGCTTTCGCATTTATTCACTTTTACAACCTGAAATAGCACTTTCACTCAACAAAAAAAAAATTAATTTGATTAAGTCCACTTTTTGATTATTTTTTTTTTCGACGTCGTCAATCAATTGATAAGTCAAGTTTGCAAACTTGATGTCCTTAACAAGTTGTAATATCTCAGTATGAGTTAGTTTTAGTTGGAATATCATTCGTCAATCTAGATTCAGATGATGGGTGATGATAAATTTCTGTTCTATCTAAGTAGAAACACAAAATTTGATTGTGGTTTGATAGTTTGATAAATTTTTGATTAACTTGGAATGGTCCCAATAATTACTTATTTTCAATCTAATGTGTTTGAACTTGCTTTTGTAGCTTGAGCTTGGGTCGTTGCATATCCGTGGTGCTTATCCATTATCTTGGGGCATGATCGTTGATTTGAGTGTGGTGGATCATCGACACATTAGTCTCTGTAGCTTGTCTTTCCTCTTATATCTTCCTTGATTTTGAGTGAATCAGGGTCTTATCACTGCTATGGCTGAGCATTGGCACTCAGACCATAATACCTTTTATCTTCCCATGGGAGAGATGACTATTACACTAGAGGATGTATATCGCATTCTGCAGTTGCCTACTCGGGGAGATCTTGTGTATTATGATTTTGTTTATGATGGATCAACCTGTTGATGAGACTTTAGTGATCCTACTATTGGTGATGCTCACATCTAGTGGGCTCAGTTTGTTTCCTTCCCTATATTGCCAGTTGTTCTTGGTACTCTGATTAGAGGTTTTCTTCTTCCTGATAGACGTGGGCATAGATTTGTTGTCAGTTGGGGTCCCATTCTTGAGGATTTGATAGCAGATCCTCGTCAGTTTGATTGGGTTCCTGTGTATTGGCATAGTTATACCATGAGTTACACATAGTTGTGTATAGAAAATCTACTAGATTGACTGCAGGAGCTATCCTTTTACAACTTTGGACCTGGGAGCATATCCCAGTGACACATCCTATTACAGCATGAGATCATCAGCCAGGTTGGCCTTTTTCTTAGATGTACAATGGTATTATCATCCAAACCCATATGGGTAAGCTAGATTACTGGTGGCGTGTCCTTGATGACATGGATACTATTGTTTGGAGGCCCTATCTTGATTGCGAGGGTTGGCCAGAGGATGATTTCAAGCTACCTTACATGTTTTGTCCTTGCTGGATGATCAAACATTTTGTATTTGTTATAGAGAGATTCTAATTTCATAGAGTTTTATGTCAGTACAGGAGCATACAGTGTATGTCACAGGGAGTGGTGATGTATGCCCGTGTACAGGCAGAGAGATCTTTATGGGGGCCCTCTATTTGTTTTGGCACTACTATGAGGGAGAGTTGAGACCTTTTCTATATTCCTTGGTCTATGAGAGGTTAGATTGTAGATGTAGGTATCACAGATGATTATGGTGCTTGGTTACATCGATACCATTTTCCCAGATTCACAAATCCTACTGAGAGGATTCCCACTATTGATGAGTTATCAGATGGGGATGACGGTGCTGGTGGAGATGGTGGTGACAATGGTGATGATGGAGATGATGGTGCAGGTGGTGTTGGTAGGATTAGAGGATAGCATGGATGACAGGGTCATTAAGGAGATAGAGTAGGTAGAGTTCATATTCCAGTGATTATTGTTGCTTTGATTTCTCCTAGGGGTGGTGATCAAGTGAGGGTTTGATGGGTTGATAGAGTATTACATTAGGTTTCTAGAGATCTAGCAGATAGACCTCGATTCAAGCATCAGAGGGAGATGGATGCAGATATTGCATAGGTATTACTTGATCAGGCACAAGGTCCTCCTGCTCAGCAAGTCATTCCTCTGATTGTTCCTCAGGATCCTTCATATCAGGCACATTCTTATGCTTTGATGCCTTCATCTTCTTCAAATCCATCATATTCTCGCTTTGTTCCATCTTTGGGTGATCCATCTTCTTTGACGATGCTATTTTATTTTGTTCCTCCTCCTCAGTCTTCTGTAGCATAGGGTCCTACCCCAACATCAACATCAGATGTTGTCTCTCTACAGACTCAGATTTCAGTCATATAGCAGTAGGTTTCTTAGTTGAGCTCTATGATGCAAACTTTTGTGGCTGCTTTGAGTCAGCATGGCTTACAAGCTAGTTTGAGTCAGCCTCTAGATAGTGCTCCTGGTCCTAATGGTACTGATGGTGCTAGTGACTTAGGTGTTTGAGATTTATATGATTCATATGATTTGATATACATGATCTTTCTCTTCCTTATTGTTATCGAGACATTGGACTCTTGTTGTATCATTTTTGATCGATTGATGTTGCTTATGTCAATACTTTGATGGTTGATGGACATTGATCTTTGGATATTGCTTTTATGATCATTCATTTAGACTTTGATATCTTGTTGATTTTATGATGATGATTCCATGGACTCTAACACTTTCTTTGATAGATTTTACTATATATGATGTCATCATGTGTTAGATCTCTTTTTCAAGCATTTTGCATGATATGTAGATTTATATGACTCTATCTCCTATATGCTTTGTTTGATGTTTTTTAGAATGCAATTTTCAAATGTATGCATATGTCCTAATGATGCTTAAATGATTGTCTCATGTATGACATAGAATAGATGAATGCAATGTTAATTGAATGATTAATGATTATTGATGAATGTATGCAATGGATATATGTATGATGTTAGATGGATAATGAATAATGAATCTAATGGATGAATTTCTTTTGGTACGTAAATGTGATGAATTTATGTAATAATGCAATGATCATGAGCTTTTAATGACTAATAATATATGTAATATGGTGGATGATACTATCATGGATGATATGAATTTAATGTTGAATGATCTTAATGGATGCTACAAATGATTTATAACTAATGCAATGCACTTAATGAATGCACCTTAAGTGAGATGAATGCAATCTAATGATTTTAAAGAGCTTTAAATGGATGCCATCTAATGATAATGATGAACTTAATGCAATGCAGATGGATGCAATATAATGATAAGGTAACTTCATGAAATGAACTTAATGATTCAAATGTTGGACACATTTAAATGTATGCAAGGTTTAATGAACATGACTTAATGCCACTTAATCCATGCAAGAAAACTAATGAAATGCACTTTGTTTTTTATTTCCAATACACTCAATCCTATATAGTTGTTTTTTATAATCCTTTAATTTTTTATTCAAGTACACCCCCTTTTTTCTTTTCCTCTTGCAATTTAAGCTAAGAAAAGAAAAACAAGATACAATGCACTTAATCTAAGATGTATGCAGCTAATTATCATTATTCAAGATTTGGAGCTTATAATCATCATTGAGCATTTTTGGACTCCATTTGAGTACAACCATCACTAGTTCAACTATGATGATATGAATACTTTTTGCACCTCTTTGTTTTCTTTCCCATCTCCCTTTGGTATGACTATCATTAATTGAAACTAATCATGAGAGTGTGAATACTGATTTTGTCAAATTCTATATTGCAAGTGGATTTTGGTATTATGATATTGAAGATCAAAATAGCCAAGCTATCATTTTGTGTAAACAAGCAGAAATCTCAGTTTTATCCTATGTACAAGTCCTCGATAATTCTTTTATGATCACATCTTTAGACAAATAATACATGATTTAAAACTTTGATTTTAAGAAAGTCATTCAGAAATCCACAAAAATATCATCCTTTCATCATAGCTTGTCCAATCTAAAACTTTTATTGATTCGCTAGAAAGATATGATTTCATCAATTGAGTCAACACTTAGAAAAATTTCTTGCAATGTTTTTCAAATCCATATTTCAAGTGTAGTTCTATCCATTTCATACTTTTAATCCTGATAAAGCTAAGGTCATGTAAGATCTCAGATCAAATTTTGCGTTTTGGCTCCAATTGGATTAGATTGTAGATTTGATTAAGTGTTCTTCTTTTGAATTCTATGAATTGATTCCCTGATTGAATAAAGCTTGCTTTGATGAATCCTTTCTCCTTTTGAGTAGATTGGCCCCATTTTGAGATAATTTCATTTATGGGACTTAGGACAATTTGCAGATTAGGTGACCAAAATCTTGAGGTACTTGCAAATAAAACTGTGGGGTTTTATTATGCAATATATACAAATGCTGGCGAATGCAATATTTACAAGGTGATCTTCTAGGCATGTGACTGACTTGAACTTTCAATGGCACCTATTTACCGAGTTTTCACCGATTGAATGGATCTTTCTCTTTTTTCTATTTTTAAAGCTTTTCTCTTTTTTTGCTACCAAGGTGCCTATTTGCTAGGTTTTCACCAAGGCACTTTTTCTCTTCTTTTTTTTTTTTTCTTTTTTTTTTTGGTTTTTCTTTTTTTTTATCATCAAGGCACCTATTTGCTAGGTTTTCACCAAGACAACATCTTTTTGAAGATCATATATGAATGTTTTTGCTTTCTTCATGCTCAATTTTCCACTATTTTTTGATCTGTTCTACTTTTCAAATGTTTTTGGTATTTTCAAGATCTCTGTTGACTATGTACAATAAATATGATGCTTTCCATCTGATAATCTTTATACTCTTTCATCTACCTCGTGTATAGAACCTCTTTAGATGTATGCTATTAATGGGTTCTTGTAGCTCTTCTCCATCACAATCTTCTAATTTGTAGGTGTTGGTCCCAAAATTGTCAATAATGATAAATGGTCCTAACTAGTTTGCTTCCCATTTTCCTTTCTTTTCCCTTTCTGCTTGATTTTTGGGATTCTCTCGCAAAACTAGGTCACCTATTTGAAATGTTCTTGACTTGATGTGCTTATTATAATTCCTTGACATTCTATTTTGGTACACCTTCAAATGATCAAATGCTTAATTATGTTTCTCATCTAGGAGTTCTAGTTCTTGTAGCCTAGAAACTCTATAGTCTTCCTCACTTATCAATCCATGAAGAGATACCCTTAAGGAAGGAAGTTCTACCTCCAAAGGCAAAACCACTTCTTTTCCAAAGACTAAGGAAAAAGGCATAGCTCATGTTGGCATTCTTATGCTTGTTCTATAAGCCCATAAGGTTGGGTTTATTTTGATGTGCCAATCTCTACCTAAATTGTCCACCGTTCTCTTCAATATCTTCAAGATGTTTTTATTTGTTGCCTCGGATTGTCCATTACCTTGAGGGTAATAGATTGAAGAAGAATGATGAATCATGTGAAACTTGGTGCATAATTCCTTTAGGTCTTTGTTTTTGAAATGCTTTACATTATCCATTATGATAGCATGAGGTATGCCATATCTACAAATAATTTGATTGAGGATAACTAAAGATATATGCTTTCCCATTATCGTTGATAAGGATACAGCTTCCACCCACTTGGTAAAGTATTTCATTATCGTGATGATGAATTTATGACCATTTTAGGATGGTGGATAAATCATGCCTATTAGGTCCAGACCCCATTGATAAAATGGCCAAGGTGTTGCTATCAAGTTTCCATGGAATTGACACTTTCTACAAGTTTTGGCAAAGTTACAAGCATCTTTCTCCATTGTAGGCCAAAAATATCCTATCCTAAGAAGTTTCTTATCTAGGGTTAATCCGTTTGAGTGTGATCCACAAATTCCTTCATGGATTTCTCGCAAGGATACATTTGATTCCTCTTCTTCTAGACATCTAAGGAGCATTCCATCTAAACTTTTGCAATACAATGTTTCAAAAATTATGGTGTATTGGGCGGCTTGGTAGATGAAGCTTTTCTTTTGATTCCTGGTTTGGTCTATGGGAAGGATTTGATCTTTCAAGTAAGTATAAATAGGTCCATACCAAGGTGATTCATGTGTTTTTAGCAAGAAAATGGTATAAGGGTGGGTAGGGTCAAAAGTGGGGTGATTCGCTTCTTCTACCAGGAATTCATATTTGGTGCTCTGATCAAGCATTTGTAGAAGCGAAGCCAAAGTTTCCATTGCATCTTTTGCTTTGTTCTTTTCTCTTGGCACTTTCTCAAATGTAATCATAATGAAGTATTTCTTAAGACTTTCCACCATGTTTTTATAGGGTACCAATTTGTCATCTTTTGTCTGATATTCTTCATTAACCTCATTAATCCCCGATTGTGAATCTCCAAAAACCTTTAATTCTATCACTTTCCATTCTAATGCCAACTTGATTCTAATAACCAAGGCTTCATATTATGCTATATTGTTTATACATGGAAATAGAAATTTTTAGGACTTAGGAATAGTAGAGCCTTGAGGAGTGATTAGAAGTATGCCTGCTCCTGACCCATGTTGAGTATATGAACCATCAAAATATAGTTGCCATGTTTTTGCCTCAACATTCACAATCTCTGAATCCAGGAATTCCACTTGGATGGGATGATCATCTTGAAGTGGTGCTTCTACTAATTGGTCAGCAATGACTTTCCCTTTGATTGATTTTCTATCAACATATTCTATGTCAAACTCACTTAACACCATAACCTAATTTGCTAATCTTCCATTTAATGTTGTTTTACTAAGTAGATACTTCAAAGGATCAATTTTGGCAATGAGCCTTATCTTGTGGGCTAGCATATAATGTCATAATTTTTGGGAATCAAAAACCATAGCCAAGCATGCTCTTTCCATGAATGTATAGTTCAGCTCATATTTGACCAAGGTTCTACTTATGTAGTAAATTGCCTTTTCTTTTCCTATTTCATCTTCTTGTGCTAAAAGTGCCCCTAATGAATTCTCTGTTGCTGAAATATATAGGATCAAGGGCTTTCCTCTAATAGGTGGCATCAAGATTGGTGGGTTCATGAGATATTTCTTCAATAGATTAAAGGCTTCATCACACTTTTCATCCGATTTGAAAGTTGTATCTTTATGCAAAAGTTGGGTGAAATTATGACATTTCTCAGCTAATTGGGAGATAAATCTCCTGATGGATTGTATCCTTCCTTGTAAAGACCTCATTTGGCTAATGTTTTTAGGCTCTTCCATCTCCATAATAGCCTTAACTTTAGTGGGATCCACCTCTATGCCCTTTGCAGATACAATGTAGCCTAGTAGTTTGCCTCTAGGTAAGTGTTATTTTCTTGAGTGAGATTTGGCCAATAGGTCATCCACATAATCCTCCATGAACGTATGCATCATATCATGAAATAGTGTGGTCATCGCTCATTGATAGGTCACTCTGGCATTCTTCAAATCAAAAGGCATGACATTCTAGCAAAAATTACCCCATGCACATGTAAAGCAGTCTTATCTTGGTCTTCTAGTGCTATCTTTATCTGGTTATATTTGCTAAATCCATCCATGAGTGAGAACATAGAGTGTCCTGCTATTAGGTCCACAATGGCATCTATACTCAGAAGTGGGAAGTCATCTTTAGGACATGCCAAGTTTAAGTCTCTAAAATCCATGCAGATTATGATGGATTTATCTGCTTTTGATACTAGCACTATATTTGAGATCCATTGTGCATAATAAATGGCCCTATAATAAATCCCACTTTCAATAATTTTTCTAGTTCTACTTTGACAAGTAGTGCTATATGTGGATGCATCTTCCTTAACTTTAGCTTGATAGGTTTTGCTCCTTGCTTGATATTTAGATGATGCATTATCAGATTTGGATCTAGTCCCGGCATATCTTCATAAGACCATGCAAAGTTAACTTGTTTTTCTTTAAAGAACTTGATGAATTCCATTCTCTCTTCACTAGATAGGGATACCGCTAGGTGGATGATTTTTGGCTCAGTTTCTGATCCAATATTTATCTTTTCTATTGGCTCAATTAAGATTGGAGATATTTATTCATAATGTTCTAGTAGAACATCCAAACTTCCTTCCTTAGGTGCCTTAGTTTATTTTTCACCTTTGGAAACATCCTTTTTTTCTTTTTCTTTTTCTTTTTAATCTAATGTTGCCACAATGTGGTTTTCAAGACTCGGTTCTTTTCCTTTTTTTTTTTTTTTGTTTTTTTCATTTTTTCTCAGATTGAAAGTTTGGATGCTCCCCTTGATCAATTCTTCTTGATATTCCATGATAGAAGAGGGTTCAACTATGTTGAGGTATTGGGACACCATGTTGTCATTCAAGAAACTTGGAAGGGTAGTTGGCTTCATGGAATTCCATTCAATTAATTTTGGGTGTATGAGAGTCAATGGGTCAATACTTGGGTTTTTTTCAATGGGGTTTAAGGCTAATACCTCATTAGATGGCTCATACATTGTATTGTGCAAGTCTATGACATGGGCTTTTTCTAAATGTTCTAAAGAAGAAGGATCAAAGTCCTCACTAGACTCCTCTAAGGTTTCCGTTGGATAAAATTCATGTGGATTAAGCCTAATGTTTGATTCCTCCATAGTAGGTCTCCATGAAGGAATGTAGGGTTCACCTACCCATTGATTTATCTCTATTGTTATGCTTGGCACATCATTTATAATCACTTGGTTAGAACTAGATGCTTGATTTGAACTTGATTCTGCTATTGGTCCTTTATCCTTGGTAGAAGTATAGGTATGAATAACATCAATACCCTTATCATGGCATGACTCATCTGATATAGTATCCCATTCCCACTCATTAGAATCCTCATCACTATGAGATTCTAATTGCAATTTCATCGTAAAGTTTGGGATAATGTTTGTGAGTGTATCCTTCTTCAAGATACCCTAATCCTATTTTCTCCTTGGTATCTCGCCATGTTGTCTCTATGGGTTCAATGAGCCCTTCATTCCTTGTGCCCAAAGGTCCTTGACCTTTGTAACCCATCTTTTGCATGATTTGAAACCTTTTCCCATATTGATGTGTGGGAATGGTTATATTTTGAATATGTTTGACATGTGCACTTGATTCTTCATCTTTATATAACCAGTTTAGGATCTCATTCTCTTCTTCATCCATGGAAGATGATGTACTTTCCCTCACAAAGTTATCATTATATCTATGGGGTATATTTGAGGGTCTTCCAAAGGACTTGGGTGATAAAGGTAAGTCCATCATAGATAAGGAGTATTCACCTATGCCTTTTTGTTTGATCTTGCATTGTTTATCAAAATTCTTCATCCTTTGGTCCATTTTTTGATAATAAGCCTCTTTGGTGTACACTTGGATAGCTTTGGTATGGTATTCTTTTGATTCTTCAATAATATTATCCTCACCAACCTTCTCTTTTCCTTTAGTTGATGTAGTTAGGTTAGTGAGTTTTGGTGTGTCTTCCGTAACAATTTCCTCTTCCATCTTTTCTTTTCCTTTCAATAATGGGATGTCTTTAGAACTTTTCCCTTGCTCCATTTGATTAGGTATAGACCCTTCTACATTTTGTGGGACTCAAGAGTCATTGATAGGCTTGACATTGTTACAATATTGGAAGGGGTTTAGGTCCCCACTTAGCATTATCTCTTGACCTAGATAAGGAAATTTTAGGCATTGATGATAAGTAGAAGGAACGGCTTGCATTTCGTGGATCCACGGCCTTCCTAATAGAATATTCTAAGTCAAATTTAGGTCTGACACTTGGCATATGGTCTCTTTTTGCATGGGACCAACTCTTATGGGTAACACTATTACTCATTTTGAAGCTCTTTCTTCATCATCGTAGGCTTTAATGGTTATCTTTTTCTTAGGGTCAATAGCCTCCTTAGAAAATCCTAGGGCCTTCACTAGGCCAAGGGTACAAATGTTTAGGCCGGCTCCTCCATCTATAAGGACTCTTTTCACCCTATGATTATTAATCAAGACTTCTATGTGAAAAGGTAGATTTTGAGAATGATTAAGGGACATGTCATCTTGCTCAGAAAATGATAAGCAATGGGGTGCAATTAAGTGTCCCACCATATTTTGAAATTTGTCTACCTCCAAATTTAGAGGCACATTAGTTTCCAATAAGGCCTTCTCCAAAATATATTTATGAGTTGGTGATAATTTGAGTAACTCAAGAATAGAGATTTGAGCAGGAGTTCTTTGTAGTTGATCAACCAAGTTGTATTATTTTGATGATGAGGTTGAAGCTTGGTTTGATAACACAATTTTAGGAGCATTGGTAGGTAGAATAATTTTTTATGCTTTCCCCCTAGTGACAACATTTGATGATGCTTCTCTTAACTTGTCCTTTACTATGATAACATTTATGGTATGATCCTCTTCTCTTAGAGTATTTATCATGTTATCATAAGTATGAGCAAAGATCACTTTCTCATTGCCTCTTTTCTGATTTTGATTAGCATTAGATGACAACCTCTTTTCATGGTTCAAAAATGAGTTCTTGAAGGCCATGTGGTCCTCATTGTTTTGAGGTCCTTCAATTTTGATGATCCCATTATCTATCAAATCTTGCACTAAGTGTTTTAATCTCATGCATTCATTGGTTGGATGACCTTTATTTCGATGGTATTCACAATGATGAGAGTCGTTCCACCAATTAGGTTTGACTTGAGGTTCATATTCTCTCACATCGGGTAATGTGATGATCTTATTGGCAACCAAAGTCCTTAATGCATTCTCCAAAGGTTCACCTAAATAGGTGAATTTTCTTTTCTTAATAGTGGAGTAAAAGGATTTGGGCTTACTCACATTAGCATTATTATTAGAATTATTGGCATAATTGTTGGAATTGTTGGAATTGTTGGCATTGTTATTGGAATTATTGGAATTGTTGGAATTGAATGGAGCTTTCTTTGATTGATTGATATTATTTGAAGAATTAGCTCCATACGGTAAGGTCAAAGGGGTTGCCTTCAAGTTGTGGGCCTCCACAACTCCATCATTCACAAGGTTTTTTTTGCTTTTGTTTATCCATGATTTAGACTTATCATTGTGATTGTTGGACCCTTGATTATTGATATATTTAGGCACATAATTATTATTATTGTTGTTGGTGTTATTGGATTTGTTATCTTTAAATAATTTTACTTCACCTCTCTTGACCAATACATCTTCAATCTTGATCCCATTTTTGATGATTTTTTCAAATGTTGGGGGACATTGAAGTTGTAATCTATAATTCATTTCCATGGTCAAATTATTTGTGAAGATTTCCATCTTCTCTTTCTCGACGATACTTCATGGATACCTTGCAAAAATAGTCCTCCACCTTTGTAGGAATCCTAAGAAGGATTCTCCATCTTTTTTTTTGGTATCACACAACTTGAGCATGGTAATTTCATGCTCAATGTTATAAGAATAATGGATCACAAACTTGGAGGCTAGTTCCTCAAAGGTCTTTATTCCTTGGGGCAGTTTTAAAAACCACTCCATGGTGGGACCTCATAAGCTTCTAGGAAAGAGTTTCATTAGATATGAATCATTGTGCATGAACTCAATGCTCATAGCACAAAACTCCCTTAAATGATCCTATGGGTCTTTTTTACCCATATATTTGTCATATTTAGGAAAAATTGTATTAAAGGGAAAAGGTGCCATAACTAAGCTTTTGTCAAATGGGAAAGGACACAAAGCTTCAATGGAAAAGGCCTTAGGTTCGGCTACCTTCTTCATGGTATCAATCTATTCTTGAAAGGCCTTTATCTTCCTAGTCATAGCATTCATGGGGTTATCTTTCTCTTGATCTTTCTTAAGTTTTTCGATATCAAAATCATGGGGAACCTTTACTCCCACTTGACATAGGCTTAGGAAAAATTTATCCCTGTCCTTATCTATTAATTTCTCCATGACCTCTAAGAATTCATGATCTTGGGCTGCTCTCTCAACTCTTTCTTCAAGTGTCTCTTTGGGATTATGATTGGCATTGTTGATATTATGAGTGTTCCCTCCTTGTTGGTAATTATGGTATGCAGAGTTTCTATCCATTTCTCCAAGTCTATTTTCAAATAAGTTTGGGAAAATTTATTCTTTATTAGGACCTTTGAAAATACTTTGGTACTCAACTTCTTGCCCTTCATTTGCAACAAGAGTGTTGTCTCCTTGTAAAGATACCCTATATGTGTGGGACCACATGGAAACCAGCATCCAACAAGGGTTTGATTTAGAGTAATCCTTGATTTGATAACTGTTGATTTTAAATTGAAGAGATTAAAAATGTAAGATGAACTTTCAATGGATATATCTCTCACTTCTTTATGTATTTCAAACACAACAATCATGCATTCAGTTGTCTATTTTTACCCACTTAACATAAAATGTTTGATTTGTAAGAAGGTTGTCATGGGTTTTGCACAAAAAGAAACTTCAAGCACCTACCTAGCACAAGATTGGTTCGTAAACATGGCTCTAAAAGGGGGTCTTGCTATTTTATCAAAGATTTAATATAGATTCCATTCAAAATGGATCTTAAATTTTCATCCCCCAAGTATGTTAAGGGGCTTCCCACTGCTAGTATGTCGGAGTTTTGCACAATCCGTGAGGACTACTCAAGGAAGCTGAAAAAATTTAAAATCCTTTTTTCACACACCCCATTAAGGATGTATGTGTTTTGTTTTATAGTGGGTTGGATTCTCAAAGCAAAAGTGAGTGTATCCCACTTTGGGTTGTCCCTATCACCACCCTTGTTAAGGCAATTTCTTGGGAGGTGTGTGTGTGAATTTTGTACCTGATCTATAAACACAACACTTCAGTAAAACATTAGAGGTTAGCAAAAATGAAATCGTGCAATGAATTGAAAGCTAAACTAACCAGGTGATTTACTACCTTCTAATAGGTGCGAGTATGATGTTCTCAGATTGTTATCGAGATTAGTGACCTTGACGACACCTAAATGAAGGATTTGAATGCAAAACTGATATGAAATATGAATGCAATTAATCTTTTATTTTTTTTCTTTTTTTATGCACTGATATGATGAAAACCGATATGCTATGATGATCTAACAAATGAAAACTAATATGATATGAAAAACTATGCTATGTTGATCTCACAAAGCTTGGATTCGCAAAGATGATTCTTCAGTCTCCAATTCAGCAGCGTGATTATACAATTCTTGTGGATGATCTGTGAAGAGATGAGCCTTGATTTTATAGAAATCCAGGGCTTTGAGGATGCATGAAAGAAAGCCATAAATCATTCAAATAAACTCAACTTGATTTTTGAGTTATTTTTAAATAAAGGATATTTAACTCACAAAAACATGCAAAAGCAGAGATGAACTCAAAATAGAGTTTAGATTTAATTGATAATTGATAGTTGTCTACTTTTCTGATTGTGCATGATTTATTTATGAATTAATTTAATAATAAAGTGATTTATTTCCAACTTAACTGATTTTGAAAAATTAAACAATTGATTTATGGGTTAATCAATTATTTTCAAACTTTTATTCAAAATTACAATATTAAAAATTGAAAACTTGCTTTAATTAATTAAATAAGAATTTAATCAATTATTCATAGGATTTTGGATTTATTGTCAAAATTAAATAATACAATTTAGGAATAAATAGAATTAACTTTAATTAAACAATTAAGTGGCAGAATTAAATCTAATTAATTAAATATTGAGAATATTCAATTAATCAAACTTTAGGATAAATTGGATTTATCGCCAAATAATCATTAAATTAAAGATAATTATGATAAATAGGAATATTGCTAGGAATATTCCCCGATGCAGAATTTGAGATAATCAATTAGGATTCGATGATTTTTAGATGTGCGTTAGGTTAGGACTTCGATGTTGATTTCGTTCGATGTGTCGATATAGGAGGTTAATGAACCTATAGCCCATTTTTGGGGTATTACATTTTGCCCCTCTTTGAATCGCTGTGTGAAGTGCAGTGGTTCAAAGATAGTCTGTGTTTGATAGAGATATGAAACTGATATTTGAAATTGATAATTGATATGAGACAGAAGCTGATTGAAATATTTGATATGAAGATAATAGGTCCTGAATGACCAAAGATAATGTTAACTATAACAGCGATGAACCAATGAAACAAAAGCGTCAAAATGCCTGATTCTGAACCTTATGATTGCGAAGAAGTGAGTGACCGATTCCAGACTTGATTGTCCTTAGAAGAATCACATAGGTATCACATTTGAACCCTTCAGTTACCGAAGAACCAAGGAAATAACACTAATGAATCGATAGTTGCAAAAACTGATACAATTTACAAGATTAAGAGAATACCAGATTGATATGGATCTTGATGAATCTGATATGCCCCGAGTGATGATTGATTTGCCCCGATCAATGAGGTCTTTTTGATGAATCAGTAATTAGATGTGGTTGTTGTCTTGATTACTGACGAAAGATATGATTTTAGCTTTAGATTAAAGACTTTGAATGATATGCAAGACCATGCCCCCTTCGGAATTAAAATTGAAATCTGACAAGAAAAGTCAGCGTTGAATAGTTTAGAAGCATGTTAATTGATTTGAGAAGTGGTTAAACACATTCGAGAATGCATTCTACATTGTTTGGAGGTCTAGAAGACCAAGTTTGACTAGGTCAAACCATGAGTTGACCATGATTGACCAAGTTGAAATTTTGATAGTTTGATGTAAGATAATCAGTTAAGTTGAATACTGGATTTCTGTGATGATCGAAGGTCGAATATGCAAGTAGTAGACCGTCCTGGGTCCAAAACTGTAAATCACAATTTTGACATAATAAACAATCTCAAATTTGAATTTTAATTCCAAAAATGGATTCAGAACATCGAAATTAGCCAGGAGTGCAATTTTCATGGAAAACGGAGCACTTTTGAAAATTAGGTCAAAAGCTATATAAAGGCCGGAAGGGTCATTTTCAAATCATTTCAACCATTTGACTTTTGAGATCTTGTGGAGCCCTCTGAGAAAGAAAATGGCAAAACAGCAAGAACCAAAGGTACCTGTGAGTTCGCATCGATTTGAGCGTAGTCGGAGACATGATAAACCTCGACAGTATGGACATCCGGTATGTGGACCTCTGTGCCCCTCTGAAAATTCAAATTTTTCATGTCTTATAGCATTTTAGACATTTTTCATACGTGTTTTCATTTTTGAATTTCGCATGTATGAAAACTCATACAAGTCCCAACCCAGACTCGTACGACATTCAAATTGTATTTGCTTTGTCATTTCATGACCCACCCAGTGTCGTATGAAGGGGACCCATGAGTCGTACGACATTTCATCGGGTCCCTCGAAACTCGTATGACTAAGTGCCCAGTGTCCTATGACCATGGATTGTCGTATGGGCTATTGTAGAGTGTCGTACAACTTTTAGTGCCAGTCTAGACTATCGTATGAATAACAGTGAGCTAAAAATTGATATTTAGGTCAAAATTTTGACTTTTCTGATTGTTCTACCTGATTGCTGACTCTTTGACCTACCTTCTAAAATACCAAACCATTCAATTTCTACACTATTAGCCTATTGTTGAACCCAAGTTCTGATATAATTTCTTGTTTCTGTATAATATAGGTCACATTTCCAGATGTACATGTCTAGCATTCATATCCAGCGACACAGAGACTATGTGTTTCACTTCCTGATCCTATGAGGGTACATCTTGTTGCCTGTGGGTTTGAGTATTTGATCCATTTACCCGATATTAGGGTAAATCATGGTCTGTTGACTGCGTTGATCGAGAGGTTTCACTCAGAGACATAGACTTTTCATTTACCGACTGGAGAGATCACTGTGACTCCAGAGGATGTATATAGGATATTACGCATTCTATTCCATAGTAGTCGGCATCTTGAGTATGTGAGTACCAGCTAGATAGGTCTTCATGCTTTTAGGCATCTATTTGGTGATGATACACAGTTGACTGGGTCCATTTTGTGGGAGACCCTTGTACAAAGATATGGGTAGACACCGCTTAGAGTGCATTATTGCTAGGATGATTGGTCAGTTGATCATGTCGGGCCATTAGCAAATTACTTTCTTGATGGGATGAGCCCCGATGGTAGCACTTCTTATGGTGACTCCCTCTGAGCTTTCTTGGGGTCAGTGTCTTTTGGCACATATGTTTTCAGAGATGCACGAGGTTGTGTATCAGGATTGCAAGAGTTTCACTTCTAGAGCTCTTGTGTTACAGATATGGGCTTGGGAGCATATCCCAATTTTGAGACCGGTTTTTCAGACACAACATCAGCCACAGGAGCCAGTGATATATACATATGTTGGTTATGTCACACAAGTCTACATGGGTCATATTGAGTATTTTAGATGATGCTTGGATGATATGACATTTGTGCATTGGAGACCCTACTTGCAAATAGAGGCCTCGCCCACTGCGAGGGAGCAGTATAGCTTTCTTTTTCAGAGTCGGGTACTCATTGGTCATTCCTCCACTATTTTGGAGAGATTTCTCATTACTAGAGTGTGGCGTTAGTATGGACATAGACGGGATGCCCCACGGGATTATACTTCTTATGCTCGCATTGTTTGTGAGATTGGGCTTGGATGGACATGGAGGCTCATGTATTCTTTATGTTCAGAGAAGTACAGTGCTATCATAGGTAGAGACTGGGACTATCATCCATAGGTTGTTGATGCAGGGGTCACAGATGGATACATCTCTTGGCTTGTTGATCACCCCATTCATAGATTCTCAGATCCAACTGAGTTGATACCCTCCATGGAGGAGGCGATGGATGTAACAGGTGCTCCCAGGGTACAGGGCCTGAGACCTCAAGTAGTGCATCCTACACCACCTAGACCTAGAGCTATGGCTCCCCTTTAGAGACCATTAGGGCATATGAGGCCCCCTCATCCTTCTACTTCTATAGTAGGTACATCCACAGGTTCACAGAGATGGACCAGGGGTGAGAGTGGTACTTTGGGTGGTGTTGGTTTTGTAGATGATGTCTTAGCAGCTGAGCAATTTGTAGGTGGTGATGTAGATCCCTTACAGGCAGATACCACTTTTGATCTAGGAGCTGAGGTTAGATGTCATGAGGTGCATAGAGTAGATACCACTGACCAGTAGCCAGAGAAGCCAGAATAGGACACAGAGATGCCAGCAGCTGAGGCAGATCCTACTGTTCCTCTTACTTCGTCAGAGACTATTAGACATCTCAGAGCTCAGGTCCGGGACCTGAAGGTATAGAGTGCTAGGTGGGAGGAGAGGTATCTAGAGGTAGATAGGTAGCACACAGAGCTTCATGTAGAGTTTCACTCAGAGGTTCAGAGATTACAGACAGAGGTGACCCATTAGACCTCATGGGCTTTGTATTATGTGTTTGCATATTATGTTGTTGTCCCTGTTGCGCAGAGAGTACCCACATATTCAAATTATATGGCAGCCTCAGAGGGAGCTAGGGCACTGAGAGTAGAGGCTATACTAGATGCACCACCCCCTCCACCAGATACCGAGGAGCATGCCGATAGTTGATTCATGTTCTTATGTTTTGATATACTCTATTCTTTTTTATCATTGATATACTGTTCTGACTCTGATAGCTCTCAAGAGCTCATTCTTTTGTATATTGTGCCAGTAGTGCACCCCTGACACATTTCAAGTTGATGATATATATGAGATTGATATTTTGGATCGTGACTTCATTTGTACTTGTCATGTTTGGATTTATGATGATACCATGTTATGTTTATGCTATGAGTAGTGTAGAATGTATGTATGGATCAATGCAATGCAATGATTTCTTTCATATGTATGGATGTTATACAAATGTAATTGATTATGAAAAGATGTATGGTGATTTATGCTTATGCACTGGATGTAATGTAATGCAACAAATGGTAATGATATGGGATGTAAATGCAATGATACGCATGATATGTTTTTGTAGGTTGATGAAGACAAGTACTCAGTCTTATGTCAAAAGGATGTTTAACCCAGGAGAGTTACTACTTGCAGTTTGGTGAAGAGACCTTCGAGTGAGACTCAGCTCTCGTTGGATATGAAGAATTGATATGAAGAATTGTTTAAGCTTTGAAGTGTTTCCAAACATTTGTGAGATCGTGCAAACATGCAAAATGCAAAGAGACATGCAGAATGAAATGCAACCTAAGACCTAGGACCTAGTCAGTGATCATGTGTCGATTTGTTATCATCATTGAACTTTTAGGTAATTAGATAAATCAATACAATGCCCAATAGTTATGAAACCATAGACATATGAATATCAATTTGTATGCACAAGAATCAATACAACATCCACTGATTAGGAAACCATGGACATATAATATTGATTTTATTTTTGGAATGTCAGATTAGATATAAGCACCAAGGCACAAACGCCAGGATGACTTGAATATCATGTCCATTTTGATATAGAAATTTGTATAAGCATCAAAACCTAAATGTCATGATGACCTGAATATGCCTTGCATTGCAAATACATCAAGTAGTCAAGAGATCATTCTAAATTCAATGTGAATTACCCGTAGTGACCCTTTATCGTTCACATCCTTAGGTAAGATCGCATTTCACAATAAGAGAAAGAACTCACTCAAAAAAGACAATAGTTAGATCAAACTTCCTTGAAATTTTCTGGTATCAATGGTCAAGGTATGCATGGCCATCCAATTCAAGATAGAGGCTCTTACAATTGGACACCATTTCAATCCAGAATTTCCAAAGTTGTTAGATTTTCACATACAAGAAGAAAACAAAGAAAAGATTATGCCCCCAATCATCACTCTCTAAATCTTGTAAAGGACATCATTGAAGAGCTTGAAGGGGCACAATATACAAAAATTTAAATGTGAATTAGTAAGCATACAAGGAGATAAAAGCATGAAAAAGCATAGATTGTTTTCAATTTGTGTTTGATGTTTGATGTTGATGCAAAATCCTTTCTAGAGACGAGACTGGCTGACTGACTCAAATGAAGCTTCAAAGGACTCTAACTAGATATGATGCATCTAAGATACATTGGAGGCCATAGGATATGACATTGATTGCCCCTAAGTTTGAACATTGATAGGATACTGACGCTTGAGCTAATTGGTGTACAAACTAACTTATTGAAAACTGGAAATACAGAAACAAAGTGGGAGATATGTACAAACTAAAGCAAAACTGAAAGTTGGGAAAGACCAAGATTACGCTGATAGATGGAGTATTTTTGAAACAAGTGGTGCCTATTTGCCAAGTTTTCACCATCTTAGCAGAGATTCTATTTTTGCTAGCAAGGCGCCTGTTTCAAGGTTTTCACCAAGGCACTTTTTTCTTTTTCTCATTTTTTTTTATTTTCAATTTTTTTGCACTTTTGATTTTTTACTTTTTTTTTGTGAATCACCAAGGCACCTATTGCTAGGTTTTCACCAAGATGTTCATTTTTTCAGGACTTTTTCCAATTTTAAAAAAAAATTCAGGACACTTTACCATAGACTGAATGCCTTAGGCATAGAATTTCTTCAGATGGAGAACGTTGATTGGTTCTCAGAGTTGTTCTCCTTCAGTCATTGAGAGTTGATAGGCACTAGAGCCAAAAGTAGCAGTGATTACAAAGGGACCCAGCCAGATGGGTTCAAACTTCCCTTTGTGTTCTCGATGTGATTGATTTTTAGGATTCTCTCTCAAGACTAGATCACCAACCTAAAATTCTCTATGTCTGACTTTCTTGTTGTAGCCTCGAGACATTCTTTTTTGATACACTCTAAGATGATCATACACTGCTTGTCTACGCTCATCTAGTAGTTCAAGTTCTTGCAACCTAGACACTCTATAGTCATCATCAGTTACTAGACCATGTATTCTAATTCTTAGTGATGGGATTTCAACCTCAATAGGCAGTACCGCTTCAGACCCATAAACTAAAGCAAAAGGTGTAGCCCTAGTGGGCATTCTGATACTAGTTCTGTAGGCCCAGAGAGCTGGATTGATCATGAGATGCCAGTCTCTTCCTATTTTGTTGACTGTACGGTGCAAGATTTTTAATAGATTCTTGTTAGAAGCCTCTACCTGTCCATTCCCTTGAGGATAGTAGATAGAAGACCAATGTTGTGTGATCTTGAATTTGGCACATAGATCATCTAGGTCTTTGTTCTTGAATTGTCCACTGTTATCTATGATTATAGAATGAGGTATCCCATATCTACATATGATATAGTTCAATATGAACATAGATATTTTCTTTCCAATTGCTTGTGTCAAAGGGACTGCTTCTACCCATTTTGTAAAATAATCTGTAGCTATGATTATATGGGTATGTCCATTAGAAGAATGAGGATGTATAGCTCCTATAAGATCAAATTCCCATTGGTGAAAAGGCCAATGTGTAGTAAAGGGAATTAGATCTCTCCCTGGAGCATGAATTAAGTTGCCATGCACTTGGCATTTTTAACAATTCTTAGCAAACTTGATAGACTCTTTCTCCATTTCAAGCCAATAGTACCCAGCCCTAATAAGTTTTCGAGCTAGTGTTAAACCATTTGAGTGTGACCCACAAATACCATCATGGACTTCCTCTAATGCATGTTGAGACTCTTCCTATTCTAAACATCTAAGTAGTGTACCATCTAGACCTCATTTATATAGATCATGACCAATGATGACATATCAAGAGGCATTATGGATAAGGTATCACTTTCATGGCAATTGAAGGTATCGAGAATGATTTGGTCTTGGAGATAGGAAAATAGGTTTTTGTATCTGGATGAATCATGACCAACAATAGTGTAGATCATGCAAGTTTTGGGGGAATCATATGTAGGATAAGATAGTCCTTCCACCAGGAACTCATAGCATAGCTCATGTTCAGGCTACTATAATAAAGTAGATAGTGTTGCCATTGCATTGGCAGCCTTGTTCTCTGTTCTAGGAATTTTCTCAAATGTGATAGATATGAAATACTTCTTAAGATCATCTACCATTCTCTTGTAAGGCATGAGCTTTTCATCTTTAGTTTGTTACATATCATTGACTTGATGAGTAACAAGTTGAGAGTCTCCATGAATGTGTAGCTATGTCACTCTCCACTCAATTGCTAGTTTCATGCCATTCAAAAGGGCTTCATATTCCACAATATTGTTTGTGCAAGGAAACTTTAATCTGAATGCTTTTGGTATTGAGTATCCTTGAGGAGTTATGAAAAATATGCCTACTCTAGATCCATTCTCTATGTAGGAGCCATCAAAGAACAATTGTCATTCTCTAGAAGAAAGAGTCATGATAGAGGAATCCGAAAATTCCATTTGCATTGGTGTATCATCAATCATAGGTGCATCTGCTAATTGATCAGCAATAACCTATCCTTTGATAGCTTTTCTTTCTACATATTCAATGTCAAATTCACTTAAGAGCATAACCCATTTAGCTAATCTACCTGTAAGAGCAGCTTTGCTTAGTAAGTACTTGATCAAATCAATTTTAGCTACCAATTGTGTGGTATGAGCTAACATGTAGTGTCTCATTTTCTATGATGCAAAGATCATAGCTAGACAAGCTTTCTCAATCATTGAATAGTTCTTCTCATATGCAACCAATGTCCTACTGATATAGTATATAGGTCTTTCCTTTTTGTTCTCATCGTGTTGTGCTAGCAATACCCCCAATGATGTATCTATAGTGGAGACATATAAGATCAATGGCTTCCCATGAATAGGAGGCAACAAGATAGGAGGATTTGATAGATATTGTTTGATATGATCAAAGTTTTTCTCACATTCTTCATTCCATGCAAAGGTCACACCTTTATGTAATATTTTTGTAAAAGGCTATGATATGTCCGCTAGCTGTGATATGAATCTTCTGATAGATTGTACTCTCCCTTGTAAGGTTCTCATTTGACTAATATTATTGGGAGGTTGCATCTCTATTATAGCCTTGACTTTAGCTGGATCAACTTCAATTCCCTTCTTTGAAACTATGTATCCTAAGAGCTTTCCAGAAGTGACACCAAAAGCACACTTCTTAGGATTTAGTCAGAGACTAAACTTTTCCATTCTGTCTAGGATCATGCTCAAGTCCTTTAGATGTTTAGTTCTAATCATAGATTTTGCTAATGTTTCATCAACATAATCTTCCATAGTTCGATGCATCATGTCATGAAAAATAGATGTCATTGCTCTTTGATATGTAGCACCAGCATTTTTAAGCCCAAATGGCATGGCATTCCAACAGAAGGTACCCCATGCACATGTGAAAGTAGTTTTCTCTTGATCATCTAGGGAAATTTTTATTTGGTTATATCCAAAGAAACCATCCATTAAGGAATACATCTTGAAACCCACAGTCATGTCCACTATCATATCAATGTTAGGTAGTGGAAAATCATCCTTAGGGCACACTCTATTCACATCTCTAAAATCTGTGCACACTCTGATTGAACCATCTGGTTTAGAAATAGGTACAATATTAGAGATCCACTCTGCATAGTCAATAACTTAGATGAATCTGGCTTTCAGGAGCTTCTCTAATTTAGCTTTTACCAAGACTGCAACATGAGGATACATCTTTCACAATTTTTGCTTGACAGGTTTTACATTAGGAGCTATAGATAAATGGTGCATGATAAGATTAGGATCCAACCATGGCATATCTGAGTATTTCCATGCAAAGTTGATTTTTTTCTCTATTAGGAATGTAGTAAATTTTTTCTTCTCTTCTTCTGATAATGATTGTGCTACATGTACCAATTGTGGTTCCTCTGTTGTACCCAAATTGATAGATTGAGTGGGCTTAATTAGAACCGAAGATCTATCCTATAAATGACTCAGAAGGACATCAAATATCTCATCCTTAGGTGCCTTAGAGAGGTTTTCACCTTTAGATACATCTTTTATTTTTACTTTTGTAGGTTCTGAGACTGCCACAAAGTGGTTTTCACCCTCAGAACTCTTTTTCTTTTTATTTTTATTCTTATTTTTTTTACTGAGATGTTTGATGTCTGACTCTGTCATGCTAACGCTCAGTTCACTGATGGAAGTACTCATAGGCTCAACTGCATTGAGGTAGCAAGCAAGGGCATAGTCATTTGGGAAGGTATAAATACCATGGCTTGGATTTGTGGAGGTTTGATCGATAAGTTCTGGATATTGGATAGTCAAAGTGGGGAAAGATTGGGAGATAGTGTTTACAGATATGGATCTATCATCATTGGTCCTAACCCAATGCTTGAGTTCAAAGGTGATATTACAACTTAAGACATTCAATTCATGAATAGGCTCAATGTCATCATGGGATTCCAATTCAGCCATAGGTGGATCAGACTCGATAGGTTCATCATTTCGCTCTAGACTTACATTGGGATTAGGTGCATATTGGTGAATAACATCAACATGTTTCTCTATAATAAGCTCATCTTCATTTGGTTTTGGAATGGCTCCCCATTCATAGTCATTTGATTCAGCTTCTGATTCAAGATCTCTAGGAAATCTTAGAACATGAGTAAAGTCAGGGTGAATACCCCAAGAAGGGTTACCCTCAGTTTCTGATTTTAATTCATACTCATGGGAATCTATCTTAGAATCACTACCACCTTCTTCTTGATCCTCTTGATTAGTTTTGAGAGTAGCTAGTTCTTGTGTTGCAACTATCTCTTGTTCTATAGTATGTTCTTGTGTTTCTACTACATTAATTCTTTTGTTTGGATCATCTTTATTGTCAAGAAGGTCTTTGATCTCCTTAGGCAATTTTTTGTAGGGGATGAGTTATGAGCTATTTGAATCACTATCTAATGGTTCTATTTCTTCTTTCTTAAGAAGGGCTTCTCCTGGTGTGATCTTCTCTCTGACATGGGAACAATTTCCCTTGAGGTGATAGGGTTTCTTCTTAAAGCCTAGGCCAACAGTATTCTTATTTGCCCTACCCGTATGTGAAATAGGTGCCACAAGACCTTTTCCTCTGACACCTAGAGGTTCTTGACTTGGATATCCCATCTTAGCTATCAATTCATTTCCTAGACCATATGACTTAGAAGGGATATGTGGTGTTGTAGAGTCGCTAGTTTGAAGATTGTGGGATTCAGATTCATCTTTGTATAGCCATGATAGCACAGCTTCATCCTCTTCAAAATCTTGATTCGATACTTGTTCTACTATGAAATTCTTTTTATAAGCTTCAAGAGGTTCCTTAGGTTCAGGCTTGGACTGTTTCAAAGATTTTTCATAAGACTTAGGTGAGATAGGGAGAGATGTCAAAGATAAGACTGGCTCTATAATATATTCTCCCATTCCATTTTCTTTGATATTGACCTCTTTAGCAATGTCTTCCATTTTGGATGTTGAAGCAACATTTAGTTGTTCAGTAGAAGATTCTTTGTTATTGGGAACAATCTTATCATCACCTTCCTTCAATGTATTGCATGTTGTATTCAGATCTGCAGGGATAGTAACCTCTACTCCTTCATAAGGAAACTTCAAACATTGATGGTATGTAGAAGGAATAGCTTGCATTTCATGTATACATGGTCTCCCTAGAAGAATGTTGTAGGCCAAAGGTAGATCAAGAACTTGACACATAGTATCTATAATAACTGGACCTTCTCTAATAGGTAAGACAATGGTCCCTTTAGAAGATCTTTCTTGTTCATCATAGGCTTTGATAGTTATTTTCTTTCTAGGATCAATAGCCAATTCTGAAAATCCCAATTGTGTGATCAAGCTGTAAGAACAAATGTTTAGGCCAGCACCCCCATCTATCAATGCACATTTGAATCTATGGTTTTGGATCAAGACCTCTATATGCAAAGGCTGATTATGTGGGTGACTCAAGGAGTTGTCATCTTCCTCTAAAAAGGAGATATATTGTGGAGATGTAAGATGTACAACCATAGTCTAGAACCTGTCTAAATCAAGGTCATCAAGAACATTGGAACCAAGAAAAGCTTTGTCTTGTATGGCTCTGTGAGCTAGAGATATTTCAAGCAACTCAAACATAGAGATTTTGGCATTAGTGTGCTAGAGTTGTTGAACAATGCTATAAGATGTAGGCCTTGTATCCTTTGGATTGGAAGATTTTGAAGTAGACTTCTATTTGGAAGTAGATGAAAGATTGAAGGGTATATTAGGGTCATTAGATGAATCTGGGATTTGTCCTTTCAGATGTGTTTGAGCTTGTGATCCAGTAACTACATTAGCTAAGGAATGATCTCTTTCTCTTTGTACAATTGTGATGACATTGCAACTTTTAGAGAGACATAGTTCAACCATATTGATGACAGCATTATTTCCCGGGTAGGCATAATTGACTTTTGCCCCCATATTAGGCTGAGAAGTTGAAACTCCTTGACCATGTTGTAGAAATGGTTCTGTAAATGCCATATGATCATTATTGCTTTTAGGATTGTCAACTATGATGTCTCCACTATCAATCAGATCTTGAATGGTGTGTTTCAATCGTAAGTAGTGATTAGTTTTTTGACCTTTACCTCAATGGAAATCACATAATTCATTTTCTTTCCACCAATGTGGCTTAGGGTCTGGATCAGATTGTCAGATTGCTAGCAAAGAGATGATGTTATCAGCTAGTAGAGTTTTCATAGCTGACTCTAAAGATTCTCCAAGAGGAGTGAACTTTCACTTTTTATCCCAAGATTTGTATTCTAGCTTCTTTTTGAATGGTTCGGATGACTTTTGTTCTGAAGCTTTAATGGCTTGGGAACCAAGAGTTAGGTTGTAGGCTGGTGCCTTTGATGGGGAATAGATAGTGTCAAAAACACCATCTATGATGATGCCTTTGTTCTTGTTCCAATTTTTGTTCTTGTCTTTAGAACTGGACCCAGATTCATACTTGTCTTTCTGAAGTGTGATTTCTCCTTTTTCACAAGCACTTTTTTTATTTTGATAGCATTATCCACCATCTTATCAAAAGATGTATGATCTTGCATTTGTAGAGGATAATTGATTTCTAGAACAAGGTTATTGATGAAGATTTCCAATTTTTCTATTTCTAGAATAGGTCTGGCATATAGAGAGAACTTCTTCCTCCATCTCTTGAGAAATGTTAGGAATGGTTCTCCTGGATATTGCTTGAGATTACAGATATCAATCATGGTGACTGGATGTTGAATATTGTAGGATTATTGCTGATAAAACAATTTGATCAATTCCTTAAAAGTTTTGATAGTGGAAGGTAATCGAGAGAACCATTGAATGGCCGCTCCTCCCAGAGATCAAGGGAAGAGATGCATCAGATAGGTTGGTTCATCCATGAATTCCATCGATTGGGTATATAATTCTTTGACATGGTCTTGAGGGTCAGAGTGTCCTTCATACCTATCATACTTGGGAATCTCCACTCATTTCAGAAATGGTGGCATATACAAGTCTTTGTCAAAAGGAAAAGGGCATAGAGCTTCCATGGAGAACTCCTTGGGTTCTTTTTCTTTCTCAAGGCTGTTAAGTTTGACTTGCATGGCATGTATCTGTTTCATAATAGCTATGAGTGGAGTATCTTCCTCATGTGTAATGATATTTTCCACATTAAATTTGGGAGGAAGTTTAGCTCCTTGATGAGCCAATTGTAAAAAGTATGCCTCTCTGTCTTCTTTCAAGAAATGCTTCATCATTCATTTGAAGTTATCATCATTTTGATATTGAGAAATTTCTTCAGGTGCGGGTTCCTGATCTGCACCATGTTGAGATTGAGCTCTTTGAGAGCCAAATTTTTTCCCTACTTGAGACATGGTAGGAGTTTGTGGACTCCCTGGAATAGATTGATGTGGGGTTTGTTGGGTACCTCCATGAGTTGATGAAGGAGGAATGTAACCAATTTTCAATCAAAAGTTGCCAAGACCATTGTCCTCGTAAAGACTAGAATTGATGATTTTCTCAAGAGTTGGACCCTTGATAGTGGTTATAGGTAAGGTCTGGGATGCTTCTCCAAATTTCTTGTGTGAGGAAGCTCTAGTTTCCACCATTAACTTTGAGTGAAACAAAAGAATAAGATCCAGATAACTAAAGAATGAATTGAATCAAGATGATCAGATGATTCAACCTTGTCAAGGTTCAATTGATTTGAAGATTATTAGATGTGGGTGAAGGATACTGTGCCCTGGATGTATGGGTAGATTGCCCAAAAGATAGAGGACATGAGTTCACAACACTTAGTCTATTTTTGAAGATTTGATAGAAGATTGATAGTTATGACAAGGTTTTGACACAAGATGAAAAGGACTCAAATTGATTAAATAGAAGGCTAAATTAGATTCAAAAGGCCACTTTTGGAAAATGATAGGATTCTCAATAGCTACTACTCTATTCCTGACATAATGATTTGTTCGACAGATCCTGGAAATAGGTTGAAAAAGCTAATTATCTGGCAATTCTGACAATTTTCTGACAACTTTCAAAAATTTCCCAAACGACACTCTGCAGACTCATATGACAGTGGGTATGCTATGAAATGATAGTTGAAAAGCTCGTACGATAGTTGCAAAACTCACATGACGTTGCTAGCAGGATTTGACTTTTTTGAATTTGACTGGCAGAAAGACTCATGCAACACTGGGTTCTTTACCATACGACAATTGGGTAGTAATGAAATGACATTTGATATAAACTTGTATGACTTTCTAACTAAATGAGATGACTTTTGACTCCAGAAAGGAATTTCACTTCAAATTTTGCAAATTTAGGGTTTTCAATTTCAGATTGTTTGCAAATTTCAATGTCCAGATTCGAGGATTGTAACAAATTTGTTCATTTTCAGTAACCAGATAGATAAGAAAGCATGCAAAATAGTAAGCAAGTGATATCAAGCATGTCTAAAAACAATGAACAAGGGAAAAAGAAACCTTGGGCATGAACAATCAAGTGACTTATTTCTGCTAATCCTTAGAAGTGCTAATTGTGTATGTTCCAAAAAGTTTTGTATTAACGCACATAGTCCTAGAAAATGAAAATTTGGCCTCGCTAGGGTTTTTAGTAATGGTTTGACTCTGTAACTTTTATGATCCAAGAGGGTGAACTCCAATCTAGGCTCATCGGGGTTTTGACATAGTTCGAGAACTTAATCTTCAGGATCTGATAGGGAGATTTGACAGCCCAACAAGAGACCACACCTGTGGAGATTTCTTCCAATAGGACATTTATATAGCAGTTGTCACTACCACGGTGAAAATGGCTATTATCGCTTGAGGTTCTGTCAACGTGGTTGACCCAAATAAGAGAATGTCCACTATGGTTAACCCTCTCTAAAGGTGACTCACAAGATATACCACAGGGGGACTAAATTCGATTCAAGGATCTAGATTTCTATTACTATCCAAAAAGGAAGTAGAGCATAATCCCCTAGCCTCTTCACTTCACCAAAACAAAGAAAATAGATTAACTGATGATCTATCAACCTCTCCGAAGAGAGAATGCATCGATCAAAAGTTGAAGACACGCGGATCTAGTAAAATGTGAGAGACTCTCTGTAACCTCCCCACCTACAAGGGATCCTTCGTTGAGAAGAGTTTCAATGGAAACCCACTCTCTCAAGATCCACAAATAGTGTTCATGTGGCCTAATTACTATGTGTAACAAAGATGCTGAAAGCAAACTATGTTCATTTTTATAGCCCAAATGAAGTCTGTGATAGGAAAGCAATAAAAGTCACTCAAGCTAAACACATGAGATGTTTCTTTTAGTCCAAATTGAAATGTTATCAGCTGAGAAGGTTACCTAAATTCCTCACAATGTGCTTAGTAGATTCTTACCTACTTTTAGCAATTCTTGCGCTTTCCCAAATCCAAATAAGTGAAAAACTAGTCAAAAATAGGGAATTTCAATTGTTAAGATTAGCCATTAGCCAAAATCTAAAAACCAAATCTGACAAACTGCCCTGAAAAATGAAATGACAATGAAAACCTAGTATGGAAACTCGTACGATAGTGGGTTACCTCCCAAACGACAGTCCAGAAACTCGTACGACATTGGGCAACAGACCATATGACAATCGAGATTCTAAATGACACTTTGATCCTGCTGATACGATTCTCAAACAAATCAACTGTCGTACGAGTATACCAGAACCCTTGAAACCCTTAACCTCAAAAGATAGAAAATTGATAGAAATGAAGGGAAACCCATTTTAGGGCCCCCTGGTGGGCGCCAGAAATGTGTGTGTGAATTTTGTACCTGATTTGTAGACACAACACTTCAATAAAACATTAGAGGTTAGCAAAAATGAAATCATGCAATGAATTGAAAGCTAAACTAACCAGGCGATATTCTACCTTCTAATAGGTGCGAGTATGATGTTCTCAGATTGTTATCGAGATCAGTGACCTTGACGACACCTAAATGAAGGATTTGAATGCAAAACTGATATGAAATATGAATGCAATTAATCTTCTTCTTCTTTTTTTCTATGCAATGATATGATGAAAAATGATATGCTATGATGATCTAACAAATTAAAACTAATATGATATGAAAAACTATGCTATGTTGATCTCACAAAGCTTGGATTCGCAAAGATGATTCTTCAGTCTCCAATTCAGCAGCGTGATTATACAATTCTTGTGGATGATCTGTGAAGAGATGAGCCTTGATTTTATAGAAATCTAGGGCTTTGAGGATGCATGAAAGAAAGCCATAAATCACTCAAATAAACTCAACTTGATTTTTGAGTTGTTTTTAAATAAAGGATATTTAACTCACAAAAACATGCAAAAGCAAACATGAACTCAAAATAGAGTTTAGATTTAATTGATAATTGATAGTTGTCTGCTTTTCTGATTGTGCATGATTTATTTATGAATTAATTTAATAATAAAGTGATTTATTTCCAACTTAACTGATTTTGAAAAATTAAACAATTGATTTATGGGTTAATCAATTATTTTCAAACTTTCATTCAAAATTACAATATTAAAAATTGACAACTTGCTTTAATTAATTAAATAAGATTTAATCAATTATTCATAGGATTTTAGATTTATTGTCAAAATTAAATAATACAATTTAGGAATAAATAGAATTAACTTTAATTAAACAATTAAGTGGCAGAATTAAATCTAATTAATTAAATATTGAGAATATTCAATTAATCAAACTTTAGGATAAATTGGATTTATTGCCAAATAATCATTAAATTAAAGATAATTATGATAAATAGGAATATTGCTAAGAATATTCCCCAATGCAGAATTTGAGATAATCAATTAGGATTCGATGATTTTTAGATGTGCCTTAGGTTAGGACTTCGATGTCGATTTCGTTCGATGTGTTGATATAGGAGGTTAATGAACCTATAGCCCATTTTTGGGGTATTACAGGAGGTGAGCCCACTAATGTTCTAGCATGTTCATGTAAAGAAAGGAAATGGAGTTAAGAACAAGTTTTTGGAAATTTGGTTCACCAAAAGGTGAAGAGCATATCCCTAACTTTTCCTTAATTTTCCAAACACAATAAACAATGTTCAATTTCTTCACCCACTAACTATAGGGATTTGAGTATTTCTACTCTCTTCCACAAACAAGGGGCTTTCATTTTATGTGCTTGATTCCTCAACCTTTCTTCTTAATCAAAAAGTTCAACACCTTTGGCATTTTGATTCACTAGAAGAAGTGAAGAGCATGAGCCTAAATGCTAAACCTTCCAAACAAAGATAGGTTGTTTTGTAATTACTAGATTTTCAAATGCTCCAAAGCCACAATTTAAGGGAAAATATTCACTAGTTTGAGGCTTACCTTTCCTTGTAGCTAGCAAAGGCTAGGGGCATTTTTGAGTGATTTTTGTCATTTTTAGCTTACCTTGGCTATAGTTCCTTTCCAATGTGTTTTTCCTGCAACAAATTTAGTCAACAAAAACAACAACAATGAAGAAAACCAAAATGAATTTGAAGAAGAAAAGTTTGAATTGAATCTAAAGCCTTATTTGCAAATTTTGAGAAAAACTTGAATTAAGGTGAGAAAATCCAATTAAGTGAAACAAACTTAGTCTTATATGCTTCTAAAATTTTAAGGTAGTTCTCATAAACCTTATTTTACTCCTCTTGTGAATCCTCAAGAACTGATTTGAAGTGAACAAAGTTCTCCTTCTTGATTTTCTTAGTCAAAGCCTTCCCTTCTTGGTTGAATCTGCTCTCTGGTTTCTTCACTTTTCTGTGATCAGACATCCTGCAAAGTCATGAAAATCATTTTACCACAATCAGATTATGCAAATTAATAGTTTATACAAAAGCACTCCTATAATGCTTAAAAGCATTATTTTACTACTTAAAAGCGGTGCTAAACTGATTAAAAGCGTTGTTTTAACTCTGTCAGAAAACCCAAAAGTGCGCAAATAACTAATAAAAGTGTTGTAGAATCTATCAAAGGTGGTAAAAAGGCCCTAAAAGCAAGGAATAAATTACCATAAGTGTTCAAGAGTCAGGTAAAATGCACTGTAGATCCATGCAAAGGTGTTGCAAGAATGATAGATAGAAAATAGAAGGATTGAAAGCGTCGTGGATCAATGCAAAGGCACACTAATTTATCGTAGAAGCATTGAAACAGTGATGGAAATCATTGTTTAATCATGCAAAAGTGTCATTTAATCTGTCAAAAGAAATGTTTCCTGAAAAACACGAGAGTTAAACATGTGCAAAATTGATAAAAATGAAATAATTCCAAGCGTTTAGTAAAGTGAAGCATTCTACCCCACGGTGGGTGCCATTTTGTGTATAAGGAAATGTACCTTCATAGAATTATTATTGAGAAATAAATGAAATAGAAACTAAATAAACCACAATATAGCAACTATTTAGCAAATGAAAGATCAATTAAGCATCCTATGGCTCTCTATCTAAGAGTGTTAATAGCAGCTCTCAGCAAGCTACCATTAATGACAGTCCTAGAAAGAGAAATGATAAAGATTAAGCTAAAGCTAACAATTAGTTCCAAATTGAATGCTAATTAAGCTCTTAAATACCTTTCTAGCTATAAAATGCAAGAGGTTCTATGTTTTAGTGTAGGATTTGAGCAATACAAATCCACAAAACCCGAAGATCACCTACATACAAAAACTTGTTACAAGGAAGTAGAGACAAGAAGACGACAAGGGTTTGACTCAAAAATATGAAGAAGAAAATATCCTCAAATAATGAATGAATTAAATGTATAATGGATCATCCTTATAAAGGAGATCAAAAGCCTTGAAAGGCAAACCCTAGTGCATGTAATAATTAGTTAAATTATTACAAGACTAATGCATGCAAGTTTATATTTAAAACAACTAGTGCATGAGTTTAAAACAACTTGTGCATGTGTGTTTAAATATAAACAACTAAAGCAAAAGAGTTGACATCTTAAGAAGGGAGTAAATATTAATTAACATAATTAATAATTTACTCTAACACCCCCCCTTAAGATGAGCAACAATGTAGCTACAAACAATGCAAGAAGAAAGCAAAGGAAACTACAGTGTTGAAAGCTTAAAAATGGGTCTTGGCAACTTGGCCTGATGAGGTACCCATGTACAAAGGAGAGTCTCTGTAAAGTAGAGAAATAGAGAAAACCACATGGGAAAAACTCTACTCCAAAAAGAGACAAAGACTAATATGAAGGACTAAAGAAGCCTCCAAAACTAGGAATGTTCCAGAAAATAGGAACAAGAATGAACATGTAGAACATCACCGAAGCAAAAGGATGCAAAATCTATCAAAAAGTAACTATTGATCTAAAGATCCTCCACAGAAATATGACCAGGTAGAGAAGACTGTAATCTGCATGAGTGCCCTCAAATGACACTACTCGAATCAGGAGGCAAACAAAGACAAACACCTAAACTCAAAGATACAGATGGTATAAACACCAAAAGCTTGAAGAGCTGATCAATCAAAGCTAGAAGAGTGCATCCAAAAAATAGGAAAGAAAAGAATGTCCATATGGTAAATGATCCATCTCACTGGAATGCATAGGTACCCAGCCACTGGAACTGCCTAGTAGATAGGATCAAATACTGAATACATAGCTCACACTATCAAACCAAGGAAGTAGTAGAACCAACAGTAGAAACCCCCCCCATACTACTGACAAGGGAGTAATGATAGGTACAATAAAAAGAGTGCCAATAAGAACTGCATCATGAAGAACCAGGAACACCGAAGGTGCATATAAAGCACAAGCACAAATAAAGATACCCTAAGGCTAATGTCATGGAAGGAACACTCACTTGAAAAAGGTAGATGAAAAATAAAGGAAAACATCAAACCCCCCCATGTCACTTTATAATGGAATAGAATGACACTTTATCTCAGTGCGTGTGCATAAAAGAGTGCTACAAAAGTGAAGTATACACTACTCAAAGAAGAGCAAAGGCTACTAAATCAAAATAACAACCTAAGAAGAGTCATCCCTTAAAGGGAAGAGATCCCAGGACCTGTAACATCCAAGATATCCACCAGAGTGCAGAAATGCAAAAAACAAAATAACATAGACCTGGAGCATAATCTAGAAAAATGACTCATAGAATTAGAAAGCTCTTAGAACAAGCTTTCCAACGATATCTTGCTTTCCCACAACGGAGTCCGGATGCACAAGATAGAGCTTTCGGAGTGCAAAACTAAACATCTAGCATTGATAGTAAAAAAAACCATCAAAAATGAAAAATCAGAAATTCAAACCTCTAGATCTGGATAGAGCTCGAAACCAGCTTTCTGATGATATCTTATTTTCCCAGTTTCAACACGGTATGCTCAAGTTATGAGCAAAATACCAACTGTTGTGCTGGAGGGCCCAAAAATGGTGCAAATGATGATGATGCATGCTGATGTCATCAAATGACAGGCTTAAATTTGATGGCCAAATGGCCGTCGGTGCCCAAAATAGAAAAAGAAAAAAAATTATAGGATTTGAGCAATACAAATCCACAAAACCCAAAGATTGCCTACATACAAAAACCTATTACAAGGAAGTAGAGATAAGAAGAGGGCAAGGGTTTGACTCAAAATATGAACAAGAAAATATCTTCAAAATAATGAATGAATTAAATGTACAATGGATCATCCTTATAAAGGAGATCAAAAGCCTTGAAAGGCAAACCCTAGTGCATGTAATAATTAGTTAAATTATTACAAGACTAATGCATGCAAGTTTATATTTAAAATAACTAGTGCATGAATTTAAAACAACTCATGCATGTGTGTTTAAATATAAACAACTAAAGAAAAAGAGTTGACATCTTAAGAAGGGAGTAAATATTGATTAAAATAATTAATACTTTACTCTAACAGTTAGAATAACTAAGAGGGGGGTGAATCACTTATACTTAGTCCCAAATACAAAATGTATAACCAAAAACAATTTACACAAACTTCTATAGCTCGGTAACATAAAATAGTAAACTGTCTGTGCTTTTACCGATTACTAGAAAATAACTTATAGTGATTACCAATCAAATCCAATATGCAATATGTAAAGTATGACAATCAAACAATCACCACAATGAACACATAACACAAAATATTTGATGTTAAGGGAAAAACCACCTGGGACCGGCAACCAAAAAAAGTTCACTCTTCTGAAGTGAGGTCGCTGAAGACCCAACCTTGTTAAAGGTTACAAAACACATTGTAAGGTGTGACCTTGTTAGAGGATTTAAAACTAACTGTTATTTACCAACTAGCATTCACTATGGGGTTGATAGGATAACAAATGTACATTTTATGAATGACATTACAAGACTTTCAAGTCCACTCGGTTAAGAGATTTTATCTGATTACAATGGTTAAACTGTAACAATAGGTGATCTGATTACAATACAACTTCTATTGTAGATGTTCAAATCTATATTATGCTCATTCAAATCCTCTGATCAATATATCAATTCTATTTCAACAATAATCAATGACTTACTATCTCTTGGTTATAGCTTTCTGACACTCGGTAATCTTTGTAGTTCGGTTCTCCTTAACTAGTCTAATCAAGCATGCATGAAGCTTGTTCACACAATAATTTTGCAGTCTCCTTCTTCTGACATAAGTTTCATAAAGAAACCCTAGTCTCTTAAATAGACATGTAAACTATTTTCTTCTCATCCATCAGATTTTGCTGCTCAATCTCCTTCATCCATTTTTTTGCTTAAACCTTCCTCGGCATATTTGTCAGTAACACATTTTGTTTCCATCCTTTAAATCTTCCTTGAATTTTGTTAGCCGTAGATCTTTGTAACAAACTTTATCTTCTATCCTGATTTCAAGATACTTTACAGCTCATCAACTTCCATCGGCTAAACTAATCATTTAGTTCCTTTCTTCCTATTCGGTTCCCAAAGAAATGCGTCGATGAACACAAGCTCAGTTTATATTGTGTTTGTTGATATACACTACACTGCTCGGTGTATACTGGAATGCTTCATTAATTGACCACAGTGCTTTGTAACAAAATGCTTCCAACTTCATAACAGATTAATGTAAAATAATCAAGTCAACAATATGAAGTCATAGACTCATCAATAAGTTACCAAAAGTATTCCTTATCCTCATCTATCCTTTCCATCTTCCTCAATGTAGATATCTTAGTTCTTCATCTTTCTCTTCTCTTCTACAGATGTGTAAGATATTTGCAACTACCATGATAAGTACTGTCAAAACTAGTTGACATCAATGACAACATAAAACTAATTTAATTATCTTATGTAAGACTTCAGTGTTCAGTGATCTCTAATCACTTGTAGTTCTTCAATGAAATTCTCAATCAGATGTAGTTCATCAATCTCTCCCTTTGGCATTGATGGCAACTCAAGCAATATGAAGTATACCATACACATACCAAACATGTATTCTACAACTCTATAAACAAATTTTGTAGCTTGATACAAGCTCTCCATAGCTTAATATGTTTAATAACTACATTACTAATCAGCATTTCAAGTGCAAACTATCTTCTGCAGATATGATCTTTGCATCTCTCAAATTCCTTCTTCTATTCTCAGTAACTGATCTTCAATGCTCTCCCTTTCTTTCATATCTCTCCCTTAGATAGATGTTTTAGTGTTCTCATCAGTTATCATATTGTTTATCTCTCCCTTTGACAAAAATGCCAATTAAAAAAATAAACATATAGCTCTGTAGTAGCCATGGAACTGTTTGTTGTCTGGTGCATTTTCTCTATCTTTGTATATTGTTTTGCCAATCTGTTCCAATTCTCCAAAATTTTCACAACCTTAGACATAAATCCAAAGTGTGATTAATAGTGCATCAACATGTATGATCTTCTGATAATATTAGGCTGATGCAACCTCCAGATCACATTAGTGACCGGTAGACAGGGGACGGACCCCAAGTCTAGTCCTCAAGTATTCAAATGTATCCTTCGGTAGAGGCTTTGTAAATATGTTTTCAAGTTGTTCTTTAGATGTAACAAATTCTAGCTTTACTTGCTTCTCCTGTACTTGTTCTCTTAAGTAGTGATACTTAATAGATATATGCTTTGTTTTAGAATGCATCACTAGATTCTTTGAAATTTTTATAGCACTAGTGTTGTCATAATAAATAACCGGCTCAATGATTACCTCATTCATACCTTCCAACACTTGCTTGATATATGCAATATTTGAATAGTTTGTAGTAGCAGCAACATATTATGCTTCAGATGTAGACTAGGAAATACAAGATTGTTTCTTCCTTGTCCATGTAACAAGTCTTACACCAAATAAAAATGCTCCTTCGATGGTACTTTTTATGTCATCCACATTTCTAGCCCAATCAATGTTGGTGTAGACTTTGAGTTCAAACTTACCTTCCTTAGGATACCATAATCCATAATCCTCTATTTTTTTCAGGTATCTTAAGATTCTCTTTGTAGCAACCATGTGTGACTCCCTAGGATTTGCAGAAAATCTTGCAACTATCCCCACAGCATGTGCAATGTCTGATCTACTATGCACTACATACATTAATTTACCAATCATAGATCAATACAGTGTCTGGTTTACCTCTTTAGTTTCATCTTCTTTTGTTAGTTTGCAACCTGTGACCATCGGTGTTCCAACTAGTTTAGCATCTTCCATGCCAAATGTTCTCAGTACTTCCTTGATATATTTGGATAATGTGATGAATATACCATCATTCTGTTGAATAACCTAGAGTCCTAGAAAGAACTTAATCTCTCCAAACATAGACATTTTGAATTCTTTTCTCATTTCATCAACAAATGATTTACAGATGTGATCTTGTCCTCCAAATATTATGTCATCCAAAAATATTTCAGCAATCAAGATAGTATCATCTGAATCTCCTTTCATATACAGATTGCTAATTTCACTAGTTCTAATAAAATAATACTAAACAACTAATTATGTAGCCTTTCATACCAAGCTCTAGGTGCTTGCTTCAAACCATATAAAGCTTTATGTTTTCTACATACCATATCTTTCTTGTCTGGATCAATGAACCCTTCTGGTTGTTCTATGTAGACTTCTTCTTCAAGTATCCCATTCAGAAAAGCTGATTTTACATCCATTTGGTAAACTTTGAACTTCTTGTGTGCAACATATGTAAGTAACATTCTAACTCCTTCTAATCTAGCAATAGGTGCAAAATTTTCACCATAATCTATGCCCTCCTCCTGTGCATATCCCTTATATACTAATCTAGCTTTTTTCCTTGTTACCTCACCATTTTCATTAAGCTTATTCCTGAATATCCATTTCATGCCGATAACATTCTTAGCTTTAGGTCTAGGTACTAAAGTCCATGTTTTATTTTTCTTTATCTTTTCCATTTCCTCTTTCATTCCATTAACCCATTCATCATTTTCCAATGAAACTTTAACATTCTTCGGCTCATATTCACAAACTAAACATGTACCTTGTCTTGTTTTACTCCTTGTCATCATTCTAGCTTGTTTGTCTCCAATTATTTGAGTCTTAGGATGATGTCTTCTGACAAATCTTGTCAGTACTTGATCTCTTATTTGTTGTTCATCTTGTGCAGGTTCATTTGCTTGTTTGGTAGGTCCTTCCTGCTCGTCAGTTTCTCTTTCCTATTCTTCGGCATTATTTTCCTACTAATTGGTTGTCATAGTCTGTGGCTTCAGTAGATACTCTAGATGTTCAATGTAAGTGAATCTACCATAGTCTTCTGGTTATTTTCTACTTTCCTCTATATTCTTATCATCAAACTCATCAACCCTAACATTAGTACTTTCAACCATTTTATTAGTAGCTTTATTTTGACACTTGTATGCTTTGCTTTTAGTGACATATCCATGAAATATCCCTTCATCACCTTTTGAGTCAAACATTCCATTTCTTTCATCTTTCAAAATAAAGCATTTACTTCCAAAAATTTTGAAGTAACTTATAGTGGGTTTGTGTCCAAACCATAACTCATAGAGTGTTTTATTAGTGTCCTTCTTCAATTGTACTCGGTTCAGAACATAAATAGCTATGCTAACAGCCTCTCTCTAGTATGTCTGAGCTACATTCTTCTCTATCATCAATGTCCTTATGCAGTCAACAATTGACCTATTCCTCCTTTCAGCAATTCCATTCTGTTGAGGTGTCCTCAGTGTAGAGACCTATCTTTTAATACCATGGTCATTACAAAAGTTAGTAAATCCATCAAAGATAAATTCACCTCCTCTATCAGATCTTAAGTATTTCAATACTTTACCAGTCTCTTTCTCTACTTTTTCTTTATACCACTTGAACATCTTGTGTATACACCTAAAAATGGCTTCATTAATTAATTAAATATTTATTATTTAATTACTATTGACTTGATAAATTAATTAAATATTTATTATTTAATTAATAATCATTCCTCTATTTATTAAATAAATTATTCAATTTATTTAATAAATTCACTATAGTCTAATTCTATATCCTAAGTCTTCTAAATAGTCTATTAAAGTGATTTAATTAAATACACAATCACCTAAATATGACTAAGTCTTCCAATTCACTTCATCCACCTAGTCACCTGACACATCACCTTGGCTAAAATAAATAATTATTATTAATTATTTATTCATATTTATCCTCACCCACACATGTCCTATTCTTAAGGGCTATGTGGCCTCATAGGACTTGGTCTCATGACCACATGTCCTCTCAACAACCAAGTCAAGAGACATTCCCTATTCCTAAGGGGCTTCTCAAGCCACCTCTAAGGGTCAAAGGTGACTCATGGGACACTTGTACAAAGAGTCCTCATGAGGAAAATGTCTCTCCCCCTTTCTCTCTTTGGTCTTTGTGAGACACTTGACATGTGTCTTTCCCTTCCACCTTCTTCTCCTCCATGTCAATGTGAGAGGAACATCATCCCTATTCTTCCTCTCACATTCCAACTACATCCCCCTTTCTCTCAACTCTTTCAACCAAGTCAATCCTAGCCCTAGGATCTTTCACCTTTCATTCTCAACTGTAGGATTGTGCCACCTAGGCCTAGATCCTCCAAAACTCTATAAAAGGAGCCTCATTTCCCATTTGAGAGCTAATAGGTATTTTTTATAACAAGCATCCAAGCATTCAAGCATTCAAGAATTCAAGAATCCAAGCATTCAAGCAATCAAGCATTCCATAGCAATCACCATTTCATTTGCATTTCATCCATTAGTTTGCATAAGCTATTGTGCACTCAATTTCATTCAATCTCCACACTTTGGTAGCATCTTGGGAGAAGGCTTCATTTTGGAAATCTAAGAGCTCAACATCTTCAAGAAATCAAAGCTAGGAGGACAATGGAGACAAGCTACATGGTAGGTGAAGGTAATTAAATTAGTTTTATCATTTCATAGTTACTTTGCATTTTTCATTGTGTTTGCATTAGATAGATTCATTAGTTTTAATAGTTAATTTATCATTTCTAGTTGTTAGACATCTAATTTGCATACATTTTTGGCACTGGAAGGAGGTCCAACCTCCATTTTTAACATTTTATTTTCTTAGTTTTCTATGTACAGACATTTCTAGGTTGTTTCTGCGTATTCATTCATGATTACTGCGCATTCATTCATTTGTGTTGCGCATTCACTTTCGATCACATCAGTCATTTTCTGTCTCTTCCATTCTTATTTTGATTAAAATCTATGCATTTGTTCCACTTTTCTGTGCATACATTCCATTTTCTGCGCTTACATTACATTTTATTGCGCATTAATTATTCTGTTCTGCACATCTGTTTAATAATTTTGTACATTGATTCACTATTGTTGTGCATTTGTTATTGACAGTATTTAGATTAAAATTTCTGATTTATTTTGATTTTAGCTAACCTTTGACAAGTGTCTATTCATTCTAGTAGTATTTTCAAGCTATTTTGCAGGACGTAATTTTGAAGACCCCATTGCTATAAAAAAAAAATTCCTAACAGTTTGATTGCAGATTGCCAAGGGGTTTGCAAAATAAACTATAATCTCGTTTGGGCTTAAAATACGACATGTTTTTGCTTTGTGTGTATTCTTTAGTATAGCTCAAGTGTCTATTGTGTTTTTCTTAATAGCATATATGTAATCCCAAAATTATAACAATGTATCCTCTCCCCTCGCCATTCATGGACCTTGGGTGTAAGAGAAACTGTTATAATTTTTAGAGGGCGGTCTTTGGTGGGAAAAGAGGTACTCACCCCAAGGAACGACCTAACTAGTAATAGGCTAAAGCCAAGCCCTTCCAAACCGGTATATAAAAAAATGCTAGTGTGATTAGTCTCACATTAGACAGGTGTGAATTCATTGTGGCAACCAAAATCTCCTCCAGTACCCTAGTGGTGCATTAAAGTCCTACTTAGTAGAGGTGAAAGCCTTGCTTTGAAAGGATTGGGAGAGCCCCCTTAATTGGGAAAATGACTTGATCACAACCACCTGAACGGATGTCCTTACTAAAAACTTTTGTTTAGTGGCCAAAAACCTTCTATTTGCTGGCTCAAGGAGTCACCCAAGCTCGTGAAGACACCCCACATTACTCACGGTTCATAGTAGAGATCACAGATCTTTGGGAAGTAATGACCCATTGAATTTGAAACTTGGTGTGCCTAAGAAGTGAGTGCACTGTAAGGAGGAGCCCGTGCCTCCAAGTTTCTAGGCTATCCGCTGTGAATTTGCGTGGCTGGATTTTATTATCCTAGTGGGGATTCAGCAGATATTGTCCTTGCCAACCATAGGATTGTAAGCATGTATGTGTGTGAGTTTTACACCTTCATGAAATAACAAGATTTAAAAGACAATTACACTATTCAAAGCAAACTAATCTAAATAATGCACAATCAATCTAAATATCTCATGGATCTCTAAAATAAAGTGGTAAATGAGGCTCTCAGCTATGATCCTCACTAGTGACACTCTAAAGATGAGAATTAAGCTATATGATATGCAAATTTAGATCTATTCTATAAAATTCTAGCTCTATTTGATGAACAATCTACTATGATCAAAGCAATGTAAGCTAATTAGCAATGACAAATGATAAGTGAGTGATGTGGATGCAAATTGACAGAGCTTTGCTGCAATTCAAAGATATGGAGTGGATCAATTATGCTTCTAAATGCCTTCAATATATAGGATTTTCCCAAGGGTAGGGGGTAGAGTGAGATAACCATGGTTATGCTTGGGTAAGGTCAATTGACTTTGCTTTGTCCATAAATGGGGGGACAAACATTTAAATGGTTTCAAAAGGCTGGACCATTTCAACAAAAGTGAGTGATTTGTGTCCATTTTGTCTCCTTTTTTGCTTTGTTGAGGGAAATTATGATTTATTAATTAATTAAAGTAATTAAATTTAGCCATGAAGGGTAAGAGGTTCATTTTGATTTTTGCTTTCAACAACTATGTCATCAATTGAATTTAATCAATTTCTTAGTGTTTTTCCCCTTTTCAAGCTTTATTTAATCATTTAATCATTTAATTGAATTTTCCTTTGATTTGAATTGTCTTTGTTCCATTTATTAATTTTTCGTGCTATTTTGATGATTTGTTGCACCTTTTGATTGATTTAAGCCTTTTGCCAATTTTCCGTGTCTACAACATGTTTGTGCATTCATATTAGCATAGTCAAATTAACATCATTTCTATCTTATGTGCGTGTGTTTATGCATTTTTCACTTTGCCAAAAATAAAAACAAAACCAGCCAACACCAAGAAAATCCAAAACATTTCAATTCAGATCAAAATTTCAACACCTGCGCATATATCACATCTTTTTGTGCATTTGATCAAGTTTGCTGTGCATTTATCAAAATTTTTTGTGCATCTGTTCAGACTGTCTATGCTTTTGATTATTACCAGTCGCATCTGTTACATATTGTTGCACATCCGTTTCATTTTGTTGCGCATTGATCAATCTGTCCTGCGCATTTGTTGTTGCGCATTTACAATAGTGAGCATTTCCACAAACTTTGCAATTTTCAAAATCACTTTTTTAGATACTCATTTTCGTCCTTAGTAAGATTCTGGAGAAATAGTCAAGTTACATAGACCTTTGATCTTTAGTTTGACCATTCATCACTTTTCATCATTCCTTCATCAAGATTCATCAAATCATTTTTCTTCCAAATCTTTGCAATTCTTGATTTTGTGTTGAAACATTATTTTATCCATTAGATTTTGATCTTTGTGAGTTTACCATATCAGGATATATCATCCTTAATCATCAAACTTGCTTAGGTTATTATCTCTTGATTTCTCTTTGTCATATCATAGTGAGATCTATACCTCCTATTGACTTAGAGTTTATCAAGTTGTCTTATCACTTTTCAACACGTTTCAATATCTTTCCTATCAATCATTTTCCATATCTTCTCATCAAAAATCTTTCATCCCGCAATCAATTCTTTCAATTTTATGGTTCAAACTCGATCTCAAAAATTTAAACAAGCCACCAATCTAGAATCCCTAGACAAGATGCAAGGCAATACAAGCAACGAAGCAAATCCTTGGCCCGAAGCTCCTAAGAAACCTTCACTTTTTACATCCACTGATGAACCCACCGATGAAGAACTTAGGGAAGCTTCACAAGATCCTCAATTTTATCATGTCATGGAAAGACTCTTAGGCTTGGATAAAGAGATGTATTTTCTCATGCTTTCTCAACAAGGAGCTAAGTTACCAAGTGATTTTGATGTTTCTTATCTTAGAGAACCAGCTCACACAAATAATCAACAAATTCCTAAAGGTTCTCAAGATACTCATGGAGCAAAGGAAACCAATCAGCAATCCAATGCTTCTCATATTCATGAACAACACACTATTTCTCAAAATGATCAGCCAAATCACGCTTCACAAAACAATGCTTCTCACAACAATGTTTCCCAAAATTCTCAAGGAAACACACCATCTTTGGATCCCATCCTACAACAAATCCAAATGCTTCAACAACAAATCCATGCCATCCAAACTGGATCATCGACAAAGAAGTATTCCTTGGATGATATATGTCCTTTTCCTTTTGATAAGAATTTAGCAACGATTCCATTCCGTCCTCATTTTGAGGTACCAAAATTTGAAAAATACAAACGAAATTCGGATCCACAAGACCATATTCATGAGTTTTGTGCTACTTGTATTGAAGTCACTCACAATGACACTTATCTTATGTGACTATTTCCATGAAGTTTAGGAGGACAAGCCATGGAATGGTTCTCCAAACTACCCCCAGGCATCAAATCTTTCAATGAGCTTCTTGACAAATTTGTGACTCATTATTCATATAACATCAAACATGAGGTCACTATGCTTGATCTTTGCAATGCACATCAAAAGAATGGAGAACCTTTCCTTACTTTTTTGCAAAGATGGCATCAATTGTTTTCTAAATATCCATGAACGATTCCTGAACAAGAAAAGATGGATATCTTTGTGCATAACCTTACACCAGAAATGAGTTATAGGTTGCAATTGCAATGTCCACCAAATTTCAATAAGCTCATAGAAAATGGTATCAAGATTGAGGAAGCCATGGTCCGAAAAGGTGAGATCAAACTTTATTCTAAAGACAATGTTGGATCTTCAAATTCTAATTTCAACAACTACAACAATGACAAATTGAAATTCTGGAATAAAAACAAAAACATTGTCAATGATGGGATTGTTGATAATCATAATGTCAAACCAACGCAACCCCTTCTTAATCTCACTAGTTAGGCCAATGCTACTCAAGGAACTTACAACAATCAATGATCAAATCAAAATACCAACAAGGATTCATCAAAACCAAGATTGCCTTTTATGTCACCTCGAAGAAACTTTACTCCTTTGGGGGAATCTCTCGAATCAGCATTACGAAAGTTAATCACAAAGAAACTCATTACGCTTCCTGAAATGAAAGATTTTGAATCTAGAGTAAAGCCTTCTTGGTGGAATGAGAATGATTATTGTGAATTTCACAGAGGTAGAGGACATAAAACAAATGATTTCAAAAGACTCAAAAATGTAATCCAAGATTTAATCGAAAGCGGTGAAATTGGTGTTGACGGACATGTCTCAAATGAATCACATACAGCTTTCAAATATCCACTTCCTGAGCATGAAAAAGGGGGTTCTTCCAACAATAAGGGTGACAATCAAGCTAATTATAAGTCCACTCCTTATCAATATGTTGGTAACATTTCTGAATGTCATCCTTCTATGTATTATGCCAATGTTATTACCATCAAAGAAAAATCAGAGAGTCAACCAATCCAAGCAACTACTCGTGCTCAAGCCAAAGTTACTCTTCAAGGAGTCCAGTCTAAACCAAGTACTACACAAAATAAGTCCATTTATGTCCCAAAGTCTATCCCAAATACTTCCAACTAGTACAATCTTTTGGAACAACTCAAGAAAACACCTGCCTAGATATCCATCTTAGAGATTTTGCGTCTTTCCCCATCTCACAAAGATATCCTTGAAAAAGCTCTCTTAGAGACCCAGGTTCCAACAACTCTGGATCCTGATCAATTTCAAGATATAGTGGGCCATTTAACAACCCCACACTATTTGTCCTTTACTAAAAATGATGATTTAGCCATTACCCAACCTCATAATGCTCCCTTACATATTGAAGTCCTTGTTCAGAATCACAAGATTAAAAGAGTATTAATAGATGGGGGAGCTGGCTTGAATATCTGCACGTTAAATTTAGTCCTTGCATTGGGATTTTTTGAGAATATCATTGATCCAAAAAAGAAAATCACAATAAAAGCCTATGATGAGGAAGAGAGATCATCCAAGGGGTCCATTGTTCTTCCAATCAGAATTGGTCCTATTGTCAAAAATGTATCTTGTCAAGTTCTGGACATGGATCTTGCTTATAATATTCTTTTGGGAAGACCATGGATTCATTCCATGCAAGATATGCCATCAACTTATCACCAATGTATAAAATTCCCTCACAATGGTCAAGAGATCACTATCAAAGGATATTCTAATCCTTTTCATTATTGTCGCAATGTGAAGATTTCTGATTCTTTGGTTCCCTATAATCATACTAGATCTTCTACAACTACACCCAATGACCCTAGTAATATAGCATCAACTTCTAAATCAGATGGGATCAAGATAGACATCAAAGAAAGAAGTATGGGAGAATATACTTTAGGTCAAGCTCTTTGTAACACTGAGTTATCTTTATCTCCCAAATCATATGGTAGATCTTTGATCACTAAACAACAATCAGAACCCCCTTCCACACTTGTTTATAAGTGGGGGCACAATATCCAAAGAGGCAGCTGAGCGTAATGAAAATTATTGGCTTAAGACACAGAAGATTGAAGAGGATCTTAAACATGCATGTATATCACCTGATGTCTATGGAAAAGGGTATACTTTGCTACAAAAGATGGGATATCAAGGTGTTGGACCTCTAGAGTTACAGAGAGAAGGTGTTATAAAACCAATTTTGCAAAATCCCAATTATCAAAGAGAAACTACAGGATTAGGATATAAAGGTGAAGAATCACAAGAACCAAAAGGAAAAGAAAAAATACCACCTTTTCATGAGACATCTAAAGCTCCTGCCTTACAATTCAGAAAGCATGGTATGTATGTAGATCCAGAGAAACAAAGGATAGCTCAAAGAATCATTGATAGACTTGAAGATAATGATGATTCTGATTCTAATGATTATGAATGGGATTCCTTATCTGATTATATTGAAGAAATAGGAGTCGATGTTTTCCATCAATATAGTAATGATTACCATGAGAGCGAGAGTTCAATGAGTGACTCACTAGGATTGGTCCCACGTAATACTACTCATGTTGATCATGAGCGAAGTGAGTGTTATCTTGTGATAGATGTTTCAGATGAGAGTATGGAAATAGACCTTGCTGATACTATCATAAACCTTGACAACTTTTCCATCAATACCATCTATGCTTTTGACACCAACCCAAATGATCCAATGCCCCTTGTCCATCCTGACCTTATTGATTGGGATTCTCCCGATCACCCAGAACTTGATGTCTTCCATAATGATGATGTGATCATTGACTATCTTGGCATCAGGGATCATTTACCACCAGGGGATCACAAGTCAGGATTTCTGATAGAACTCAATGACATGGCCTATTTTGGAGAGAGTGCCAATCCTTTTAGTCATAAAAATATAAAAGTAATCAGCAGATCTAATGGTGAAAACCACTCAGTGACAGTATTAGATCCAAAAATAGTAAAAAGAAAAGATGCATCTGATGGTGAAAACCTCTCTGAGGTGCCTGATGATGGAAGGATTGACACTCTTCCCAACTATCTAGATCGAGAGCAATCTACCATTCTTATAGAACCAACAGTACCACTTAACATTGGAACAGAGGAGTCTCCACGCATCCTCAAAGTAGCAGCATCCTTGACAGAATCAGAGAAAGAAGCTTTTGCAAAATTCTTCAGAAAAAGACAAATCAACTTTTCTTGGTCCTATGCTGATATGCCTGGTTTGGACCCCAATCTCATTATGCATCATTTATCTATCAAACCAAGTGTAAAACCAGTTAAGCAGAAGCTCCGCAAAATGCATCCTCACATTGCTCTAATGGTGAAAGTAGAATTTAAGAAGCTCCTAGATGTTGGATTCATTCGGGCTATTTATTATGCTGAGTGGATTTCAAATATTGTTCTGGTTTCAAAACCACACAAGTCTATTAGGATTTGTATTGATTTTCGAGATCTTAATAAAGCTTGTGTGAAAGATGACTTCCCTTTGCCAAATATTGATATGATTGTTGACCTAACAGTTGGGCATGAGATGTTATCATTGATGGATGGATTTTCTGGCTATAACCAAATCAAGATTGCGCCAGAAGACTAGGAAAAAACTACTTTTACTTGTCCATGGGATACATACTACTGGAATGTGATGCCATTTGGCCTCAAAAATGTTGGAGCAACTTACCAAAGAGCCATGACCACGATCTTTCATGACATGATGCATACCATCATGGAAGATTATGTTGATGACATTTTAGCAAAATCCAAAGACAGAGCTGGTCATTTGAGAGTGTTGGATAGAATATTCACCCGGATGGAAAAATATCAGATTTGACTCAATCCAAAGAAATGTGCATTCGGTATCACATCTAGCAAACTATTAGGGTACATTGTCTCAGCTAAAGGAATCGAAGTAGATCCAGAAAAGGTTAAAGCAATATTGGAGATGGCTTCCCCCACTAACATTAGTCAGCTAAGATCTTTACAGGGGTGTCTACAATCCATTTGAAGATTTGTTTCTCAACAAGCAGATCGTAGTCATCCCTTTCAACATTTGCTACATAAAAATATCTTATTCCAATGGGATGATAAGTGTGAGGAAGCTTTTAACAAAATCAAGTAGCATCTAGCAAATCCTCTAACTCTGATGTCACCAATTTCAGGCAAGCCACTCTTGCTCTACATTTCAGCCACGATAGCCTCACTAGGTGCTCTTCTCACTCAGCACAATCATGAAGGAAAAGAAAAAGCCATCTACTACATCAGTAACACTTTAGTGGGATATGAGTTAAACTATTCCCCTATTGAAAGAGCATGTCTGGCTATTGTCTTTGCTTCATAGAAGTAGAGACATTACATGTTGTCACATTCTACTCAGCTTATTACAAAGATTGATCCTTTAAAGTATTTGTTAAGCAAGACTGCATTGACAGGCAGGTTGGCTAAGTGGGTCATGCTACTTAGTGAGTTTGATATTGAATATGTAGACAGGAAGGCTATCAAAGGTCAAGTGATCACAAATCAGCTAGCTGATGCTCCATTAATGGATGACCACCCTATACACACAGAGTTTCCTAATGCTCATATCTTAGCTTTGTCTACACAAACATGGAAATTATACTTTGATGGCTCATACACTCAATAGGGTTCGGGAGCTGGTATTATTTTTATCACGCCACAAGGATACACTATTCCGAAATCTTTCAAGTTGTTATTTCCTTGCACCAATAATGTAGCAGAATATGAGGCTTTGCTAATTGGGTTTAAAATGGCTTTACAATGGAACGTATCTGAAATAAATGTCTACAAAGATTCTTAGCTGATTGTTAACCAAGTTAATGATGATTATCAGACCAAAGATGATAAGTTATTGCCATATAAATGTATGGTTGATGACTTTAAAAAGTATTTCTCTCTCATCACTTTTGAGCAGATTCCTTGGCATGAAAACAAGGCTACCGATGCCATGGCAATGATTGCTTCTTTATTTGATATAGAAGATACCAAGGCCCGTTTTGAGTTCTTGGTGGAATCCCTGACTTGTCCTGCATATGATGACCCTAATACAAGTATTATATGTCATCTGATTGGACATAACTCCCCAACCTATGGAAAGATCTATTCTTACCTCAAAGATAACACTCTACCTCCTAACCTATCCCACAATCAAAAATCAACTTTTCTCCGCCAAACCTCCCGCTATATCTTAATATCTGACACCCTTTATCGGTGAGGTTTTGATGGTACTCTCCTGTGATGTCTCAAACGTGATGAAGCTCAACTTTCCTTACATGATGTACATGAAGGTATTTGTGGGACACATTCGAGTGGTCCCTCTTTGGCTAAGAAACTCATGTGTATGGGTTATTATTGGCCTACCATGGAAGCAGACTCCTTTCATTTTACTAGGGCATGCAAGAAATGTCAGATACATGGAAACCTTATCCATGCTCCAGCTCAAGAGTTACATCCTTTTACAACTACTTTGCCATTTAGTCGGTGGGGACTCGACCTCATGGGTGCTATCAATCCTCCATCTTCCAATGGCCACAAATGGATTCTCACTGCCACAGAATACTTCACTAAATGGATTGAGGCCGTTCCATTAATTACCGCCACAGGGAAACAAATCTCGATGTTTATCTTAAACTATATCATTTGTAGATATGGTATACCTATGTATCTTATCACTGATCATGGGAAATAGTTTCAAAACCAAGACATGGATGACTTGTGTGCCAAATTCCACATCACCCACAACTATTCCACAATCTACTATCCTCAAGGAAATGGCCAAGCTGAGGTGTCAAACAAAAAAATTGTTAAAATCCTACAAAAGACTATCAATGACGCTGGCCATGACTGGCATCTCCAACTTAATCCAGCCTTATGAGCTTACCGTACCTCCATCTGTACTCCTACTGGAGCCACTCCATACTCCCTTGTTTATGGATCTGAAGTAGTCCTGCCCCTCAAGGTCGAGTTGCCTTCACTTTGTGTTACTCTTAAAGATTTAATTCCCGATGAAGAGTATAGAGTTGCATGCCTGACTGAATTGGAACTCCTAGATGAATGCCATCAGCAAGCCTATGATCATTTGAAAGTTTATCAGCAGTGTTTGTCCCATCAGTACAATAGCAAGGTAAGGATCAGAGATTTTTAGTTGGGTGACTTAGTCCTTTGAGAAAATCCAAAGAATCGACAACACCGTGAAAAGAAGGGCAAGTTCAAACCTAATTGGTTAGGACCTTTTGTGATTATAGCAGTCTATGGTTCTAGAGCTTATTAGTTATCTACACCTGAAGGGGATCCCTTGGATGAACCTCTTAATAGCATCCATCTCAAGAAGTTCTATCCCTGAAATCTCAATGTAAGGGGCATGTATATAGTCTGTATATATATATTTTGTAAATAAAAATAATCAAAAATACAAAAAAATCACAAAATCAAAAGAAAAACTGCAATAAAAGCATATGGTGAAAACTTGGAAACAGGCGCTATGTGTGACAAGTTAGCTTCTTTATCTATTAAGATTCTTTTAGTGTCTCCGTTCATTATATATATCCACAATAAAATAGTTACTCAATCCTTGTCCCCACCATGTATATATCATAATAAAATGGCCAGTTCATACACCATCCATTGTATCTATCCGTAATAAAATCCCATCATAGCTTGATCTTTTGTCATGGTCTTCATCCTAGTCTTGTTGCATCTTTCTTCACCCATAATAAGTCAGTCCATCACCTCACTGGGGGCATGTCCTCGACCTAGTTTGGGAAGTGGATCTATGATAGTCATGACTCAAAGAGGACATAATGGAGTTATTTTCACCAGGCAAGGCAAACGCAATCAAATGTTCTTTCATAATGGTATCTTCATGCTGAATCAGAATCTATGATCTATCTTTCGAATTGTGACTGCTTATCTATACATCTTGACTATACATCATCACTTGAATTGATCAACATATCCTAAATCAATCTTTTTGGAAAAAGAAATGTATATTCATGGAAGGCATGTTAGAATGATTTGTTATAACTTATGCATTCATATCTAGATTTCATTGTTATCATGTTTCCTATGCTATTCTGGGATATCTTTGACATGAGTTTGAAACTCTCATATGTCATTGATTAGAATAGCCGGGATGGGGCATGATATTTTCTTTGATTGCTTTTTATGGGGTATTTTCCAATGAAATCGAAGGAACAAGTAATTGGAGTGTCTGTGTATAAGTGCCTTCATCCATTTCATAGTATGGACAACATACAAATCATGTTGTTCTAACAAATTCTATTTATGGTGATACACCATCGCATACCTTGACTCCAAATATTTGTTAATCAATGACTTACTGTCTCTCAGTTATAGCTTTCTGATGCTTGCTAATCTATGCAATTTGGTTCTCCTTAACCAGTCTGATCAGGCATGCATGAAGCTTGTTCATGTGATAATTATGCAATCTCCTTCTTCTAGCATAAGTTTCATAAAGAAACCTTAGTCTCTTAAATAGACATGTAAACCATTTTCTTCTCATCCATCATATTTTTCTGCTTATTCTCCTTCGTCCATTTTTCCGCTTAAACCTTCCTCAGTTGATGTGTTAGTAACATGTTTTGTTTCCATCCTTCAGATCTTCCTTGAATTTTGTTAGTTATAGATCTTCATAAAAAACTTTATCTTCTATCCTGATTTTGAGATACTTTATAGCTCATCAACTTCCATCAGCTAAACTAATCATTTAGTTCATTTCTTCTTGTTCGGTTACCAAAGAAATGCATCGGTGAACACAAGCTTGGTTTATACTATGTTCGTCGATATACACTACACTGCCTGGTGTATACTATAATGCTTCATTAACCAACCACACTGCTCTGTAACAAATTGCTTCCAACTTCATAATAGATTAATGTAACATAATCAAGTCAGCAATATGAAGCCATAGACTCATCAAATAAGTTACCAAAAGTATTCCTTATCCTCATCTGTCCTTTCCATCTTCCTCAATGTAGATATCTCAGTTCTTCATCTTTCTCTTCTCTTCTACAAATGTGTAAGATATTTGCAACTACCATGATAAGTACTGTCAAAACTAGTTGACATCAATGACAACATAAAATTGACTTAATTATCTTACATAAGACTTTAGTGTTCGGTGATCTGTAATCACTTGTAGTTCTTCAATGAAGTTCTCAATCAATTGTAGTTCATCAGTCTCTCCCTTTGGCATTGATGGAAACTCAAGGAATATGAAGTATACCATACACATAACAAACATGTATTCTACAACTCTGTAAAGAAATGTAATCAGCATCTCAAGTGCAGACTATCTTCTACAGATATGATCTTTGCATCTATAAGATTTCTTCTTCTGTTCTCAATAATTGATCTTCAATGCTCTCCCTTTCTTTCATATCTCTCCTTAGATAGATGTTTCAGTGTTCTCATCAGTTATCATATTGTTTATCTCTCCCTTTGACAACAATGCCAAAGAAACAAATAAACAAATAGCTCTCTAGTAGCCATGTAACTCTCTGTTGTCCGGTGCATTTTTTTAATCTCTGTATACTATTTTTCTAATCTGTTCTAGTTCTCCAAAATTTTCACAACCTTAGACAGAAATCCAAAGTGTGAACAATAATGCATCAACATGTATGATCTTCTAATAAGATTAGGCTGATGCAACCTCCAGATCACATTAGTGACTGATAGACAGGGGACGGACCCCAAGTCTAGTCCTCAAGTATTCAAATGTATCCTTTAGTAGAGGCTTTGTCAATATGTCTGCAAGTTGTTCGTTAGATGTAACAGATTCTAGCTTTACTTGCTTCTCCTGTACTTGTTCTCTTAAGTATTGATACTTAATAGATATATGCTTTGTTTTAGAATGCATCACTAGATTCTTTGAAATGTTTATAGCACTAGTGTTGTCACAATAAATAATCACTGGCTCAGTGATTACCTCATTCATACCTTCCAACACTTGCTTGATATATGCAATATTTGAATAGTTTGTAGCAGTACCAACATACTCTGCTTCGGCTGTAGATTGGGAAATAAAAGATTGTTTCTTACTTGTCCATGTAACAAGTCTTTCACCAAAGAAAAATGCTCCTCCAATGGTACTTTTTTTGTCATCCACATTTCCAGCCCAATCAGCATCGATGTAGACTCTTAGTTCAAACTTGCCTTCCTTAGGATACCATAATCCACAATCCATAATCCTCTTTTTTCTTTAGGTATCTTAAGATTCTCTTTGTAGCAACCATGTGTGACTCCCTAGGATTTGCAAAAAATCTTGCAACTATCCCCACAGCATGTGCAATGTCTGGTCTACTATGCACTACATACATTAATTTACTAATCATAGATTGGTACAGTGTCTGGTTTACCTCTATAGTTTCATCTTCTTTTGTTAGTTTGCAACTTGTGAGCATCAGTGTTCCAACTGGTTTAGCATCTTCCATGCCAAATATTCTCAGTACTTCCTTGATATATTTGGATTGTGTGATGAATATACCATCTGTTGAATAACCTGTAGTCCTAGAAAGAACTTAATCTCTCCAAACATATACATTTCAAATTCTTTTCTCATTTCATCAGCAAATGATTTACAGATGTGATCTTGTCCTCCAAATATTATGTCATCCAAAAATATTTCAGCAATCAATATAGTATCATCTAAATCTTCTTTCATATACAGATTTCTATTCTCACTAGTTCTAACAAATCCAATACTCAACAAATAATTATGCAGCCTTTCATACTAGGCTCTAGGTGCTTGCTTCAAACCATATAAAGCTTTATTTAATCTACATACCATATCTTTCTTTTCTAGATCAATAAACCCTTCTAGTTGTTCTATGTAGACTTCTTCTTCAAGTATCCCATTTAGAAAAGTTGATTTTACATCCATTTTGTAAACTTTGAACTTCTTGTGTGCAACATATGCAAGTAATATTCTGATTCCATCTAATCTAGCAACAAGTGAAAAAGTTTCACCGTAATATATGCCTTCCTCCTATGGATATCCCTTGCATACTAATATAGCTTTGTTCCTTGTTACCTCACCATTTTCATTAAGCTTATTCCTGAATATCCATTTAGTACCAATAACATTCTTATCTTTAGGTCTAGGTACTAAAGTCCATGTTTTATTTTTGTCTATTTGTTATATTTCCTCTTTCATTGCATTAACCCATTCATCATTTTCCAATGCAACTTTTAACATTCTTCGGTTCATATTCACAAACTAAACATGTACCTTATCTTTTTTTACTCCTTGTCTGTCTCCAATTATTTGAGTCTCAAGATGATGTCTTCTGACAAATCTTGCCAGTACTTGATCTCTTCTTTGTTGTTCATCCTGTGCAGGTTCATTTTCTTGTTTGGTAGGTCCTTCCTGCTCATTAGTTTCTCTTTCCTATTCTTCGGTGTTGTTTTCCTACTGACCAGTTGTCACAGTCTGCAGCTTCGGTAGATACTATGGATGTTCAATGTAAGTGAATCTACTGTATTCTTCCAATTCTTTTCTATTTTCCTCTACATTCTTAACATCAAACTCATCAACCCTAACATTAGTACTTTCAATCATTTTATTAGTAGCTTTATTTAGACACCTGTATACTTTTCTTTTAGTGGAATATCCAAGAAGTATCCCTTCATCACCTTTTGATTCAAACTTTCCATTTCTTTCATCTTTTAGAATAAAGCATTTACTTCTAAAAATTTTGAAGTAACTTACAGTGGGTTTGTTTCCAAACCATAGCTCATAGGGTGTTTTATTAGTGTCCTTCTTCAGTTGTACTTGGTTCAGAACATAAATAGTTGTGCTAACAGCCTCTCTCCAGTATGTCTAAGCTAAATTCTTCTCTATCATCAATGTCCTTGCATAGTCAACAATTGACCTATTCCTCCTTTTAGCAATGCCATTCTACTGAGGTGTCCTTGGTGCAGAGACTTGTCTTTTAATACCATGTTGATTACAAAATTTAGTAAATTTATCAGAGATAAATTCACCTCCTCTATCAGATTTTCAGCATTGCAATACTTTACCTGTCTCTTTCTCTACTTTTTCTTTATACTACTTGAACATCTTGAATGCCTCAGATTTTTCTTTTAGAAACATGACAGTCATTAGTCTAGTAGTAAACATGATGATGATGATAGCAATATTGACAATGAGCTTGATGAACTTGAAGCTCTCATGGATAGAAGGTTACATAAAGGTAAAGGTAGATATAAGGGAAAGCTACCTTTAGCCTGGGTTAACTGTAAAGAAGTTGGTCACATTGCTGCTAGATGTCCAAACAAGAAGGAAGAGGATAGAAACAAAGACCAATAGTAAAGGAAGCTATGGGAGAAGGAACAATAGAAGCTACCAACAATACAATAGAGATAACCAAGACAGTAATGATAAAGGTAAGAACCAACTAGTTTTGATAGTACTTATCATGGTAGTTGCAAATATCTTATAGTTTTAATAAAACCTTTGGGTTGTCGGTCCTAGGTCGGTATGAACCAACTCAAGTAGCTTTCAGCTCTGGCTCATTTTACATTTACATCACCACTGTAAAATTGAGCAATTTTATCCCACATATCTTTAGCAGTAGTACAATCCTTGATATCTTCAAATTCAGCATCTGTTAGAGTAGCAAAAATCTCCATCATAGTGATATTATATTCATGTATGTCTCTTAACTGATCAAGGGTCAATGGTCCAGTGGGCAGTGCAATGTAGCCATTATCCATTAAAGTGAGGGCAGAATTCCCAATTCCAGATATATGCAGCTTCATCCTGCTTTGCCATATTGTGAAGTTATCCTTGTTTAGCTTTGGCACTTCCCCCTTATACATTTTGAGATCTTTATGTTGAAGTCCTTAAAACTCTGTTCCAAGCAACCGAGCAGCTTGTATCTAGCAACCAATGCTCTGATACCAATTGTTAGAATAACTAAGAGAGGGGTGAATCAATTATCCTCTATCCCAAATACAAAATGTATAACCAAAAACAATTTACACAAACTTTTGTAGCTCGGTAACATAAAATAGTAAACTATCTATGCTTTTACCGATTACCAAAAAATAACTTATAGTGATTACCAATCAAATCCAATATGCAATATGTAAAGTATGACAATCAAACAATCGCCACAATGAACACATAACACAAAAGATTTAATGTGGAAACCCTATTAAGAGAAAAACCACCTGGGACCGGAAACCCAAAAATGTTCACTCTTCTAAAGTGAGGTTGGTGAAGACCCAACCCTGTTAAAGGTTACAAAACACACTGTAAGGTGTGACCTTATTAGAGGATTTAACACTAACCATTATCATCCAACCAACATTCACTATGGGGTTGACAAGATAACAAATGCACATTCTATGAATGACATTACAAGACTTTCAAGTCCACTCGGTTAAGAGATTTTATCTAATTACAATTGTTAAACTATAACAATAGGTGATCTGATTACAATATAGCTTCTATTGCAGATGTTCAGATCTATATTATGCTCATTCAAATCCTCTGATCAATATATCAATTTTGTTTCAACAATAATCAATGACTTACTATCTCTCGGTTATAGCTTTTTGATGCTCTATAATCTCTATAGTTCAGTTCTCCTTAACCAATCTGATCAAGCATACATGAAGCTTATTCACGTGATAATTCTGTAGTCTCCTTCTTTCGGCATAAGTTTCATAAAGAAACCCTAGTCTCTTAAATAGACATGTAAACTATTTTCTTCTCATCCATCAGATTTTTCTGCTTATTCTCATTCATCCATTTTGCCACTTAAACCTTCCTTAGCTGATGTGTCAGTAACACATTTTGTTTCCATCCTTTAGATCTTCCTTGAATTTTGTTAGCCGTAGATCTTCATAACAAACTTTATCTTGTATCCTGATTTCAAGATACTTTACAGCTCATCAACTTCCATTGACTAAACTAATCATTTAGTTCCTTTCTTCCTATTTAGTTACCAAAGAAATACATTGGTGAACACAAGCTCAGTTTATATTGTGTTCATCGATATACACTACACTGCTCGGTGTATACTGGAATGCTTCATTAACCGACCACACTGCTTTGTAACAAAATTCTTCCAACTTCATAATAGATTAATGTAACATAATCAAGTAAACAATATGAAGTCATAGACTCATCAATAAGTTACCAAAAGTATTCCTTATCCTCATATGTCCTTTCCATCTTCCTCAATGTAGATATCTCAGTTCTTCATCTTTCTCTTCTATTCTACAGATGTGTTAGTGTTAGGAATGGGAACATTGAGAGGGGGGGTGAATCAGTGTTCACTGTATTTTATCTTTTTACTTAATCTTTAAACTAAACTTAAATGCTTAAGTACTAAAATGAACATCCACATAAACATGAAACATGAAATCAATACATAACACCAATATGGTTACGAGGAAACCCAAATAGGTAAAAACCCTGGTGGGAATTGACACACACTAATATTTTGTACTAGTGTTTTATGATCCTTGTTAGAAGATCCTTAACCCTATTAGGAGTTTCTTTACAATGCATTAAGTACAATCGACCTTGTCAAGGGTCAGACCTTGCTAGGATTATTTTACAATAGTCCCTATTAGGGGAGTGGATGCACTATCCTAGAGCTCACTATTCAAGTGGTGAAGGCTACAACCTTCTGATCTCAGATACACACTATATCTGTTGGATGAACTGTCATTGTGACAGTGCTTGTCAGATCAGTTCCTTTGATGAATTGATGTTTTGACCTCTTGCAAATTTCTAATACATATTATAGTCTCTTTGCACACTTCTTCTCTACTTCTCACAACTCTATATCAACTTCCATACTAATTACAATGGGTGCATCTTATATTTATATACACATACAAAACAAACAACTAGGTCGGCCCTTAAGCCTATTACATACAATGCTTCCAATTGAATTGGCTCAAGTGTGTTTACAAACAAACATATTTACATGTTGGAAACCTAATTACAATAGGTGCATAGACTTTACATCATTAGAATATAACCGTAACTCAAAATGCTAACAGTCGGTTGCTTACTCTATTTTTCTTTGGCGCACACTAGCTATGCAACTTCAACTGTCTGTATCTTTCTCATACTTGCATATCTAATCATGCACTCATAGAATAAGTATGAATATATTCTAACCAACTTATCTTCTATGGTGCATACCATAACTTGGTCATACGCACGTGCGCTGATGCTCTGAGCTTCAGGAACTCTGTACACTATCCAGTCTTCAACACTTAGCCAATTTCTGATCTTTACATCAAGTGCGCTGACTCCAAACTTCTATATGACTTTGTTGCCATAATGAAAACACTATACTAAGTCATATACACTAGTATAGACAACTTTCCAACAATCTCCCCCTTTGTCATTGATGGCAACAAAGGAATATGGCCAAGTTGCTAACTATCCTTAATACAAAAAACTTTTGTCTTATATCTCCCTATACATATCTTTTTATCTTATATATCCTTATACATATTTATCATCCATATTCTATACATACTCCCCCTTTGACATTAATGACAAAGGTGTTTCAAAATTTAATCTATAAAAACTTACTATGATACTACATCCGGATATGCTATCTGCAGATTTTGGATCTCCTTCTTCCAAAATGTGGTCAAAGAATTTACAATTTGTAGATGGGTGCATAAAGCATATTGCAGCTTCTCCATCTTCTCAAAATTAGTGCTAGGACCTTGATCATATGTCACCATGGTGGTATTCATCTCCTTGATATTCTGATTGAGTATGTCTAATGAGGCTGCAAGAGCATTCCTTAGCTGAGTCTGCCTAGCCCTTATCTTGGTCATCTCTTTTTCTGCCTTCTCAATCTTGTCTAACTGTCCTTGGTAGAAATTTTTGCACATGTTCACATCAACAGATGGATCTTCTACTAATTTCCTTATGTTTTCTATCATGACTTTTTCCTCTTGTACCTTTTTGTACAAATCACTAGTTAACTTGTCTTGGTTCATACATTCAACAATGATCTTCCTTCCCTTTGTTGCAAACTCCTTCAGGAATGCTTGACCAGCCTTTAGTGAGCTCAGGTCAAGTGCATAGTTGCTAACCAATTCATTGAGCCTTTTCTTCATATACTCCTCCTCTACAACTAAGGATGCAGATTCTTCTAGGGTAGAGAAGTTTCCCTTAAACTGTGAAATCATTGAACTAACATCATCAACTGAGTGTACACTGGACACTTTCTTGTCTTCAGGTAATAAGTTGTTCAAGATGTTCACTGATTCAACAAGGAGGGGATTTCTCATCACTTGTTTCTCCTTGGCCTTCTCCATGGCTAAGATGTTGAACTTAATCAGGTCTTCTTCTCCCCATGAATCCAAACTATTTGTGTCAGGTGTCAAACTTTACAACAATGTTGCCGAGGGAGTGATGGGAGTGTTATCCATGACTTCTTGTTTTACCTTGATTGGTTCAACTAATGTTTCATCCTTTTGTTCACTTCCTTTTACCTCTTCTTCTTCTTTCTCATTTGTTATATCCTCAATCAATATTTCTTCTTGATGAGTAGGAGGAGTGTTACTGCATAAGATTTTAGCTTCTTCAAACTTCTTCAAACTTGTCCAATTTAGTGTCAATGGCCACCATGGCTATCTCTACATTATTAATGATAATGGTGCTATCCTTTAGTGACTCTGTCGTGGGTACAGACTTATTTGCATCTATTTGTGTTTCCACTGTAGGTGCTAAATCTTGAGGACCTATCACTGATGCATTAGTGGGCTCTGTCACCTTGACTTCCTTTAAGGGTACTTGTGTTGTGGGCACAGTAGCTAGATACATGTTCCTATTCATAAAGACCTTCTCAAAGGCTTTCTCTATTTCCTTAGCAACAATATCATAGTTCTTGTCCATAATGTGAAAAGTCCTTGACTTTTTTTTGAGGTGTGGCTTCACCAGATCTAACAATAGAGATTTCTCATCTAAGGAACATACTGGAAGATTGTCATCTAGAATATTTTCCCTTACCCATATATCTTCTTCAATAGCCTGTCTCTTTTGGAATTCTAGGATGTTCCATACATTGTCAGGGATCATAGTCTTAAGTTCCAAGACTATCTTCTTGAACTTCAGCATGTGTTTCACTATCATACCATGTATCTCAGATTTGTCTATCTCGCTATATTTTTCATAAAACTTACCTACTTGATCAATTCTTCCCTCATCAATTATTCTTGCACTTAGCACACTGAGACTAGGTTTGAAACTTACTTTAGGAGGTGTTTGTGAGTTCTTTCTATTTCTTGTTACTCTTGAGGATGGATGACCAATGTTGATCTCTTTCTTTCTCTTTGACATTGCCTTATACTTAGGAGGATTAGTAAGGTCAATGGTTTCTTTGGGTGCAGAAGGAGTATCATCAGTTTTACCCTTTTGTTCATCAGATTTTTCTATCTTCACCTTCTTCAACTTAGGATCATCTGATTCTGCCTTTGTTGCATCTGCGCTCTCTAATTCCAAAGAAATCTTTTGTTCCCTTGCTTTGTCTAATTCTACTTGAGACACTCCATGTATAGGCATGTGGGAGAATGCCCCTTCTAGGTCATCTAGTGTAGGTTTGAATGGATGCCTCTTAAACACATATCTTTTCTTCTCTGCAACATCAAATACTATAGGAGTAGCCATCACTTACTTGTATAATGCTTTCAAAGGTTTTTGGGAGATTTTGAATCGGCGCAACGAACTAGGGTTTCCACAACTAATCAATTGCACAGCAAGTCACTTGATGAATCAAACTTCAATGCTTCTCAATCAACTATTAGGGTTCTTCTACTCTTCAATTGCTCTTAATTTGAATGCAATGAGAGATCTTCTAACTTCTATGTACTTTAAAGTAGAAATTTTTCCATTAATGCTTGTCGCTTAAACTAGGTTGTCACTTGAAAATTTCTCTCTTTCATTCTGCAAACAATCAGCTAGTGTGCTCTTGCACGAGGGTTCCTTTAGTCTCCAAAAGCTTAAGTCCAAAGGCGCATACTCAAAGAGTGAATATACTAGCCACGCAGGGGTCTAGAGATAAATTAGCTCCCCCTATGACCTTGAGGGCCATTCATCTAGATGTAGAGGGTGCATCCACTGTGGATGCATCTAATACATACTCATCAACCTTATCCTTCTTTTCTTCTGACCAAATCAAGCTCACATCCTCTGAGGCTTTCACAAACATGACTTCTCCTTCGGGATCCAATACTGGTTCTTCGATATTTTTAGGGCTTTCCTAACCTTGCCTCCTTGATCTATAGAACTTTGAGATGTGTCCAGCCTTGTTACAAGAGTGACAAATGACTGGAGGCCTTATATTCCTCGGTGCATTGACATGGGTCACCATTTTACATTGTCTAGCTAAGTGACCATTATAGTTACATATCTGACATTTAAAATTTTGAGAACTTCTTACATTTGACTGATTCTAATTTCTCTGATCATGCTGAGTCCTGTTCTTTTTACTTGTTTTGCAATTCATAGCTCTATGACCAAATTTATTGCATGAATAACAGTAACCATTAAAAGGTATTACCTCTATACAGCTCCTCGCTATGTGTCCATGCTTGTTATATGCATAACAAGTGTGGTCTACTAGCTTGCGCTCATTCTTAGGTGTTTCACCCATATTTTTAGTTTGATATTCAATCTTGATGAAGGGTGCTCCCCTTAATACCACAAACACATAACAAAAACAGAGAAACAACAACAATTTGCAAGAACAACAAATGGGCTTCTTATTATCTCCACAAATGTGGAATTACAAATTTTTAGAATTACAATATGCAAAGCCACATGGGCATTCCCTTTACAATATTCTATAGGACAAAGCCTCAAATCATTACCCAGATCTACCTAGAACTACCCCCCAAACTACCTAAGACAACACTATGGGCCTTCCTTATATAGGCAATTTCCACCGTCGAGAAGGTTCCAGAAATTTAGCCTTTTAGGCCGACTAAACATGGAATTATTTTATTTTTACAATTATTACAATAGGGTCGGCTCAAAAGAAATACAAAATATGCTTTTAGGTAGCCCAACTTTCAGAGGCCATAACTTTTTAACTGTAGCTCCATTTTTCTATTGTAACCACTTTTCGAAAATGCCATGATGAGATCTACAGTGCCTAACATGCGCAAGCGCTAGTCAATTGGGGGTCGATCGCGATCCGGAGCCTCTAAGGCCTTCAAAATTGACCTGAAAGATTTTGTATCCAAAAACCTCAATAACTTCACCAATCCCGATGATGTGGCAATGAAACTCAACTGGTAGGCTGAAATGACTGAGATGAACCTCCAACTGTGAAATCAGAACATTCCGAGATCGTATGACCAACTTACTAAAAATAGTGAGTTTCCATAAATAGCAGCTCTGCACAAGATAGCCCTTATTGAAAACAAAACCAGAAATATTTTTGGGTGATGCAAGATTGCTCTTACACCCAGGATGCTCCTGCATCAAATCTTCTTAGTATCAGTAGAGTCTTTTTGTGCATTCATTCTTGCTCGCATATTGTCAATCTGATTTTGTGCTTCATTGTATCCAATGCAGCTAGTGTCTCCTTTAGCTCTTCTTACATATAACTTAGATTCTATCAAATCAAAACTGGTGTGTAATTTGTCAATGTGATTCTTTGCTTCTTTCAATTCAGATTCCAAGCTTTCTTTGTTGTTCCTTAACTCCAAGATTTCCATGTTTGCTTGCCTTAATTCTTCATTGAGTTTAAGGTTCTCTTTGACCTGTGCTTCATAGACTTCCTGAATGTTAATCATTTTATCATCAAATTCTTCAACTAGTTCATTTAAGGACACATTTTCTTCATTCAACTTTTTGACCATTTCTCCTAGATCATTGGCAGAGCATTCTTTCAAATCTTTTCTTAGCCTTTTGATAACTAATTGAGCATCACTGACTTTTTCTTTTAGTTCTTCAATTTCTCTTTCAGATTTGTCTAGGTCTTCAAGAGCAGCTTCAAGATTTCTTTTTAGATGTTTCATTTTTGTTTTGTCCATGACCTCCTCGAGTGGTTAAACTTCTTTGCTAAGGACCAGAGCTCTGATACCAATTGTTAGAAATGGGAACACTAAGAGGGGGGGGTGAATCAGTGTTCACCGTATTTTATCTTTTTACTTAATCTTTAAACTGAACTTAAATGCTTAAGTACTGAAATGAACATCCACATAAACATGAAACATGCAATCAACACATAACACCAATATGGTTACAGGGCAACCCAAATAGGTAAAAACCCTGGTGGGAATTGACACACACTAATATTTTGTACTAGTATTTTATGATCCTTGTTAGAAGATCCTTAACCCTGTTAGGAGTTGCTTTACAATGTATTAAGTACAGTAGACCTTGTCAAGGGTTAGACCCTGTTAAGATTCTTTTACAATAGTCCCTGTTAGGGGAGTGGACACACTGTCCTAGAGCTCACTGCTCAAGTGGTGAAGGCTACAACCTTCTAATATTAGATACACACTATATCTGTTGGATGAACTGTCAATGTGACAATGCTTGTTAGATCAGTTCCTTTGATGCATTTATGCTTTGACCTCTTGCAAAGCTCTAATACATCTATAGTCTCTTCACACACTTCTACTCTGCTTCTCACTGTATGCACCCTAAAATGGTCGCCTAGACTTTGGGCCCCCATTTAGCAATTTATCAATTTCCTAAATCAACATTTTTCAATTCAATATCATTTTCCTTGATCAAATCCTATTTTTATCATTTATTCGATTATATTCTATGGGCTAACCATTTTATCCTAAAGTCTTTATTTAATCACTAGGAATTCCCTCCCTTTTTATTAAATAAAAAGTCCCCACTTTTCCTCTTTGTAGACACCTAAAAATCCTTTAGAAAATAAAGTATTTTTATTTTCTGAAAAATCCCTGATGACATCATTATTTATTAATTAATTAATTATTTAATTAATTAATTTATTTTTATGTCATTAAATCCCTTTTTCTTAATTAAAAATATTTAATTAAGAAATCCCTCCCAAAAATGTTTAAATCTTATTTAAACATTAATCCCTTATTTATTAATTATTTTAATTAATAAATTGACCAAAAATCCTCCAAAAAAATAATTAATTTATTTTTTGACCAAAACTTGGCCAATTTTCTTAAGACCACTAACCTCTTCCAAAATCTTCTAATCCCTTCTTAATTTCGATTAAAAGGCTAATCCCATCTTTTCTAACCCTAATCTCAACTCAAAATATTTAATTAAGATTAAATATTTAATTTTCATATTTATTGAAAATATTTCAATAAATTTTCCCAAACTTAAGCTTTTGGAATGAATAAACTTTTATTCCATAAAACCTAGGAGAATTCTAGACTCTTCTAGAAACTTATCAACCCAACCTCTTCACCCATCCTAATCCTAAAATCCCCTAATCCTAATCTTAATCCCCTTTCTAATCTTGTCACATTCCATTAGCAAAAAGTTTACCAAAACTTATGCTAACCTCCTCTTAGTCATCCTCCTTAGTCAACAAAGATGGCCACCTCTTGGCCACCTCTTGCAAATGCATTTAAGGATGCATTTAAGCCTTCCTTATCTTTCTTACATGCATTCATTATGCATTTAAGACCTTCTTATCCCTTCCTTGCCACCTCTTGGCCTTGGGCACATTTACCAAATTGTGCACATGCCCTCAAACTTTCAACTCAATCCTCCCTTGACACTTGTCAGGACACTTGTCCTTGACTCAACCCTAACCTTAGCCCTAACTCTGACTCATCCTTTTTAACCAAGCCCTTCCCTTTTCCTATAAATACCCTCACTTCCTAAGGCAAATCATCTTTCAACTCTCAAACTCAATAGCAAAGTTATAATGCCATTTTCATTCTAGCATAAGCATAAACTCATCATTTTAGATCATTTTCAAGCTTAAATCACATTTAAATTAGCTTAATTGGATTAACATAGATTCATTTCTTGTTTAATCAATCTTAGTTCATCTTTTAGCTTTGCATATTTGTGTGTTCTTGAGGCTTTTGAGGCAAAATAGGTTCCTCATACCTATTTTGTGTCATTTTGGGTCTTCTTGATCCTCAAATCATCCTATTTGCATGCTCCAAGTGCTTGAGTTTGCACACCCACATCCATTTATATCCAAGCATATCAAACGGTGCATGGGCGCATCCGTTTTAGGCTTAAACTGAGGTGGCTTTGATTTTAGTTTGTTTACCATTAAATTTGATTTGATAATATGCTATGACGTTTGTTTGTCTTTGGCCTTCAAAACAGGTTTAGGTGCACGCTCAAATCCTAGTCTACATTCTAGCACGCCCAGTGGGACCCACTTCACGGGTTCTTTGCAAACATTCTGATGAGTTTTAGACCATTTTCAGATTTTTCAAAGCTTATAGGTGGACGTAGCACTTAGATCCATTCTTCTTCTTCTTGTCTATATTCTTCTTCCTCTTCTTGTCTATATTCTTCTTCTATTCCGTCTCCTTTCTTCTTCTTCTTCTAGCAAGGAGGTCATGGCCATTTTTTTTCAAAAATAATAATAAAATCCATAAGGAAGCAAAATCATACACACCTTATTTTAGTGCTTAAAATGAACCCCCAAATCATTCTTGAATGCATTAAGGACTAAAATTTGCAAAATTTGTTCTAACAAACAAAACAAAAAAATTAATCAAGGCATTTGCATCCTTGCAACATCAAGGATTTTTAACAATGCATTCATGCAAAGTAGGAATGATCATATCTTTTTGGGCATAAAAAGAACATCAAATCTGCATTCAAAAGAGTCAAAACAAAATCTTGAATGAAGCTAAAAGGAAGAACTTAGGTCCTAAAGCGTCATTTTCCATTTGAAAAGAAAACACAATCTTGAATGCCTTAAAGATCAAAACAAAGCTTTTTTAAAAAGTTCTTAATCAACACGCACACTCAATCTTGAATGCCCAAGTCAAAAAACTTGCAAACGCTCGATTTACTTTTTGGAGAAAGGAACAAATCAAAATCTAATCACGAGTGTCTTCATTTCAAAATTCAAACATCACTTAATCAAATTTGGGAAAATGAACAAAATCTGCTTGATGTGCATGTAGGAGTTTTTCAATTCTTGCATAATCCTTGTTAGAGTAAGCAACGTGGAACATTTGAACTTGGACAAGTTCACCTGTTCTACTTTTAGCGAGGCCTGTCCAAGGAGAAGCGCTTCCTCCTCGGAGAACGACCTCAAACCGGTATCCCCTCCGGCCGGTATACAAATAAGTGAAGTCCAAAAGAATCACTTATATCTCCTAATCGCCGGGCGTTCGTGCCAAACACGTGTCTAGGCATGGTAAACATTCCTCTCCCCCAGCATTATTGGCAAGGCTCTTAAGTGAGTCACGGATGATCAGAAAAACCGGGTATGGAGACACCACGGAACTATTAAAAACTTGATAAAATAGAGGCTACCCTATCTACATCCGAAAGTATCAAAATCCTTGTGCAAGGACCGATTCCAAGGGGTTTACCGGGTCGCCTCAAGATTACTCACCATTTGTATTCCCTTCTGGGAGATACCAAGCTATGGGCAAGCGATTTTGATACTCACCTTCCTTAGGTAGATCTGTTTGAAGTACTTGATAGTCAAAGACTCCGTGAAAACACTTGTTGAAACATACACTTTCAAAGCTTTGTCAGAGTCAGTTGTCTTTGTTTGTATCCCGCAGGGTTGCTTTGTCCCTTGCGGAGATTGCTTTGACTTTAACTTTTGCCATTGGAAACCTTTGCCTCAAAATCAGAAGCCTCTTTTCCAAAGTGATGCCCAACAAGAGCAAACATCCTAAAGCGAAGTTGCCCAAATCCCAAGCCTATCAAGAGCAAAAAGTTGCCAAGAAGAACACCAAGACCTATCAATCCATTATCCAAGCAACCCAAGCAGAGGAAAAATCCCAAGCCAGACTTGAGAACATTGCCCATAATGCCCGCATCAAATAGTTCACCTTCCGTTTCCGAGTTAACCATCACTTTGTCAACCTTGAGCCAGAAGATTAGCCAAATCCTTGTTCATGTCTTGTTCCATCTTCAGATCTTGAAATCTTGTCTCAAACAGCCTTGCATCTTAGTTTCATTCTAGCTTTCATCTTTGCATCATTAATCAAAACCTTAGTTGCATTTGCATTCATCCTCCTACCAGCATTTTAGAATCAGTCCTTGTCATTTGCACTTGCATCATCCTTCTAGAGCATTGTCCCTTCACCCTTCAAAACCTTTTCCACCAGCATTCCCCCCATCAGCTTTCCATATATTTCCAGCAGATTCATCATCTTTTGTTCCAAATCTAGAGATCCACCAACACTTAGTGTTCTACCTTTTGAGTTGTTCCTATCCTATATCCAAGATCAGAGACCATCATCCTCTTTTTTGACACAACGTGTTGTCATAAAGAAATCAAACCTTGTCCTTGCATAGCCATCATCTCGACCAAGAGATTGGAGTGCATTGATAAGAAACTTGTTGACCGAAGATCATCAGTCTATCTTAGGTTGACCCCATCATATCTCTGATCCTCCATTTGGGAAAAATAGCAGCTCATTTGTTGACCGCTCAGTAATCTTTCACCAGCTTTCCACCAGCAACCTATCTTTCCTCCATCGTCTTGATCCATATCTGTTCCATCCAGCTTCCATCATCGCCATCTTGATCCCTATCTTTGCATTTGCATCTTAGAAGTCATCATCTTTAGAAGTTCATCAACTTTACATCCATCAACATCTTTTAGCCAAACATCTTGCATACATTTAGCACTTGCATCTCCATGCCTGTTGAGACCAGATTTCAGAAAAGAAGAAGCATGAATCCTTATCCACCAACAACCTCATCCGATCCCAAACTTTTCACCAATGCCATGATGACCTACAATCCCCACATCCAAGCTAGTAACCCATGTGAAGATCCAAACATCCCTTCATCCCCCTTGGCAAACCAAGCATTTGTAAATCCTCCAGAAAGCCCACCAGCGACCAATGCCCTTGTACCGCAACATCAGCAAAGCACATTTGCCCACTATCTGCCAGAAAGTACCTCCATCCCACCATCTCTCTATCCACGCATCCCCATCAAAACTATCCAAGTTCCAGCACAAGCGTATTCTCCGTTTGTCCAATCATTTCCCGATCCTATCATGCAAACACCCCAAGAGCTTTCCACCATTCCCCTTTTCTTGCAAGGAAGCCTCGCCAGTCCCACAACACAAGCTGCAGCGCCATCCGCTCCATCTCCTACCCCTTTTTTTTCATCATCTGCTATGGCTGCCCAAGCCCAAATCCAAACCCAAAGTCAGCTTCCACCTCTCACACAAGCTTTTACACCGCCGCCATCCGCAAGTCAAGCAACGCCTTTCACCATCAAAGGAGCACCATCACCCTTCACCCCCAAGCACCTGTACCTTCTTCTTTGGGGTTAGCGCAATCGCTTCCCATTCCAACCTCATCTTTCTCTTGGGTGTTTCCTTCATTTTCCTCCTCACAAGCATCCGCTCAACCACAACCTCAACAAGCTCCTTTCTCTCAAACATCATTCGTGTCCCAAGCTCCCGTTGCTCCTACCATTCCATCATCTGCTGCAGTGCACCCTAACACAAGCTCTCAGTGGGGCCTTACACAAGAATAAATGAAGGCATGGGGGATCCCATCTCAATCCCCTACATCTATGGTTGCAAGTCAACAAACCACCTTCGCCCAAGCAGCACAGCAGCAACTACCCCAACCACCGCCGGCTTCAAGCTATTCATCCCAAATCCCAAATACCTTCCAGCAAGTTCCACCACCTCAACAGCCAACTTTCCCCAGCTATCTTACCCCATCACCCTTTGCTTCTAGCTTCCCCACATCTGTTCCACCTCTAAGTAACGCAGGCATGCACCCAGATTATATCAGCCAAACCCAAAGCCAACCTCAGCAACTACCACCATCATACCCGCAAGCAGCATCATTCCAACAGCCTCCCCCACAGCAACCACATGTCCCCTTTCAGCAAACAACCATCATTCCTCAACAACAGCAAGTCCCTTGCTATCAGCCTCAGCAACAAAACCCTATCATCCCCCAGCAACAACAAGTTCCCACCCATCAGTTACAACAGCAAGTTCTAAATGTCCAATATCAGCAAGCAGTCCCACAACAACCGCTAGTTCAACAATAGCAAGCAGCCCAACAACATCAAGCGGTTCCATATCATTTACCACAATATCCCCCTATGCCACACCAGCAATATCCCCAGCAACCATTGCCCCAAAATCAGTTCCAACCCATTTATCCACATCAAGCGCCATATCCAGTTCCACAACTTCCATCACAAGCAGAAGTCCCAGTTCCCTCGCCACTCAATGCTGAGTGGGAAGCAATGAAAAATGCTCTAAAGGAGATACAAAGCGGAACAGAGAATAAAACATACAAGTTCGAAGAGGTGTGCTCATATCCCTTCGATCGGTCCATAGCAACTATCCCTTTCCCCAAGCATTTTGAGATGCCAAGTTCGAAAAGTATCGGGGGAAAGGAGATCCAGTAAATCATATCAAAGAGTTCTACATGGCATGCCAAGAAGTGGCTTACAGTGATAACTATCTCCTGTGCCTGTTTCCCAAGAGCTTGGGAGGAACTGCTGTTGAGTGGTTTTACAAAATACCACATGGGACAATAAAAACCTTTGCTGAACTCTCTGAGAAGTTCATCACACACTATGCCCATAATGTGGAGAATGAGTTGTCCTTGCTAGACCTATGCAACTCAAAGAAAAAAGACGGAGAAAGCCTTGCAGAATACTTGCAAAGATGGCAGAATCTTACAACCAGGTTATCATATCAGCCGCCAGAGAAGCATCTAACAAAGATCTTCATTGATAACCTACATCCAAAGCTATCCCATCACATGCGAATGAACTGTCTCCAGACATACCAAGACATCAAGAGTAAAGGCATAGGCATCGAGAAAGCTCTCCTAGACGAAGGCACTATTCGTCACTTCAAGGATGATTCCAAGAACAAACCCAACAATGATAAATCCCGTTACTGGAATCGTAACAAGAATGTTGTTACAGATGGAGCCACTGACACTAAGAATGTACAATTCATTGTGGCTAGTCCTACACCAGCTCAAACATACCAACCGCCACAAGCGCCCATCTATCAGCAACCACCAACTCCCGCATATCAAGCACCTATTTATCAGCAGCCTCCTCAAGCTCATCAGCCACCTGTGCAACAGTATCAGCAGCAATACCAACAGCAACAGCCAGCACGTCAAGGCAATCCTGTTAACATAGTTAACGTTGCCCCAAGGCAGAACAAGCCCAACAATCAGAACAATCCAAAGAGGACTTTCACACCTTTGGGTGAGCCTCTGGATCAGATCTTTTATCGGCTAGCCAAAGCAAATATGATCACATATCCGCCCATCCCACAGAAGGATGACAATGCACCAAAGTCTGATTGGTATAAAGAAAATGAATACTGTGATTACCATCGTGTGAAGGGGCACACAACATTGAAGTGCATGCGGCTTAAGAACTACATCTAGGATCTCATTGATCGCAAGGAGATCTAGGTCGATGCACCAGCTCAAGCTTCACCCAACGCCAGTTTGCAAATATATCAAAATGTGTTCCCTCAACACGATGCCAGGAAGAATCAAGCCAGCGCCAATCAGCCCCAAAATCGTGGCAAAGGCAAGCAAGAAGATCACACAGCAGCCTACATCAACTATGACAAGTATGTCAGATGCATAACTCAAGTTGAGCCCATCCAAGATGAGCCCACCATCAATACCATCCACGTCAGAGGGCCGGATCGACAATGTGCTGCAACTACCTGCAGTGGTAGGATAACTGTTGCTGGTGCTCCTCCGAGATCAGCTGCTCCTCCAAGGCCAACGTCTACTGCATCCACAGCACAGTCTAACACCAGGCCAGCATCAAATGCATGCGCAACACAGCATAATGCACCAAGTGCACAATACAATATCATAGAGCATCTTGGGAACATGCCAGCCCAAATATCTATCTTGGATTTGCTCCGCACATCACCCATCCATCAGGAGATCCTGGACAAAGCTCTAAAAGAAGGCCATGTCCCCACGGACATTAACACAACTCAGTTTGAAACTCTTGTGGGACACCTATCAGCAGCATGTGCCTTATCCTTCAAAGAATCTGATATACCAGATGTTGCTCCTGACCATTCTCTCCCTCTCCGCATTGCCGTCATGGTCAGAGACTTTGCCATCAAACGGGTTTTAATAGATAATGGCTCAGCCCTCAACTTGTGCACATTAAAATTCATCAAGAAGATCGGGTTCACGGAGGCTGACATACAACATGAGATGATCACCATCAAAGCATATGATAACTTGGAGCGTACCTCTGAAGGTACTATCACCTTGCCTATCCAGCTAGGCCCAGCAACGCAAGATACTGTCTGCCACGTTGTTGATCTCGACCTACCATTTAATATTCTTCTCGGCCGCCCATGGATCCATTCCATTAGGGCTGTACCATCTACTTACCATCAGTGCATCAAGTTTCCACATCAAGGCACTGAGGTTACCATCCACGCTAATCCTAACCCCTTCGCATACTGTCGTGCGATGGAAGCATCTTTCCCTCATTCTACTCATTGTCCTGGAACCGATATTGGTACTTCTATTGCTAGTTCATCCCGATCCCATCGTGATCCAGAGACCATCCTCTCTTCCACCTTATCATCCATCAAGATCAACAACTAGGGTTGTGGCGAATAGAGCCTCAGTGATGCATTTGTTGTAGGGGCTCTTCCACGTGATCCACATACTCAAGGACGCCCAAGTTGTCAAAACAAGCCTGTTGAGGAACATTATAAGCTCAAGCAAATCGGAAACATGACTTTTGAGTCTCATGGTACCATCAACAGCAAAGAGATAGATCCAAATATTAACAAATGGTTATACAAAGATCCCCCATCACGTGACACACAACTTCTTGAGTACTTCAAAGAGAAATATCCAATCCCCTACAAGAATGTCACAGAACAATATAACTATCAAGGTGGTGGTCTAGGACCACAAGAGGATGGAAATTTGTTTCCTATCATACCATCCCAGAATCCAGAACAGCAAGGACTTGGCTTTAATACCCCTCGCCTGCTTGAACAAGAGCCCAATACCACAACTGCGAGCACTAACATGACCAACGTGAACTTTTTGAATAGCCAGGATGACCTTGTGAAAATCGAAGACATCCCCAAAGAGAAAGACATCCGATCCTACGACGATATCTTTGCTGACGACACCCTCCTAGGGACTTCTGTTCTCCAACAACTCTCCATTAACCTCATAGATCTTCCCCTCACAAACCCCGACGTCATAGATTGGGACCAACCAAGCATCACACACATCGATGAGTTCCAAAGCGCACAAGCACTCCTAGAATTCATGGGGGCATCAGATCCAGCAAGCAAATAGGATCCAACATCAACCTCTGTCTATCAACTTCACCCAGAAGGATATTTTGGGGAAGAGGCAAGCTTTAGTCACAAAAATGAAATAGCAAGAGAACATCATGAGTCTTTATGTGAAAACCCCCTTGGGGCACATTCTGATTCCAAAATAGTAAAAATAAAGGGCGTATCTTCTAGTGAAAACCTGGCAATTCAGGCGCTAGAAGATGAAGCCTTGCCTCTTCCCCCTATCCAAGATTATAGACCAAAGCAGTCGCCGATCATCATAGAGGAAACCAAGCCAATCAACTTGGGAACAGAAGAATGTCCAAGGATCACCTACATTGCAGTCAACCTAATAGAAGGAGAAGAAATGGCTCTCAGTGCCTTGCTCAAGGAATCCATCATCAACTTTGCATGGTCATACGCCCACATGCCTGGGCTTGATCCAAACCTTGTTGTTCCTCATCTATCAGTAGATCCAAACATCAAGCCAGTGAAGCAGAAGCTAAGGAAAATGCATCCAAAGGTAGCATTGCTCGTCAAAGCAGAGCTTGAGAAGCTCCTCCAAGCTAAGATCATCAGAGCAATAGATTATTCAGAGTGGATCTCTAACATGGTGCCAGTCACAAAGCCTTCTGGTGACATCAGAATCTGTACTGATTTCAAGGACTTGAACAAGGCATGCCCTAAGGATGACTTCCCATTGCCAAACATAGACATGCGTGTAGACCTCACAGCGGGTCATGAGATGTTATCATTAATGGATGGCTTTTCAGGCTACAACCAAATTCATATAGCGGAAGCAGATCAACATAAAATAGCATTCACAACCCCATGGGGTACCTTTTGCTACAACATGATGCCATTTGGGCTAAAGAATGCAGGAGCAACATATCAGCGAGCAATGACAGCCATTTTCCATGACATGATCCACAAGATCCTTGAGGACTATGTGGACGATATCCTTGCAAAATCCAAAACAAGAGACGAGCACCTCAACATCCTAGAGCGTGTATTTGATCGTCTGAATCATTATGGCTTAAAGCTTAATCCTAAGAAATGTGTCTTTGGTGTTACATCTGGCAAGCTTCTAGGTTTCATCGTCTCTAGACAAGGCATAGAGATCGATCCTAAAAAGGTAAAAGCAATAACGAAGATGCCTCCACCAAGAAATCTCAAACAGCTCAGAAGCCTATAGGGCAAGCTTCAATCAGTTCGGTGATTCATCTCTCAACTAGCAGACAAGTGCCAACCCTTCTCACATCTCTTATGCAAAGACACCAACTTCAAGTGGGATCCCATATGTCAAAGAAGCTTTGATAAGCTCAAAGAGTATCTAGCTAATGCTCTGATCCTTGTACCACCAGTTCCAGGATGCCCACTCATCCTTTACATCTCAACAACAGCTACAGCACTAGGGGCACTCCTAGCATAGCATGATGATGAAAATAGAGAACGAGATGTCTACTACATTAGTCGCACTCTTGTGGGCTATGAGCTTAACTATTCACCCATGGAGAAAGCATGCCTAGCAGTGGTCTTTGCCACTCAAAAACTTAGACATTACATGCTTAGCCACACAATCAAGCTCATATCAAAGGTGGACCCTCTTAAGTATCTGTTATCAAGGACAACCCTCACAGGCCATATGGCAAAATGGGTCATGTTACTCAGCGAATTTGACATTCAGTATGTAGATCGCAAAGCAATCAAAGGGCAAGTCATTGCCGATCAACTAGCAGAAGCACCACTGGTGGATGCCTATCCACTAATCATGGAATTCCCCGATGAACATCTGTGCATGATTGAAGAGCAGCCCATGTGGAAACTATACTTTGATGGTTCCAACACATCCCATAGCTCTGGGGCAGGAATCCTATTCGTCACACCTCAAGGTGACTATATTCCAAAATCATTCAAGTTGGGATTCCCCTGTACCAACAACATTGCAGAATATGAGGCACTCATCTTAGGTCTCAAAACAGCTATCCAATGGAACATCACAGAACTACAAGTCTTTGGAGATTCACAGCTCATTATCAAGCAAGTCCTTGATGAGTATCAGACAAAGGATGACAAATTGCTACCCTACAAGCAACTGGTGGATAAACTGAAAGAGCATTTCCTACATCTACAATTCAATCAGATCCCAAGGCTTCAAAATAAAGCAGCAGATGCAATGGCAACCATCGGATCCTTATTGGAAATCCCACATGACGCAACACAATATGAATTTCTAGTCGAGCAGCTACACTTGCCAGCTTATGAGAACACCGATGCAAACATGGTGTGTGTCTTGGTTGGTCCCCAATCCCCATGGTACCATGACATCCATGCATATCTAAAAAATGGTATCATATCTCCCCATCTCACCAATAACCAACGCCAAAACCTTATTCGCAGAGCTTCCCGCTACACTCTTGTAGCCAACACCCTATATCATCGCGGGTATCACAATGTCCTATCTAGATGTTTAGATTCAAACGAGGCCGTCCTGGCCTTACAAGAAGTTCACGCTGGAATTTGCGGTGCCCACACGAGTGGCATGGTTCTAGCAAAGCAGCTGCTTAGAGTTGGATATTATTGGCCAACAATGGAACATGATGCGTGTGAATTTGTCAAGAAATGTCTCCCATGTCAACAGCATGCCAATTTGATACATGCACCAGCACAGGATCTACAGCCTATTGCACCACCATGGCCTTTTTCATGTTGGGGCCTCGACCTCGTTGGCTTGATCACCCCCCTCTCTTCGGATGGACACAAGTATATCATAACAGCCACAGAGTACTTTACCAAATGGGTTGAAGCGATTCCGCTCACCCTTACTACTGGCATCCAAATATCCAAGTTCATCCTCTACCATATCATTTGCCGCTTCGGCATACCATCTACCATTTTCACAGACCATGGCACACCTTTTGAAAACCAGCATGTGGATGATCTGTGTGCCAGGCTCCACATCCATCACTGTTTCTCTAGTCCATATTTCCCTCAAGGAAACGGCCAAGCTGAGGCAACCAACAAAACTATCTTGAAAATCCTCAAGAAGGTTGTCAATGATTCTGGTCGTGACTGGCACCTCCAAATCAATCCTGCCCTTTGGGCCTACCGCACTTCTTATCGCACTCCCATAGGCACCACCCCATACTCTCTTGTATATGGTGCTGAAGCCATTCTACCGATCGAGGTTGAGCTCCCATCCTTGCCCGTCTCCATGAAGAACTATACAACTGATGAAGACTATCATGTGGCCCAGTTCACACAGCTAGATCTGCTAGATGAAAAGAGACAGCAAGCTTACGATCACCTGGTGGCATACCAAAATTGACTCAAAAGGAGTTATAACAAAAAGGTCCATCCTAGACAATTCCAGGTCGGTGACATGGTCCTTAAAGAAAATCAGAAGGTCCTAGCAAATAGAGAAAAGAAAGGCAAGTTTGAGCCTACTTGGTTGGGCCCCTATGTTGTCACCGCATCCTTCGGCTCGGGAGCCTATCAGCTATCAACACCAGAAGGTGAGCCCTTGAATGATCCTATCAACATCATCCATCTGAAGAGGTTCTATGCCTGAACCTGATCCTGCATATATCAGAAAATCCAAAAACATTCAAAAAAGCAAAAAAAGCAAAAAAAAAGCAAAAAAGCAAAAAAGAAAAGAGAAAGAGAAAATAATCGTCCAAACGGTGAAAACTTGGCAATTCAAGCACCTTGGACAAGTATGTTGGTGAAAACCTGGTAAACAGGCGCCAACATAGTAAACTGGGCTATTTATCTATTCAGTTGTCCTTTCAGCTACCGTCCTCTTCCTCCATCCATAACAGATCTCCCAGCAGTTCCATCTCCCCTATCCTCCAAGCATTTAGCTTCCATCTTCCTCCAACCCATCTGCAATCCATATCCTATTCCAAAGCTTTGTACCATATCTTGTACCATATCCCTTTCCCTTTCCTGTACAGCGCTTTCCTCCCTGTATTTATCCTTCTTGTCTCCGTCCTAGTGAGAGTCCCGCCGAGTGTGATCTTCCTATCCCCAATCCTGAGCTTCTGTACATATCCCTTGTGCATATCGTTCCTCCTTGTTGTACATAACCTTTGTCCATCCTGCAGCAGCATTTGATCAAATATCTTGTCCCATCCCCAGCCTCAGAAAATTTGTAGTCCCACTCAGGCCTTGTGCTTCAGCAACATCAATTGATGACTTATCCTTGCTCATCCTGATTATTCCTTGAACTTCAGCTTTTTGCCAGCGAACAACTACACTTATTCTCTCACCAACCCATGGGTCCTTGAGGATATATCGTTCCTCCTGTCTGACCTAATCTTCCATCCTGGTCCTTGAGGATATATCATTCCTCCTGTCCGACCAATCTTCCCACCATCAATCAAACCTAATCTCTCTCCTTGGCAAAGGATGTCTTTTTGGAGTTATCATTTTGATCTTGGATTTTTTGTCCTTTGGGTCTTGTTAATCTTTTTGGCTTCTCTTTATCCCACCAGGGTCACCACGATTCTTTATATCACGGTGTGCTGCGTGTGCGGATAATCTGGGGCAAGGTCTTTTGATCTTTCGCTTCTGCCTGTGAGTCAGTTGTGTGTTTGTGGTTCCTTCAGCATCGGATCCGCCATGTCGCCTCTGCGCTTCATGTGTGATGTTGGGGCAACCCTGTGTGTTTGTTTAGCGTCAGTCCTCGTCAGTCCTCTGCGACGTTGTTGACAGGCCTCGTGATCCCAGTATCTTTGGCAGGTCTCTAACATAGCTATATTAAATCTAGGTTGTGCACTCCCGTTTGCACTTGGAGCTATCTGGTCCCTTGCATTCATCATATAGATTAATCTTGCATCTTTACATATAGCTACATCTTGCATCTTGCATTTCCATCTCATCTTGCATTCACCCATCTTTGCTCTTGGAAGCTTGGTAATTTATCTCCCCTGCTTCCTCAGTCGTTCCTTCTCTGTTTCCTTTCGAGAAAATTCCACAATGTTTACTCCTTGCGTTATTTTCTCGAGGGGGCACAATCCCTTATTCCTCTAAATTCTAGCCTGGGGCATCTTATTTTCTTGTCTTTGAAGCCATGCCACTTGCGGCATCGCATCAAAGAGGGGCAAAATGTAGACACCTAAAAATCCTTTAGAAAATAAAGTATTTTTATTTTTTGAAAAATCTCTGATGACATCATCATTTATTAATTAATTAATTATTTTATTTATTTATTTATTTTTATGTCATTAAATCCCTTTTTCTTAATTAAAAATATTTAATTAAGAAATCCCTCCCAAAAATGTTTAAATCTTATTTAAACATTAATCCCCTATTTATTAATTATTTTAATTAATAAATTGACCAAAAATCCTCCAAAAAAATAATTAATTTATTTTTTGACCAAAACTTGGCCAATTTTCTTAAGACCACTAACCTCTTCCAAAATCTTCTAATCCCTTCTTAATTTCGATTAAAAGGCTAATCCCATCTTTTCTAACCCTAATCTCAACTCAAAATATTTAATTAAGATTAAATATTTAATTTTCATATTTATTGAAAATATTTCAATAAATTTTCCCAAACTTAAGCTTTTGGAATGAATAAACTTTTATTCCATAAAACCTAGGAGAATTCTAGACTCTTCTAGAAACTTCTCAACCCAACCTCTTCACCCATCCTAATCCTAAAATCCCCTAATCCTAATCCTAATCCCCTTTCTAATCTTGTCACATTCCATTAGCAAAAGGTTTACCAAAACTTATGCTAACCTCCTCTTAGTCATCCTCCTTAGTCAACAAAGATGGCCACCTCTTGGCCACCTCTTGCAAATGCATTTAAGGATGCATTTAAGCCTTCCTTATCTTTCTTACATGCATTCATTATGCATTTAAGACCTTCTTATCCCTTCCTTGCCACCTCTTGGCCTTGGGCACATTTACTAAATTGTGCACATGCCCTCAAACTTTCAACTCAATCCTCCCTTGACACTTGTCAGGACACTTGTCCTTGACTCAACCCTAACCTTAGCCCTAACTCTGACTCATCCTTTTTAACCAAGCCCTTCCCTTTTCCTATAAATACCCTCACTTCCTAAGGCAAATCATCTTTCAACTCTCAAACTCAATAGCAAAGTTATAATGCCATTTTCATTCTAGCATAAGCATAAACTCATCATTTTAGATCATTTTCAAGCTTAAATCACATTTAAATTAGCTTAATTGGATTAACATAGATTCATTTCTTGTTTAATCAATCTTAGTTCATCTTTTAGCTTTGCATATTTGTGTGTTCTTGAGGCCTTTGAGGCAAAATAGGTTCCTCATACCTATTTTGTGTCATTTTGGGTCTTCTTGATCCTCAAATCATCCTATTTGCATGCTCCAAGTGCTTGAGTTTGCACACCCACATCCATTTATATCCAAGCATATCAAACAGTGCATGGGCGCATCCGTTTTAGGCTTAAACTGAGGTGGCTTTGATTTTAGTTTGTTTACCATTAAATTTGATTTGATAATATGCTATGACGTTTGTTTGTCTTTGGCCTTCAAAATAGGTTTAGGTGCACGCTCAAATCCTAGTCTACACTCTTATCCTAAGTTGAACAAATAAAACATTATTCTTATTTTATAAAAAGGAGAAAAGGCCTTTTTGTCTCATATGGGACACAAAATTCAACTCTTATTTTCTCATTGGAGGAGATTTGTGCACATGGATTGTTCCTCTTTCAAGCTCCACCCTTGATTAAATCTTTTGCCTCTTAATCTCCATGGTCCATTCTTTTTCAATTCTTTTAAAAAGAGAGCTTTTTTCTCATTCTAGGATCCCAACTTTTGAATACTAATCTTATGCTGCAAAATTTCTTGGTGACTTTGGAGCTTTGGAGATCTTCTTGCATTCTAGCTTTCATTCTTGCATCATAGCTTCATGTTTATGCTTTCTTAGCTTAGATTTCCTTTCATGTTCTAGCTTAACTCACATAGCTTAATTAGTAAGGCTTGTAATCCTTTCATTTTCTATGGCTTAGTTTACATTCTTGCATCTTCATTTCTAGCATAGTTGCATTGCATTTTTATCTTGATTCTTGAGGATATTGGCATTCTTTCCCTTGTCTCTTTGAATCTCCCATTGTGTGGTTTACTAGCAAGGTTGCATGCTTCAATAGCTCTAGCTGAGAGCACTATACACATCCTTGTCACTCCATGCCTAGGGAGCTCTAGGTCACTTTCTCAAGGTTTCTCATTCATGGATTCTCTTGGAAGTAATGACTTAGAGAAGTGCACAATTTGAGTGTACATTTTGGCGCCCACTATGGGGCAGAACACTCTTGTTTTGTCCTTCTTTTTATGCATTTCTATCAATTTTTTGTCATCATTTTTGCTTGTTGTTTTGGCTCTCTATTTTTCTGACAAATTATTGTGCGATAGTTTTTCAGTCTCGTGTGATATTTTATTACATACTCGTGCGATACTTTTCTAGTAAAATTATTGTTCGGCCATATAGGTTTCTATCACATGGCCATATAGAACTTCATCATCTGGACATAGTACGATCTGTCGCACAGAAAGAAAGCATCGCACTCCCATACTGCGAAGTATTGTGCAATCTCTTTTTCTGACAGACTGTCACCCAAACTTGTAGGTGACTATTTTGGTTCTTTTGGCTTCCAAGATTTGGATTTTTTTAGCTTTCTGGTTTGACTTGTTGTAGCTAGACAGAGTTTTTACCTGCAGATTATTTGATTTTTGATGTGCTAACCATTGTGGGGCTAAAAAGATGTTCTTGTAGGTGCCTTCATTGCTTTAAATATTTTCTCAAAAGAACGCATGTCAAAGCTCCAAATGCATAAGGGCTACTAATTATTTTTGCAGGGCTTCCCAAAACATAAAAACAAATCAAGTGCTTGTTTATTGCTTTCATTTTGAGTGTGGCATATACTATTTGTTTCTTTTCATAGGCACTTAATATCTTGTTGTAGGAATATTTTGGTGGTAGGAGAGTATGCTCTTCACCCTTGTGGTGAAATAGAAATCTTGACCCATCTTTGGATTTTGAAGGCAAGAGAGTAATTGAACCTTTGCTTGGTGTGTTTGGGAAAAATTTTTGAGCTAGGAGAGTATGCTCTTCACCCTTGAGGTGAACCAAAAATCTTGAAACTCAAAGGTTGATCCACTCTTTGTTTATTTTTAGAATCCTTTAGCAGGCCTACTCTTGAGCAATCAAGAGGAAAAACCCAAGTGGGGACAAGCTAATGCCAAGCTATTCCAACTCACTATAAAATCAAGGCTATCAAGGATACAAAACCTTGGTAGACATAGTACTTGTCTTGATTTGGTGTGAGTACTTGTGAGATTGTGACCATGAGGAAAATGCTAGACAAGAATGCTTAAGGTACTCTTATGGCCGCGAGGTCCGTTACTTTCCACAAGGTAAGGAGTCCCTTTGGGGAGCAAGAGGGGTATTATGAACAGAATCCCTTATTAAGAACCATAGATAGAAGCCACCCTATTTTTCCTCTTAGCTTCTTGGTGCAAGGAATGATCCTAGTGGACTAACCTAGATCACCCCAAGATTACTCACCATCTGTGTTCCTTTGGTTGTGTCATTGGCACTTCCATGAAAAAGCCAACATCTATTATGGGTAACCACTTTGTGTGAGGCGATGGGGCATCAAGTGTGGGCCAAGTTGTTAAGTATTGAGCCTTTGTATTTTTAGGCTAGCAAGTGCTTGAAGTGTTCTCACTATGATCTACCCATGCAAACATTCTCAAACATCAAACATCATGGTAGCATTCATAGGATTTTTTTATTTTGATATCACAAGTGTTTGTCTTGGCAAGGTTGCTTTTGCCCTTGTGCAAGTGTTTTATGACATGTTTGATCACCTATTGTTTGCAAACCTATCTATTGTCTGCTATTACTATATTCTGAACTATGAAATCAAACTTGCCAAACTAAAATATTGACCGAATTGCCTTTAAAACTAAAATTTAAACACTCACTGGTCAAGAGTCGTACAATCCTGAAATATCATCGCACACTATACTTAGTTTTATCGTGTGATACTTCATTGCTACACAACTATCACACAGCTTGCCTAGATTTTATCGCATAGGCTGCTTAGAAACTATCGCATAACCTCTATAAGAAATATTGCCTAGCCAGATTATATCGTACCAATTTTTCTATGAACTATCGCACATGGTAAATTTGTTGTCTGTCTGATTTGTGTCATTTTTAGTCTTTCTTTGGTCGATCTAGATTTTATTAGGTCTCTTACCTTGCAGTTGGAAGCCTATTTGTACCTTGGGTTCCTATGTTTTGACCCCTTGAATTAGTATTCTTTGATTTCACAAGTGACCTTGCTTGAAATCGGTAAGTTAGAAGTCATCCTTGTTGAAAAAGTAAACCTCTACATTCTTTGGTAACACACTTAGAGAGTCTTATTAGTCTCTTGTCCAATTCACTCCCATCAAAAATCAATATCAATTTCAAATATAATTTTGTTAAATCCATCCTCCTAATCCATATGTGCTAGGATACTTATCCTTTGATTGGGCACCTCTGTGGCAGTGTTGGTTTACACATTTTGCAATTTTCTATCTTACCATCTCTTTTTGGAAAATTGAACACTTTTACTATCCTAGTTTGGTATCAACATTTTGAAGGGTCATCGTATCACCAAGGGTCTTTTTCTTTCATGTTGGTTACGACAAGGTACCAAGTTAGTCAAGGAAAATGACCTCAAGTTGTCTTTGACCAGTTACCCTTAGTCCAAACTTGTCAAAAGTGAAAGGGAAAAGAGCCTATCTTTGATCAATCACCTAGGAGTGAGTTCAAAGCTTGGTTTGACCCAAAGAGCAATCCTAGTGAGTTGAGTACCTCTTTAGCACCTTCTCAATCAGATATGGACATGAGTTACACCATAACTAGAAAGGAGAGAGAAGCGATGGATCAAAATCTTGATGACATCTTTCAGAGACATAGGGATAATATGATATTTGGTGATGACAATAAACCGGAATCACCCCCTATCAACACAAGATATTTAGATGCCCATCAGAGAACTAAAAGGTATACAAGACGAGCTCACCAAGATGAACAGTCACAACATGAAGACCAAAATAATGAATCTTGTGATGCTCATGTGAATGTAGCATTTACTAACGACTTGTTCAAACATTCAAGGCCCAACTCTCCACTCAAAACAACCTCAAGGTATGTGAATGAAAGGCTTAAAAGAATTGAACGCGAAAAGAAAGCCTTTTTGGATGAACAAGCCGCTAAAGAAGAGAGGTTTAGACTCCTAGAGGTGGAGCAACAAGCCCTGTTAGAATTGAGAAGAAAAGCATTTCAAGAAGAACAAGATAGGCTTGTATCCCAACAACTCAATGACTAATTCAACAATAGGGGTACCAATAGTGGAAACAACCCTTCACCATCTACTCCTTTGGGAACCCCAAGAAGCAGAAGGCAATCAAGAACCCCTTCAAGATCTCCTAGTCCTGGAAGAAGAAGGACTTCACAACATAGGAGACAAACACCTCCTAGGAACTCAAGACAACCCTCCCAACAAGCTCATCATGGCTCCCAACATGGAGGAAGTAGTGCAAGTTTTGATGATCAAGACTTTATGAGGATGCAACAAGAACCACTATTCCAAAAATAAGTGGAGAAGTATCTAGATCAAAACAAGGATAAGTTCCTAGAGAGCTTGATCAACAAGGGTGTCAGGGTTCCTTACAACTTTGATGTGGATAGAAAAATTAAGAAATAAGGTCCATCCCAAGAAGATGAGATCAAACAACTCAAGCCTATGATGGAAAAGGTGTTGGCACCTAAAAGTTCCTTTTCACTTGACTCCATCTATCCCAATCCTTTCAAAAAAAATGTGAGCATGAAGGATTTTCCTAGAAAAGTTGAAATTCCCCAGTACAACAAGTATGATGTTAATGACAACCCACATGATCATGTGCGTCAGTTCTACATCATGAGTTTTGAGTTTCACCAAGATGACTCCTATCTTATGAGATTGTTCCCAAGGAGTCTCAAGGGCCAAGCCATGGAGTGGTTTACAAACATAACCCCTCCTGTCAAAACTTTCAAAGAACTTGTCCACATATTTGTTCAGCATTTTGCATACAACTTGTCAAGATCAATCACTATGTTAGACTTGTGCAATTTGAAGCAGAACCAAGGGGAATCCTTTGTTAACTTCTTACAAAGATGGAGATGATTGTGCTCTTGCTATTCTAGGACTATTCATGAGCATGAAAGGATTGATATCATTGTTAGCAACTTGGTGCCTAAAATGCAGTATGAGGTTTGGAAGACGGTCTTTGATTCCTTTGACACTATGGTCAAAACTACATGTCAAATTGAGGATGTCTTGAAAGAGCAAGGGATTTTGACCAAACATAACAATAACAACAATGTTCAAAATACTAACAACTCTAATAAGGACAAAGGCAAGAACTCACACTGGAACAAGAACAAACAAGTAGTCAACGATGGGGTTGTGGACTCTTCTCAACCCAACGATCAAGGTGTCCTTCATTTGTCTAGTGTAGTTCAAGCTATGAAGCTCAACACATCCTCCAACCAACAAGAGCATAAACCAAAGTATCAGGATAAGCCTAAAAAGGAGAGGCAACAATTTTCTAAACTTGGTGACTCGTATGAGGATGTTTTCAAGCCACTTATTGCCAATAACCTTGCACAACCTGAAGATCCAACAAATTTCCACATACCTGATGTTAAGACACATTGGTGGAATGAAAAATCTTTTTGCAAGTTCCACAATGGCATTGGACATGACATTGAACATTGCTGGAAACTTAAGCACATTATTCAAGATCTTATTGAGAGTGGCAAACTTTAGATTGATGGGTTGAACACCAATGTAGACCATAAGGAATTCAAGGAGCCTTTGCCTAAATATGAAAAGGGGGAAACCTCTAAAACTAAGAATGACAAGGCTGAAATCAACTATACCTACACAGCCACAGAAAATGTGGTTAATATGCTTGAGGTTGTGGAGGAAAGTGTCAACATGATGAAGGACAAAGATCTGTATGGTTATGATGTGGGCTCTCCTCCTATATTTGATAAAGAACCAGTGGTGGTGCTTAGGGGTCCTTACTCTCAAAGGTCATCCCAAGCTCTCAACGCTGTCACAAGAAGTCAAAGTCAAGGTCATGTGGTTATTAGAGGTCCTAGTTCCAACCAGTCCAGCAAACCCAGACAAGTGACATCCAAGAATGTCACCACCAAATCAGCAGTCAACCCTAAAATGAATTATAACCTTGTTGATCAGCTACAAAGAACAATAGCTCAAATTTCAATCTTTGAGCTTTTAGAATTGTCTCCCAGACATAAACAAATCCTTGAGGATGCTTTGCGTGCAACAAATGTTCCTAACAACATAGATGCTGACCAATTCTAGAGCATGGTTAACCACCTTGCCAGCCCTCATTACCTTACATTCTCATAAGAAGATGACAAAGCTTTGAGCCATCTACATAATCGTGCCCTTCATATCAAAGTCATGATTCACAAGACCCATGTTAGGCGTGTGTTGATTGATGGGGGTGTTGGGCTCAACATTTGTTCTTTGAGTCTGTTGAAGATCATGGGTTATTCTAAGCAAGTTATTAATACTCGGAAGAAAATTACCATTAAAGCCTATGATGAGGCATAGAGAATTTCTAAGGGTTGGCCATCCTTCCTATCAGGATTGGCCCTGTTGAAAAGGACATTTTATTCCAACTTGTTGATGCTGGTCCTCTAGCATATAATATCCTTATTGGTAGACCATGGATCCATGACATGCAAGTAGTGCCATCCACCTACCACCATTGTGTTAAGCTCCCCTATAATGGTGTAGAAGTCTGTATACCTAGGGATAGCACATTATCTGTAAATACAATTTTAGCAGGGACTCATGTTCCTCTCAACAGGGAAGTAGAGGATTTTGATGCAACTCTAGCACAGTAAAAGAATGAGTTCAAGTCCATAGACCTTGGTATGGGGGGGTATCAACTTGACTCCTTTACAAAACTACCAGTCTCACCTAGATCCTATGGCAAACCTTCACAAGAGATGTGACCTTCATCTTCATCCATGACTTTGTTTGGTACATTTGTAGAGTCCTCAATGCCTATCCAAGATGAAAAAGAAGAGGTGGATGTCAAGGACTGGATCTATAGAGAAGACAAGTACATGCACAATGAGAACTTCTCTCCCTCTCCTAAGGCATATGGAAAAGGGTACACTCTTGTCAAAATTATGGGCTATCCAAGTCATGGTTCTCTCAGTCACAGATTAGATGCTAGAGTTGAACCACTCGATCAAAAATAGTTGGCCTAGGTTTCAAAAATCAGAACAAGAACCCTGTTCCTACCCTTGGTGAGATAGGTAGTGAGGATGAAAAAAAGTATATGCCTAATTTGACAAACCAGTAGGACATGTGTGAAGATTAGGTCCCATCCACTAATCTCCTTTGGGGAGATTCAGATACTCTAGTTGACCATACAATAGTTTCAGGCCTAGAACAAGAGGAATCTGCTGTTGAGGATCTGATTCAAGAACATCACAACATGAATGGAATTCAAGAAGTTGTTACCCTTGGTGACATTAGAGCTTCCACATCTAGACCTCATAAACATGCTTGGTGTAAACATCCTAGTCGGGATTCAGATACGGACTCACATGACTATGAATGGGAATCTCTCTCTGATTCTTCTACAGTTGACATGGATGTTGATGTTGTCCATACTTATAGTTCCCAACCTGAGGTAGCTAACAAGTCAAGTGTGGGATTAGAGGACTCGAATCTGCAAGTTGCTTTAGTGGATGATGCTTTGCTTGGTAGGATAATTCCTGATTTGGGTACCTTAGAGGGATACTTGACAGACCCTAACTCTGTAATCACCAGAGATGATACCATTCATATCCACAACATTAAACCTGTCATTGACCTACCCCTTTCTGATCCCCACCTAATTGATTGGTCTCAATGCTATCAAGAGCCTCATCTCTTAACTTTCTAGAATGACTATGAGATAGCATGTTACCTAAATGACCTTGAGCCTGTAGTCTCTTCCACTAGCAAACCAACTACAAGCATGATCGAACCAAATATCAAGTACCTTAGTCACAAAATGAAAAGAAAAGAAAAAAAGAATAAGAGTTCTGATGGTGAAAACCACTGTGTGGCGGTGTCAAAACCTAAAAAAGTAAAAATAAAGGATGTATCCAAGGGTGAAAACCTCTCCGAGGCACCTAAGGATGAGTTATTTAATCATCTCCCAAGTTACTTTCAAGACAGATCTTCAGTGCTTGTTGAGCCTACACAGCCAGTTAATTTGGGTACAAAAGAGGATCCACAAATAATACATTTGGCTCAGTATCTATCAACATAGAAAAAAGAAGCATATACCAAGTTCCTATAGAGAAAGAAGATTAATTTTTCTTGGACTTACTCAGACATGCCAGGGTTGGACCCTAATCTCATTATGCATCACTTGTCCATAGCTCTAGGTATAAAACCAGTGAAACAAAAATTGAGGAAAATGCATCCTCACATAGCTCTTCTCGTCAAAGCTGAATTACAAAAACTCCTCAGTGCAGGATTCATAAGAGCCATTGATTATGTCAAATGGATATCCAATATTGTACTAGTTTCAAAACATGACAAGTCCATTCGCATTTGCACAAATTTTAGGGATCTTAATAAAGCATGCCCAAAGGATGATTTTCCACTCCCAAACATAGATATGATAGTGGACATGACCGTGGGTTATGAGATCTATTCCTTGATGGATGGTTTTTCTAGATATAATCAGATTAAAATAGCTCCTGAAGACCAAGAAAAGACTACATTCACTTGTGCATGGGGTACCTATTTCTGGAACGTTATGCCATTTGGATTAAAAAATGCAGGAGTTACTTATCAAAGAGCTATGACAACTATCTTTCATGACATGATGCACAAGAATATGGAAGATTATGTGGATGACACCTTGGCTAAATCTAAAAAAAGGGATACACACTTAGGAGATTTAGAAGTCATTCTAGATCATATGGAGTAGTTCCAATTAAGATTAAATCAAAAAAAGTGTGCATTTGGTGTTACCTATGGAAAACTTCTAAGGTTTATCATTTCAGCCAAAGGAATAGAGGTGGACCCAGAGAAAGTTCAAGCAATCTTGGATATGTCACCTCCCAAAAATATTAGCCAAATAAGGAGTCTTCAAGGATGCCTTCAATCTATAAGGAGGTTCATTTCACAACTAGTAGATAGAGCTCAACCCTTTAATAGGACTTTGCATAAGGGGGTTAAATGTGTCTTGAATGAGGATTGTCAAAAGAGCATGGACCAAATCAAGCAATACTTGGCCAATCCTCCAATCTTAATGCCTCCTATCCTAGGAAAACCACTCATATTGTATGTTTTAGCAATAGAGTCTTCCTTGGGGGCATTACTAGCTCAACTTGATGACACTGGAAAAGAAAGAGCTATATATTACATTAGTCGTACTCTCATGTCATATGAGGTTAATTACACTACTATTGAAAAATCTTGCCTTGCGGTGGTGTTTGCTTCCCAAAAGTTGTGACATTACATGCTTGCACATACAATACACCTCATTGCAAAGATTTATCCTCTCAAATATTTTCTTGGTAAGGCTACTCTCACAGGTAGACTTTCTAAGTGGATGATGATCTTATCAGAATTTGACATAGAGTATGTTGAGCGTAAAGCTATAAAATGACAAGCCATTGCAGATCAATTGGCTAATTTCCCAATTCAAGATAGCATGCCTATTCAATTTGAATTTCTAGATGAACACATAATGTACATGACTACAAGAACATGGAAGATGTTCTTTGATGGCTCTTTTATGCAAAATGGTTTAGGAGCTGGAGTTTTATTTGTTTCTCCTCATGGGTACACAATTCCTAAGTCCTACAAACTATTTTTCCCATGTACAAATAACATTTCTGAGTATGAGGCCTTGACAAATGGACTAAAAATGGCCATAGAATGGAGAATCACATAGTTTCATATCTATGGGGATTCACAATTAATAATCAACCAAGTTAATGAAGAATACCAAACAAAGGATGAAAAATTGGTACCCTACAAGAAAATGGTTGATTCATTGAGATGATATTTCACCTTTGTTACATTTTAGCAAATCCCTAGAGTAGAGAATAAAGAAGCTGATGTTATGGCTACATTGGCTTCACTTCTTCAGCTAGAACAGCATGAGTCCAAATTCAAATTCATGGTGGAAGAGCTACACTACCCTATCTATGACTCCCAAGAAAGCCATGTCATTTGTACCCTTGTTGGCCACAAGTCATCCCGCTATGGTGCCATTTACTCATATCTCCATGATGGCATTATTCCTGAAACCTTCAACCATTCTAAATGAAGAAACTTAACCTGAAATGCCTCTCGCCATACCCTTATCTCTGGTGATCTATATAGGAGGGGTTTAGATGGGACACTTCTTAGGTGCTTGTAAAAGGATGAGTCCAATCAAGGGTTAGCTAACATTCATGAGGGCATTTGTGGAGGACATTCCAATGGTCTTGCCATGGCCCAAAGGTTGCTTAGAGTTGGGTACTATTGGCCTACCATGCAGATAGATGCAGTAGCTTTTGCTAAATCATGCGAAAAGTGTCAGAAACACGGTAACCTGATACATGCTCCAGGAAGGGAGCTTATTCTATCTATATCTCATTGGCCATTTCAGCGCTGGGCCTTTGATCTGGTTGGGCAGATTCATCCCAACTCATCAGGTGGACACAAGTTTATCATCACTCCTACTGACTACTTTACCAAATGGGTAGAATTTGTTCCACTTTCTATTGCCTCAAGCAAAACAGTTTCTCTGTTCATTTTAAACCATATCATCTATCAGTATGGAGTGCCCTCTAAAATAATCACTGACAATGGAGGTTAGTTCAAAAACAAGGACCTTAAACAACTCTGCAAGAAGTTCAAGATAAAACAACATTGGTCCTCCATTTACTTCCCGCAAGGAAATGGTCAAGCAGAGGCTTCAAATAAAACCATTCTCAAAATTCTCCATAGAACAGTTCATAAGAATGGTAGAGATTGTCATTTACAAATAAATCTAGCCTTATGGGCTTATAGAATGAGTATTTGTACTCCAACTGGGGCTACTCCTTTTTCCCTTACCTATGGTGTTGAAGCAGTGTTACCTTTAGAGGTTGAGATTCCTTCAATTAGAGTTTCCCTCAAAGGTCTAGTTACAGATGAAGACTACCATGCCATGAGACTCTAAGAGCTAGATCTTCTAGATTAGAAGTGTAAAGCATCATTTGATCGCATGAGGGTTTACCAAAAGCGTATGTCCAAAGCATTCAACAAGAAGGTTCACCCTAGAGAATTTCAAGTGGGAGATCTTGTCTTACAAGAAAACCCTAAGAACCAACAACATAGAGAGCAAAAGGGAAAATTTGAACCTAATTGGCTTGGACCATACATTATTACTACTGCTTTTGGAATAGGTGCTTACTTGTTATTTACTAAAGAGGGAGAATAGCTCCCTGATCCTATCAATGTCTTGCACCTAAAGAAGTTCTATCCTTGACGCATGTTCCGTCTTGGGGCATCCTTTGTACATATTTATTGATCCTGAAAAAAATTCCAAAAAAATTCATATATGATGTTGAAAAAATCCTAAAAAGCATATAAAGTTTTGAAAAAATATTAAAAAATAAAAAATTGCAAAAAATTCAAAAAAAATAGAAAAAGTGCCTTGGTGAAAACCTAGAAATAGGCACCTTGGTAGCAAAAATACAAAAACATTGAAAAAATTAAAAAAATCTCCAAGTAGTGAAAACCTGGAAACAGGCTCTATTTGAGGCCTTTGCACCCTTGTTTCTTAGCATGCATCCTTGACACTTAGCCTCTCTCCATCATGCCTTGTCCTTGTTGCCTTGGTTTGGAATTGGTCTTTGTCTTTGTTTAGGGGGCATAACTGTGTTAGCTTTGGTCTCTAGGATGCGTTGGTCTTTAGGACATCTTGCAAATGGTGTTTTTCAACATCACCCCAACTATTTTTTTCAACACTACCCTGGCGTCAAGTGTTTCTCAACACTTATCAGATATCTTACCTGTAGTCTAGCATGATATGATATGTTCCATTGACAAATGTGATACTCAAAGTTTGACTCTATGACCTACACACACGCACTTAAACACTCGACTCGCTGAGACTTGTTTGACTTTATTTCTTTGTGTGTTGTCTATGATGATTTCTTTGATGAGTGTCCTCTCCCTAATAGTTTTCGATGATGTCAAGCTAGAAGAATTGGGGCACATGGACATGTTTTATTCTTTTTCTGCTTGTGGGTGTATTTTGTTGGCCCTAACTTTCATTAGCATTTATGCTTGTTCCACTTGACACTAGGATCTACAATGTATATCCTTGACTATTTTTTGCAAGTGCGTGCTTATAGTCATCTTGACTTTCTTGTGTCTTGATGCGAGAATAATCTTGCCATATTAAACTTAGGAAACCTCACTACACTAGTCATCTTGACCTATATGTCTTTGATGCCTAGGTGGGATTCCCACATACCTATCTGATATAGATCATATTCAAATTCACATAGTTATACTAGTGTGTATTGTATGATCTTGTGATGCTACCAATAATGCTCGATGATGAATATTAGAGTCTAATAGCATTGTGACCTTGCAAGTAAACCACTTTTCATAGTAGCTTGCATTTTTAGCTTCATGTTAGTTTAGTTTTGCATCCTGCGTATGGAGAGAGCTCTCCTTTCATCTTTCATGGACTTGTCAATCAACTGTGCTCACCTTTTGCTTTTCCTCGATCATGTCTTTTGCTCCTTATCTTTCACATCACATCCTTTTCATGTCATCACAAGGGGTTAATCTTATCATCATATCTATATCATAAAAAGATCATTTTCAGAAACATGAGTCTACATCATAACATGAGAACTAAACATACATCTACGAGAGAGATTATACATGAGCATATATAAGCATACATCATACATTTGAGCAATATAACAAGACAATAAAACTGAAACATCCATCGGAAGTGGGTGAAATACACAAGATATATTGCAAATCCAGTAAATCTCATATATATATATATATATATATATATATATATATATATATATATATATATATATATATATATATATATATATATATATATATATATATATATATATATATATATATATATATATGTATATGTATATGTATATGTATGTATGTATGTATGTATGTATGTATGTATGTATGTATGTATGTATGTATGGCATGATACAAAGTACAATTTGGGATCCAAAAACTAGATTATGTCCCAAGATATGACTCTATACATCTAAACAACCTAGACCTAAGTCTAACTCTCCCCATCATGTGGTGGTGGTGGAGGTGGTGCTACTGCTCTGTCCGGTACCATGTCAGATCTCCCAACCCTCTCAGAGTAGAGTGGCACTCTCTATGCCATAGGGATAGCTGCTATGTATAATCCATGATAATAGGCTGCTCATGCCGCCTCTCTCTGAATCTCTACAGCGTTAGCCTATGCTGCCCTCTCCCATCGATCTATCTCAGCTCATGCATCTGCTAGCTATTGGTCTCACATAGCAATCATGATCCTAAGCTATTGGATCTTAGTCTCCAAAACCTGCACTCTAGCCCTGAGATCCTCCCCTCCCCTCTCTACAGGTTGGTCCTGTCCTGCATCCACCTGTCGGTCAACTAGTCTCACCACATCATCTCCCTCATCATCAAAAACCTATCTCCATGACCATCTCCAGCCACTAGATCTAGATCCCTATCCCCTATCCAATCCTCTCCCTCCCCCATCTCCCCCATCCCCATCACTCCCATCACCACCTTGTGCCAGCGGCTGTGCATCAGGAATAGTAAAACATGGGAATGGTTGTCTCTACTGCTCTTCCCTGTAGGCTGCATCTGCACCTGTATCCACCATATCAGGAAGGTAATCCCATGGCTCCCTATGTATACCTATCATCTCCTATGCTACCTATTGGTAGTCCAGCATCGGCAGTCATCCCTGTCCCTCCTCGTCCCTGGCCCGGACATATGTGGTCATCTTTGTAGGTACCCTGTGCTACCACCCAAAATACCTCCATACCTGGGAGATAACAAACCTCTCTACAATCTCAAAGTGGCGGCCTAATAGTGGCCGGCTAAATAGCATATACCCCTGCTCCCACTCTCGATCAGTCCACTGCTCATAGGCCCTGTATGGTCTCCACTCGAAAGATGTGAGATCATCTAGGAGCCTCCTATAGTATGTGAGGTCTCGGCTATGAGGTTGGCTGATGAATCCCATGTACTTGTAGATATAGGGGTGTCTCTACTCCCTAGGATGCACATGTGGGCACACAATGGCGATGTGCTCCCATGCCCATACCTGTGCTAGAACAACACTGCATGCCCATGTCCCGCTATCCCTATAGATGATCTCATGGAGCTCATGATACATATCAGCTAGGATAGTTGGTCCCCACACCATCTGTCGAGGGTGTGCTATCAAGTCTGCCACTAACCTACCCTAGCCCAATGGGAATCCCCTCCAGCTCCTGTCTATGATCAAGGCCTGTGCTACTATCGAGCACACTATGCAGGGAACCAAAAAATTGTGACCAAACTCCTCCATCGGTTGGTCCCAACTGAGGTGTCTATCAATGATGGTGACATCCTGGAACATGTCCTAGATGGCCTGTCGCCCCTCAGTCGGATCCTAATCATAGTATACCTGTGTCACCAAAAAATCATGTTAGTTTCTATCATATGGAAACTTTACATCTATGCACATTTAGAAACATGATTATACTCACTGGATCACCATGGCTAGATACTCGAAGGATCCGTTAGACATCCTCTAAGGTGATCATCGCCTCTCCCGTCAGCAGATGAAAGGTGTTGTGCTCACTATGCCACCTCTTAGCCAACACTGTCAGTAACCCGTGATCTACCTAAATATGGGGCATATCTAGTAGAAACCTGAATCTCATGCTGGTGAGGTCCTCTCTCCCAGGAGTATCTAGATCTCTCACACAACGTAACCCGGTCACTCTCGGTGCTCTAATGATTAGTGCCTGGAAAGCCTCCTGCAAGCCATAACCCCAAACCAGATGTCAGAACATATCATAATGGATGTCTAAAATCAGTACAAGAAATCTTAAATGCAAAAAATTATCTAGACCCATGTTATTTTTCTCAAATTAACACTATGCGATATTTCTTATTATACTAGTGTGATACTATTTTTGGATATAGTATCGTGCGATACTTTCCTTAATAGCAGTGTGATACTATTTTTCTCTTCGATAGTTTGCACAAGATCACGTGATATTTCATCTAGTATCGTGTGATACTAGATTGAACTATTGCACGATGCTTTGTGAACCCGCGAACTATCGCAAGATAAAAAGTATCAAGGTGTGCAATACTTTCAAAATATCATACGAACTCTCACATTATTAAAATTTGAAATATTTGAAAACAATTAAAAACATGTTTTAAATGCCATAAATAGCTCATAAATGACTCAAAAGGTGAGTTTTTCTAAAAACTTACTGGGGCATCATACTGAGGAGGTCGGTTGTGCAACTGACTATGCTCGAATCAATGTGTGTGGACTAGAATCACTGCTTGCTAGGCCATTTTCTCTCTCTAAGCTCTCAAAGTTCTCAATATCACAAAAGACAAATGAATTTGAAAATGACCTTTTTTACCCCTTTTATAGCATTTTGACTTTTTGACCAATTTTCAAAACATCTCAGAATTTTGTGAAAATTGTACCCCTGGCTAATTTTGACATCCTGGTTCCATTTTTGGGATCGAAATCAAAATTTGAGTTCATCTTGATAGTCAAAATTGCATTTCAAAATTTCCCCTTCTTCTGTGCAGTTGGCTAACCATTTGAGGCCTGATCCTTCGATCTTCGCTAGGGCATCTTCATTTCTTCACCCCCATCTCTTTCAACCTTCTAGTCTTTCATTCATTTTCATTCACTTCATCTCTCTGAGGTTTGACTTCATTTTTATCCTATATCTTTCTTAGTCAAACCTAGTCAAACTGGGGCATGTCTTCACCTCTTGATGGTTATCCTATCGTTCTTTCATCTTCAATTATGATTTCTAGTGATTTGATCAAATTTATCACTTTACTGTTTCTCCTCTACCTGATTTTGATTTTGATTCCGAGGGGGTAGTACCTATCAACTTCAATCCTTGATTCAGCTTTATCAATCAAACCTTGCTTGAGATTCTTATCTCTTATTTGAGAATTGACAATTTCCTATTTACAGGTATGTTGGTCTTATCTTTCAGCTTATCTTTGTCCTGATGTGTTCCCATCTGTCGAACACACATCTGGATTGTTTTGTGATCCCAAATCAATCTCACATTTCAATTCCATTCTTTGACCACATATGATCCCAAATCGATCTCACATTAGTCAAAGAGGGGCAAATGTATGCACCCTAAAATGGTCGCCTAGACTTTGGGCCCCCATTTAGCAATTTATCAATTTCCTAAATCAACATTTTTCAATTCAATATCATTTTCCTTGATCAAATCCTATTTTTATCATTTATTTGATTATATTCTATGGGCTAACCATTTTATCCTAAAGTCTTTATTTAATCAAAAGGAATTCCCTCCCCTTTTATTAAATAAAAATCTCCCACTTTTCCTCTTATCCTAAGTTGCACAAATAAAACATTATTCTTATTTTATAAAAAAGAGAAAAGGCCTTTTTGTCTCATATGGGACACAAAAGTCAACTCTTATTTTCTCATTGGAGGAGATTTGTGCACATGGATTGTTCCTCTTTCAAGCTCCACCCTTGATTAAATCTTTTGCCTCTTAATCTCCACGGTCCATTCCTTTTCAATTCCTTTAAAAAGAGAGCTCTTTTCTCATTCTAAGATCCCAACTTTTGAATACTAATCTTATGCTACAAGATTTCTTGGTGACTTTGGAGCTTTGGAGATCTTCTTGCATTCTAGCTTTCATTCTTGCATCATAGCTTCATGTTTATGCTTTCTTAGCTTAGATTTCCTCTCATGTTCTAGCTTAACTCACATAGCTTAATTAGTAAGGCTTGTAATCCTTTCATTTTCTATGGCTTAGTTTACATTCTTGCATCTTCATTTCTAGCATAGTTGCATTGCATTTTCATCTTGATTTTTGAGGATATTGGCATTCTTGCCCTTGTCTCTTTGAATCTCCCATTGTGTGGTTTACTAGCAAGGTTGCATGCTTCAATAGCTCTAGCTAAAAGCACTATACACATCATTGTGACTCCATGCCTAGAGAGCTCTAGGTCACTTTCTCAAGGTTTCCCATTCATGGATTCTCTTGGAAGTAATGACTTAGAGAAGTGCACAATTTGAGTATACACTCACAACTCTATATCAACTTCCATACTAATTACAATGGGTGCATCTCATATTTATATGTGCATACAAAACAAACAACTAGGTCAGCCCTTAAACCTATTACATACAATGGTTCCAATTTAATTGGCTCAAGCATGTGTAAAAACAAACATATTTACATGTTGGCAACCTAATTACAATAGGTGCATATCTTTTACATCATTAGAATATAACCGTAACTCAAAATGCTAACAGTCGGCTGCTTACTCTATTTTTCTCTAGTGCAAATTGGCTGTGCAACTTCAACTATCTATATCTTTCTCATACTTTCATATCTGATCATGCGCTCATAGACTAAGCATGAATATAGTCTAACCAACTTATCTTCTAGGGCGTATACCATAACTCGGTCATACGCACGTGCTCTGATGCTCTGAGCTTCAGGAACTTTGTACACTATCTAGTCTTCAACACTTAGCCAATTTCTAATCTTTACATCAAGTGCACTGAATCCAAACTTCTATATGACTTTGTTCCATAATGAAAACACTATACTAAGTCATATACACCAGTATAGCCAACTTGTCAATAGTTATATATTTTAGACTACCATGATAAGTACTGTCAAAACTAGTTGACATTAATGACAACATAAAACTGATTTAATTATCTTACATAACACTTCAGTGTTCAGTGATCTCTAATCACTTCTAGTTCTTCAATGAAGTTCTCAATCAATTATAGTTCATCACTATGCAATTCTTAGATGTGTGGTTATGAATTATGATTGATTTTGGTCTTCCTTTTATAGATTTATGTAATGGTAGGGGGTGTAGTGTAGTTAATCATGATTAAGCCTTGGTTGAGTCTTTAGTTCCACCCTTTGAATACAATGCAAATTTTGCGTCCTCAAAGCTTGGGACAAGTAGACAAGATGAATGGACAAGATTCTCTTTCACTTTGAGTGATTGAGATTGAATTTGGCTTGATCCATGTGAATGCATTTTCTCAAATTCTATTGGTTGATTGAATTTCCTCCCTTGGTGGTTGTTGAAAGAATTTAGGATTTATTAATTGATTTAAATTCATTTATTTAGCCATGTACCCCTTGAATGGGTTGAATTTGATTTAATTCAAAACTATACAATTAATAGAATTAATTGTACTTTGATTTGATTTCACTTGATTAAAATGCTCTCAATTTTGATTTATCTTGAATTAAGACTTGATTTTAATTTTGATTGGCTAATTATGCATTGTGATTCAATTGATTCAATCTTGTTCTTGATTTTCTTTGATTTTGACTTGATTTATCATTAAATTGATCTTTGTCCATTTTTAGGTGATTACACCTGGATATCCTTTACATGTTACTTAATAAGGTGATAACTTAAATACATTGAGAATTTAAAATGAATTAATAAGATAATGTGTGCCTCACCCATGCCTGAGTAGTTGATTGAGGTCTTGAATAGGATGCGAGTGGGAAGATTCTTGTCATCTGTGTGGAATGGATATAGCATAGTTGGTACCTCATATATATGAGAGGATTACTAATACTCCATAGAGTCACTAGGGCACTGGGGTCTAGAGAGAATACCAGGATAACCTTAGAGTTATCTCATGTGATGACACTTCCCTTTATACATCTTAGATTTCCTACATGTATTGGTTTCCTTTGGTCGAGTATGTTTTATCTTTGCAGTTGGTTTTGTACCTTTTTTGATAGAGAGCTTTCAGGATCACTTGTATAGGTGTTGTATTGTGTTTTTTTTTTTGGTTTTTTTTATCTGAGTGAGATCTATTGTTATCTCCTCAACACAGTGGGATTGAACCTTTGGTTCCACATGGTTGGGTAGTAGTGATTATTTTACCATTTGAGATTCTGACGTCCTCGTACCAATGTTGGATGATCCTTGTAGTAGTTGTATCTTCTTGTTTATCATTGGAGACTTACTCTTATCTTTCATTTAATATATTGTACCTTGTACTTAGATTATATTTTCATACCCTACAACTTGTGTAGTGGATGTGGAGTATCATGTATACCTTATGATTCAGTTGTATTTGTTTATTCATTTGTGAGATGATGCACTTTATTTGAATGGTTATTATACTTAATAGATTAATTTATATTTACAAAATTCTACATCAAGGAACCCTTGAAACTTGTAATCTATTAATGAGTTATACTTATGAGTATGTATTTTTTTTGTGTTATATTACTTTTGCTTTGTTATTCATTATTATTTGTAACTCTTAAGGAAAAAAAATTTATTCTATAAACTTAGTAGCATGTTTTAGGTTAATTTCTTGTGGGTTCCCTGGTGGGTCATTACACACTTCTTAGGCATACCAAGCTTCGAATCCCAAGGTACCATTATCTCTACTAAGGGCCACAAAAGTGTGGGATGTCTTCATAGACATGGGTAACCCCTTACATCAATGAATAAAAGGTTTTATTTGGCCACTACAACAAATTTATTTAGTCAAGGAATCCATACAAAAGTATCTTGTGTTAATCATACAAGGAACCATAGTAGAACAACTACAATTGAAACCTATAGTCCCACGAAGACCAGGCACAAGATACTCTTGACCCTTGAGACTTTAGTCTCAAATAGGTATTATTTATAGTGGACAAAAGAGGTTGGTTTTGCCTTGTTCCCACTTGGGTTTCTCCCTCTCATTGGCTCTACTAAAGCAAGTCTCAGGAGACGAGTCCTCTAAAAGAATTGTTTGAATTTATCATACACCCAAGATCTACAAAGGCAAGGGGCAAGGATGCATTCATACAATTCATAGGATTACAATCTAGAAAACACTTGGGCACATTAGAAAAGTTGGTGTTTTTAAATCACCAAACTGAAGTGTTTTCTAGATACTAAAAGGAAGACATGAAGCACACAATATCTTTGGCACACGTCCTACATAAAATACATTAGTAGTTTATCATTTAATCCTCCATCTCATGATTTCCAAAAATCTACAACAAACCATTAGTAACACAAAAACCAGCTTTGTTAAGTGCAAAATAGAATTGAGAATGCATAAACTTAGAACAAAGTATCAAAGTGACCCAATTTACCAAATGCATAGGAATAGTGACCAACTACATAGTTCTAGTGACCATCTACATAGTTCCAATGACCAACGATGTAATTTCATTGACTAAGTGCACAATTTCAATTACCAAGTGCATAAAAACCTAATCAGACAATGAAACTAACTCAGGTCTTGTAGAATTTGATTGTTTAAAAAAAATAGACCTATAAACATTTAAATATGATTCTAGGGTTCATCTTAGCCATGAATTGAAATGAAATCTGATCAATTTGAAACCCCTAGTTAGGCTATGTGTGCACTTGAATTGATTTAAAAATAATTGAATTGAAAGTAGTTTGAATTGAGACCCTAATTAGGTGAAATTTAATTTAGGAGCACCAAACTCAAATGTGAAGTTCCTTTTAAGTACCCAAATAAAAATGTGAGATTTATTAACCAAACTAGGGTTCATTTACTTCCTGAAAATAGATAAAACTAAAATAAAAAAAATGGTAAACAATGAAATTAAATTCTAAACCCTAACAAAGCACTCTAAATAACCAACTACGTAGTAAACTAAACCAAGTGCATAGTTCTAAGCACCAAGTACATATTTTTGAGCTTTGAATATGCATAAACCCTAACCAACTGTGAAAAATAGATACCAACTACGGGAAAACACACCAAAACCTACAAATGCATTAAAAAAATAAAAAACTTAGTTTGTTAATTATGTTTCATGTTGGGTTCACCAAATGTAGGCCTAGAAAAGGATACAAAGAGTGTATTAGAGACAAAAAAAGATCTCAAACAATATGCAAAACTATCTAATCTACCATAAAAGCCACTTGAGAACAAAAAGAGATCAAGACAACAAAACCCCCTTTCAAGTGTAGCTCTTATGTTCTCCTTTCTTCTCCATTGAAATAGACATTATGTAGCTCTATGATCTTGATAAAATATGAACTATAATTAAAATAAAAATGATGATAATGAGAATACTAGGAGTATGTGTAATTGATCAAGAAAAATTGGACTCAATTTATAGAGATTGGGAGAAAAAATATTGAAATAGGAACAAGTGTGTAACTTGGAAGGATTGTCATAATTATGACAAATTGGTGCACAAAAAGGAATGCATGATCAATGAAAAATTAGGGGAAATGTGGAAGAAGAAAGATGAGGCTAATTAGTAGGCAATTAGGAAACACAAAATGGGGGAAAATGGATAGGGAAAAAGGTAAGAATTTAAAGGCAAATTAATAGGAAAATTCATGAAGCACAAATTAAGGAGATGGGGGCAAATTGGTAGGAGAGGAATTCTAAATATTTGAATTTCATTTATTCCCTCCACATGGAAATAAGGAATTCAAGAATTAAAAAACCCTTAATTCAATAAAAGGGAACAATTAATTAATATAAAATTAATTAATTGGGAGAGTTAGTAAAAGGGGATATCAGTATGATTAAATGATTAAGACCTAAGGACATAATATAGCTTATCTACCTCTAGAAGATAATTTGAGTAATGATTAATTGAATTGATGATGTGGACATGAAATTGAATTGACTTTGATGATCTTAATGATAATTAGGAACAATCTTGATGATTACAAGGCATCAATGAACTTTGACAATGCGCTCAAAATGATGATAAAAATAGATTGATAATATGGATCTAAAAATAACATTGATGATCTTTGATGATGCCACCAAATTAACTTGGATTGGGTTGATAATGATGAGGTATTGGTGATCTTAATGTGTTTGAATTGATTGGCTTGAAATTGATTGATAAGATTGATTTTCAACATTGATGAACTTTAACAATGCCATTAAATGAATTGATGATTGATGAGGTATCGATGAACTTTGACAATGCCCTAGAGTTGATTTGAGAATGATTGAATTTATTTGAATTGATCTTGGAATTATTAGGAAGTGATTAGGACTTATTTGGATCAATTTAGGAAAGTTTGACATGTTTTAGGATTGGTTTAGGAATGTTTAGAATCGATTCAGGATTGTTCCAATGATAATTCAAAGTTGATCGATTCAGCCAAAGAGACGAAGGTTATGATGAAGGATGAGAGAAATATTAATAATCAATTAAACAATTTTTAATGTTCAATTAATGACAAAATATGCAAACCTGACATACAGTGACAACCATATGTGCAGCATAGATTAATAATTAGAATGCAAAAAAATGTTTCAATTGTAATGCCAAAAATGATAACATCATAGAATAACAGGTTTGAACCATTTTTAGTATCTACAACCACTAGAACTCCTCTCCTCCATGTAGGATGATATAATCTCCCTCTTTTCCCCCACTTTTCTTCTTGTCTCAACCTAACACTCAAGGGTGCTAACCCTAATCTCTTGACTTCTCAGGGCATGCTAAACCATGTTGTGTAACTAGCTATCTCTCTTGGATTTTTAAATCCTACCCATGGGTCCTAGTGTATCATCCTAAGGGATCTCCACTCCCTCTCGGTCCCTATCCTATCCAAATTTGGACCAAAATCTCCCCTCCTCTCCCTTTTCACTCTCTAGAATAGGTGTTGTGGCCCTGACACATCCTACACAAATCTGAACTATTGTATCATCTTGTATGGATGATATCTCCCAATAACATACTCCCATTAGCCTATGTTATAGACCAGTGTAATAAATTTGAATGGTATATTCCTATCATCCTCCAACCACCCAACAATATCCATATAAAATCATCATTTAATCCAATACCTAATCTAGTTTAGAGGCTCTTGCTAGTAGTTGATATCATCTTCGTACTCATATATCACAAGATCCCTATAGTTGTACACTACTATCTTGCCTTCCTATCTATCACTCCTCCCCATTAGGTGAAAAACCAAAATATTCTCCCACCTAAAAACCTACTATAGTATGGTGTATCCTATGTTGTGCCCTTGATGCACTAATCCATGGTAACAAATCATATGGAGGTTTGTGTATAACTCTACTAGCATGGGCATACCCCATGCCACTAATTTCTCAATCTCCACTATCTAAATAATCACTGGAATTAGTCGTAGTGTCACACTTATCCCTCCTATGTCTGGGGAAATATATCCCTTGACTAACTTGTATACATGAAAATACACCCTTAGTTGTGGAGGTTCCTAATCTAGGTACTTGTCCAATAGAAGCTATTAGAGTTCTTATAAGACACTGAGAAGTGGGGGGTGAATCAGTGCAAACAAATCTAAAACTAATTCAACCATTGATCTGATTAACTTTACTAATACCTTCTAAATAGTAAAGCATATAAATGAAGTAAACAAATAAAAGATAGAAATATCAGACATCCTTCACAAAATATCACAACAATAACAACAACACAACAACTTCAATATGAGAAGTACCACTTATATACATTTATAGCACCAACTTCATGAGAATTAAATATTTTCCCTCAAAAGTGATAATCTCTATGTAAAACAAAATTTCCTATGACCACATCGGCTTACAATAAGATCTGCATTATATTTCTCCAAAATAATCAAACACATTTTGTCTTTTTAAATGCACTACCTTAGATCTTCCCAAAATAATATCCTTAAATCCATAATTAACTCTTGACTGATATTATCACCATTGTTACATGTCATCATAACACTAAGTATCATCGCAACCACTATGTCTCTTACCAATCTAACATCTTTCAACCTACGCTCAAGAAAAATAAGTGTTCTTACCTATCTAAATGACTATGTCACCAAGATGTCTATCACCGATCAAAAAAATGAGTTGTGGTCAGAACCACACTTTACTCTAACCATGTTGATATTGAATATGTGACCGCACCTCATAATTCTTTTACTATCATAACTGCTATCATAGTGTTGACTTCTTTGTCTACCAATCTTCTAGACTTGGCCATTTTCCTGCATAACGAATTACTTATCCTTCAGACCGATTACATCTTGTACTTCATCGATTATGATGTATGACTAAAATGACTTAGTTTCCACCAATGAAAACCAAATCAATTGCATCCAATTATTTTAACCTTTCCAAATCAACACAATGCCAAGAAACTCCCCCTTTGGCATTGATGGAAAATACTTTATGCTTGTACTTCACATATTCTCCCTTAGCATATCCTCCCCCTTTGACAATAATGCCAAAGGTGCACTTACATCTTGTCAAAGATTACTTTGAAGTTTTTCTTTGTTGACTCTAAGGATGTCTCCCATAACTTATTTATGTTCTCTAATGCAATAATCTACTCAAATTGATTAGTCGCTAGCTTCTCCATACTCTCCAAGTTGCTCATGTCAGATATGGAAATTATCCCTTCATCCTTCTTCATATGTTGTTTCATGACATCTAATGTAGGGGATAAGAATGATTATATCTCTAGTATACAAACCATTTTGTTGTCTTGCTCCTGTTGAATTTTCTTCATCTTTTGAGTTAATTCATTCACTTGACTGCTAAAATTAGTAACTGGGCTTCAAATGGGATCAAGCTTACCAGTTAATCTCTCTAACTCCTTTTGCAATTGAAATCTCTTTTTCTACAGATCTTTCACAAAATCTAAGGGATTAGAAATTCTAGTGAATATATTTCCTACTTTGGCCAATGAAGTCTTAACATCTTTTACTAACCCTATCAATTTTCCTTTATCTCTAGCAATCTTATCTATTAGTTTTTGTGTCATCTTCTTCTCTAGTTTCTCCTCTTCCATTTTTATCACTATAGACTACAAATCTTGTCCTTGATATGAAATGGCTTTTATCAATATGTCAGTTTGATCTATCACAAAGTCTTCTTCATCATACTCAACCTCAGGAACTAACTCAGCTAGGATATCTCTTTCTTGTCTCAATACTATTGTTTTATTCTTCTTTGATCTCATTTTATCTCTTTCATCTTTCTTCATCAATTGTTCTGAGTAGTTCATTAGTTATTTAGGTTTTAGCTTTGTTATATCTTCCGGTGTGGAAAATATCTCTTCCTCTTCTACTTCTTCTTCAGTTACTTGCATTGATTTCTTCTTTCTCATGCTAGACTCTCCTAGACTTATTTTCCTTCTCACATCATATTCCACTTCAACTTCTTTCTGACTTCCTTCTATCTCCTTTACCTTCTTAGGAATCACTTCTTCTGAATACCTCATAGGGGATGATAATGGATTATTATCTTTAACTAATATATCTTCAATAGTTACCTCATCTTTACCAATTTTTTATTGTGCTTCTGCTTCACTAGTTTGTGTTAACTTAGCATCTTACTACTCAATGTCTTGAACATGAATAGGGATACTAGCTATAACATCACCTATGATCTCTTCATGAGTAGGTGCATCATTAATATCCTTAATTACTAGTTCTTTACCCTTCTAATTCTCATCAACCTCCTTTTCTTCCTTTTCTATTTGTTCTCCTTCATGTATCTTTTTCTTCCATATATCAACTCTCTCATTGAATAAATCATATGCATGTCCAACTAATATGCTTTCTTCTCAATTTTTTATTTTGAACTCCTATATATACGCTTCCACCATGATCTTTACATCTTTAGGATTCAACTCCGGTTGCACTTGCATAAGTATTTTTTCCATAATTTCTCTATCCACTCTTAAGGCATCAGTCCATTTGGCATGAATTAGATCATAAAGATCTTTAAGTAAAACTTTATATAATTCACTTGGATTCATACAAAACTTGTGGGGACTAAATAAGATCTCTTCTTCTTTTTTCTTCTTATCTTCACCATTTAGAAATTTATATCTCCTTCCAACTCCTCCCATTCTGCCTATTTCCATTATATCTTTATCAAGATAATCATCACTATGGGATTTATTCATACTTATCTCTTCTAACTTCTTAATATCCTTATCTGTTTCAGTCTGAACATCTTCAACTTTGACATCTTCCTTTTGATCAGTCTTCATTTTTGTAGATTTCCTCTTCCTTTTGTAGGTTTGTTTCATCAGTTTCATTATAGTTTCAACTTATTTTACAACAGGTTTACTCTTCTTGGTGTTCACTTCTCATAAGTGGAAGGAACATTTGATGATGGATCTTTAGTTGTAGCTTCAATAGTACCAGATGTACCTACTTCATCACTACCAAACTTCTGCTCTAAGGTAGATAACATTCTTCTAGTTTTCCTTTCAATAACCGGTTTCTATAATTGAATATTGATCTTAGAAAATGCCTCTTCATAAGTTCCAAACCTTTTTCCTTACCTATCTAATGGTTTAGACAATATTTCAATTACATGAAGGTTTACTAACTCAACATTTACTTCATAACCCATAGGTGGAATCCAATAAGTTCTAGGTTCAACCATCATCATAATACATGAATCAATATCTACTAGGAAACATATATCATCTTTGTATTTATCTACAATGCTAGAAGGAATTCTTTCATGTTTGTGCATCTTAGATTCAAAGTATTTGAAGTAACCCCACATTACATTGTTAAATTTCTCACCTAATTCCTTGATCAAATCATTTATTTGCACAACTACCAATTTTTCCTTTGACCAAACAACATTTCCTCTACGAGGGAAGGAATTTTGGATATAGAAAAATATACATACCAGTAGAGAACTTTACTTGAATGATTACTTCTTGGCTTTCTTTATTCTCTCTATATTCCCCAAGAAATGACTTCTAATCACCTCACATAAGTCATATATTAAATCATCTTTCACAATCTGATAACCTGTGTGTATAGCACCACTAGGAATGTTGTTAAATCTGCTAGATTGATATAATTGATGACCTATTACCATCGATGTGAACTGAACTGATCTGTCTTCAATATCATCTATTGTCATGGCTCTTCTATCTTGTCTGGATTTGGTTATCTCAATAACCAAATGTGTCACAACCATTCTTAGGGTACATTCTAATCCTTGCGCTTAAAAACTAGTAACTCTATGAATAATTATCTTTGAAATCTTATATGGCTTGTCCAACCAAATGAATTGATCATGCACTCTTCCCCAAACATAGAAAATCTAGTCGAGATGGAATTCAGTGGGAATATCCACTATGTTTGTTAAAAATTTCTCTTGTATATGTTTGAATTGATCTCTCAACACACCATCGGTACACATACTCTCATTCTTGCTTAATAGCAATAGCTCCTACTTATTCAATCTTACAATGAATATAAGACCGAACATTTTCAATCAACAACACCTGCAGAGGAATTATGGATAGGGCACCCGACATATCAATCTTTGTTTCTTTGATTGGATGTATCTTGAACACTTGTTGAGGCTTCTCAACAATGTTCATTATTATAGGTGTATCAAATCTCCTTGCCATATCAACTAACTATAATCAATCAAACAAATTCAACTGTTAACCAAATAGATAACTTCACACAATATACTGGTTAGGGCTCTCAACAAATTGATAGAAAAATAAGCTTAGGTAATCAAATGAATGTTAATATAAAAATTGAGATCACTTCCCTCTATTTATCATTGAGTTATAACCGTTACACTCTTCCAACGGTAAAATAATGCTTTCCCAATGGTATAAATAGTGTCATATCACTAGTTTAATGCATATCCATTGATAGGTACTTTTTCAACCATTATAAATGATACCAAATGTTAAAAATATATATACCATAAAATTTTAATTCCAATCACCATATAAACATTGACAACTCCAAAATCTTCATAAATACCAAAATCACAGTATTTTACACCATAAGGTGCATATAGATCTTACCACCCTCAGATCTAGGGGATTGGTAAAGGATTTTTCTTTAATGCTTCCCCTTAAGAAAATAATGTGCTTACCTTGAAGAAGAATCCTCTATACCAGAGGACGGGGAATTCTCTTTGGGTAATTTTGCTTCTCTTGTTTACCTTCCTACTTCTCTCCTTTCCTCCAAATCTTCTTTATTTCTCGATCAATTGCCTCAACATTAAAAATCATTTTTCCTTTTCTATCTTCTGACTGGTAAGATGACCAATTTCTGAACTGATAGTCCTTTGCATGATGACTGACCTTATGAAAGATAAAGCATGCCAGACTAGTTGACCTTCAAGGTCCAACATTACCTCTTTGTGTTCATATTCTGCAATTCATCACTAGATGACCATAATTTCCACATACAAAACATGTTACCCATAATTTACATATACAAAAAATGTTACATTAAATTATCTTACTCTTCCATTAGGGTTTACCAATTTGATTAAAGACCTAGGAACATAAGCTTTAGTCCTGCAATTCTCAGCTTTATGTCCATAGTTGTTGCATGCAAAATAGTATCTATCAAATCTACCATCATTGGATCTATTGCTAGATCTACTGTTGAATTGGGATCTACAATCATATGCAATATGATCATACTTACAAAAATTATAGGAATAACCATAAAATAAGTAGGTTTTGTTCATAGGTTTTCTCCTGCATACATTTGCAGTGTGACCTAGCTTTCCACAATTATAACAAGTAGGTTTATTAGTTTTCTTACATACATTGTTTGTCTCTTCCTTTAGGTATTGTGGCTTCTTAGGTTCAGATTTGGATGACTGTCCAACTTCAAAAGTTCCTTGATCGATGTAACCAAGACTAGTTTTACCATTGTTTCTCCTTTGGTTATTCAATTTCTCATCAAGCTTTTCTAAGCTTTCATTGTACTTTCTCAATTGCTCATTGATTTCTTTCTCATATTACACCTCATTCTTCAGTTTTGCATTCTCATCTCTAAGCCTTTCATTCTCACTTATGACTTGTAGATTTTCTTTAGCAAAATCATGCATCTGACTTCTATATAAGGTAAATTCTTGCCTTAGTTTATTAAGTTCTTCATATTTAGCCTTTAGGGAATCCTCAAAACTATTTCTTGCACTTTCAATTGTTCTCTTTCCTTCTAGATCTTCACACATCCTGACAGATTGACTTTCAAGTTCCCTTTTCAAATTTATCACTTATTCTTTGAGTCCTTTATTCTTTTCCATCAGATCTACAATTGCTTCTTCATAATCTTCAAACATACTACCTTCAGATAGTTATTCAATATAGTCCTAACTCTGATTCAACTGTTCAATAAGTTTTCTCCTTATTGCCAATGATTTCTTCAATTTCTATTTCATCTCATGGATTATCTTGTGTACATTCTCAAATTCCATTTCATGTCTATAACTCTCCATAGTTACAGATTTTTCTCTCAAGCTATTAGAATTATCAACAAAAGAACTAATGCTCTAATACCAATTGTTAGAGTTCTTAGGGCACTGAGAGGGGGGAGAGTTGAATCAATACAAACATATCTAAAACTAATTCAACCACCGATCTGATTAACCTTACTAATACCTTCCAAATAGTAAAGCATATAACTGAAGTAAATAAATAAAATATAGCAATATCATACATCCTTCACAAAATATCACAATAATAACAACACACCAACAACTTCAATATGAGAAGTAGAACTTATATACATTTCTAGCACCGACTTCATGAGAATTAAATATTTTCCCTCCAAAGTGATAATCTCTATGCAAAACACAATTTCCTATGACCACATCAGATTACAATAATAAAAAACATTTTGTCTTTTTAAATGCACTGCCTTAGATCTTCCCAAAATTATATCCTCGAATCCATAATTAACTCCTAATCAATTCTATCACCATTGTTACATGTCATCATAACACTAAGTATCATCACAACCACTATGTCGCTTACCGATCTAACATCTTTCAACTTATGCTCAAGAACAATAAGTGTTCTTACATGTTTGAATGACTGTGTTACCAAGATTTCTATCACCAATCAAGAAAATGAGTTGTGGTTGGAACCACACTTTACTCTAACCATGTTGATACTGAATATGTGACCTCACCTCATAATTCTTTGACTGTCACAACCACTACCATAGTGTTGACTTCTTTGTCTACCGATCTTTTGGACTTAACCATTTTCCTGCATAACCAATTACCTATCCTTCACACTGATTGCATCTTGTAATTCACCAATTATGATGTATGACTAAACTGACTTAGTTTCCATCAATGAAAACCAAACCAATTGCATCCAATTACTATAACCTTGCCAACTCAACACAATGCCAGAATAAGTTTCCTATGTCTCAAAGACACATTTCCACCTATCAGGTTATGCACCATATCCATCTGTGTCATCACCTACACCACCACCTGTGGCCCCCTAATCAAGAGTCATAAAATCCAGTATATGTCCTCTACAGTCACCATCATCTCCCTATTTGGGAGATGGAATGTAGAAGTCTCACACTTGTACCACTCACATAAAGTGGTCACTATAGCCATGTTATCCCTAACATGGGGCATCCTCGCCAAATATCCTAAACCCAATCTATCCACTCTGGCCTACTCTACCAGTGGGAACTGACCTGCATGTCTGAGCACTGCAACATGCCTCTCCCAAAATACTAGTGCATCTATAGACCACCATAATTAAATCTCCCCAAGTCAGATACAAGTACTTTCCCATAATCCCCCCTAACCTAACCTTTTCTAACTAATTTTCCCAGTACCCTTTTCTTACCAGAAAAGACTTTTCCCTTCATTCTCATAGGAGTTTTCAACTCCCTAGCCCAGAATGGAAGGACCACATTATCACCGGTTCTTTTAAGTTTTTACCTAGTATCCCTATGAGAATGTATTCTCATTGATCCCCAATTTGCGGGTTTGCATTACCGCTAATATTTTTTGCATACGTACTAGCATAGGAACACGGTCTCACTAACTACCCATAACCCTCTCCTAAACCTTCCCTTTCACATTCCAATGGGAACAAGTTCCCATCAAACATGTGGTCAATCACATAGGATACAACCTCATAGGATCACACTTTGTTAAACTATAAAGCATTAAATAAAGTAATAAATGACATGTAAAGTTGGGTTTTTTGATACACACATCTCTAACTAGCTATACATGTCACCTCATGCTCGTCACCATGTCTATCTTGTGCCTCACAAACTTGAATTGTGCTATCTCTTCATGTGCTCAAATTGCTATGAAAATAAAGGGAAAATACCTCTCCTCTCTCAATTTTCTCAAAGCCTAGGGTGTGAATGAATAGTATTTGGACCCTATTTAGCTTATATGGGCCCCTTTTAGCACTCTGTTTTCACCTCCCTAACCCCTTTGGAGCTGTTTCTTCCACCATTTCTTCCTAGGACCTTTGTTTTTTGAATCGTTCGCACTAGCAAGCTCTATTTCTCTTCCCCTTTTTTACATCCCACTTGGGCAACATTTCTTTCAAGACATTGCCTAGGCCCCTTTTTCTTTTCCATCTAACTTCTCAAGGGGGCATCACCCTATCTAACTAATATCATTTCCAGTAGTTTGGGGAAACTTTGTTGCTTTTAAATTTGTCATGTCATCAAAATTGTAAAACTTCTTCGAAATGATGTTATTCTAATGCCTTTTCAAAGAGGGGAAAAATGTCGACACCTAAATTTGATTAATTAAATTTAGTCCTCTCTTATGCATTATTATTTAAATAATTACATTATAATTTAATTAATTTATGTTAGCATCTTAGTTAATTAATTAACTATAGTTCAATTAATCAAATGGCAACCCATAACCATTTAAATAATTAAATCCCTTTAACTCTATTAATTTAAATAAATAATTTTATATATTAAATTAATCTCTTTATTCCCCTTTCCTCCACTTAGAATTAAATGATTCATTTAATTTCATTTAAGCACATGGATCCTAACTTTATCCCTCACCTAACCTAACTTACCATGTTAACTCAACCCAACCCACTTGCACATACTATCACTCACTTAATTAGCTAAATACCCCCATTAACTAATTAGTCCCTCCACTCATTCTCTCCCATCTCATCACATCCCCCTAATAAGCCCACTTTCCCACTAATCCTATCCTAATCTCACCCTAATCATTTGCACAATCCTAAAAAAAAAAGTTTAGGAAATCAAAAGTCAAACCTAGTCACCTTGACTCCAATCCCAACCTACAAGTCTTTTTTCAACCTTCAATTCTCTTACATTCCTCAACCATATTCTTACACCTTTTTCCACTCCAAGGAATATTATATTCCTTCTTCTCACTTCCCAAAATGGCCACATTCTTCAAGGATTGAGCTTTGGCATTTGAGACAAGATATGCCTTTATAGCATATCTTTGCAACCCCCAATCTCCTCTCACCCTCTTGCATTGTGACACTTCTCACAATGAGATGCATTTGAGAAAGCACAATCCATGTGCTCTCTCTTAGGTGTATCCTATCCCTTCCTCCTCCTTCAATCCCAACCATCCATTAGCCTTGCCTCTTACCTATAATTTGATCACAAATCATCGACCATCCAAATAAAGTTATAATGCCACATTGAGCCCAAAATATAGAAACCATTGAATCTTGAGCACTTGGAGCACACATTCAAACATCTTGGACAAATCCACTCAACAAAGGAAGCTACATGGGTTTGTGAAGGTTTGCAAATCCTTGTATATTTTATACTTTCTTTTGGTCTAATCATTATATGTTTGTTTGAGTAGCATTGTTGAGTGTTATATTTAGCTATTTCATTCCATTAGACTCACTATTTTCTCACTCACACGTAGAAAAATAGATGTAAAACCATGTTCAAATATGTAATCAATCATTCTACATCAATTTTAAGTTGGGTTTCAATTTATTATGACTTTAGAGGTCATTTTGGTATACCCAATTTCTCTATTTGTAATTTTATGCTTATAAGATTTTAATATTAAAAGAAATCATTCAATGTGATTTTTATATTTTAAAAAGGGACATTACAATTCCTCGTCACCCAAATCTTGGTTGACCAAGTGATCATGGCTAGGTGTCAGATTTTTGAAGAAGCTAAGCACTACAATTCAAAATATATCACTTAAATGTGACTAAAGGATTGGAATTCTACATGACCAAGTGTTGAGGATCCATAGAGCTATTGATCACCAATGTGACCAAAGACTAAGTTTGGGGAGAGGGGTGAAAAAAAATTCATGAGGGTGATTTTTCACAACAACAAAGCCATGGTTTTCAAATATTTAAGTAGCAAGTTTATTTAGAAACCAATAGTTCCAACAAAATTCTATGGTTTGGGGTTCTTAAGTTCTTTTATGTAATTCTTAAAAAATATATGGTTTCAAAGTTTATATGGAAGTTTTATACTAGCAACATGTGCTTTCAAAAGTTTCTAAAACTTGACTTAAAAAATTAATCAAGTCTAAAATAGATTTAATAAATAAAATAGACTTTGAGATGTAAAATAGATTTAAGATTGATTGTAATCAAACCTTGGTGGTTCATTTTACTCAAGTTATATGCTCAATGAGTATATGTACATGTGGGGACATTAGGTGAAGATAAATCATCTAGATGATGTAATTGTTTGGTTGATTTGGGCAAGGGTGTACTAGGAAGATATTAGGTGGACCTACAAGATGATTTGTAAGTTGATTACTATTATCTTAGTTCTTATATTTAAATATGATCTTATAGGTACTATATTTAAATAATTTGGCACAAGTGTTGGCTTGGGATAAGTGGAAGGAATGTTTACATTAGGAGGAGTCGATAATGTATGTGATTCTACTCATAGGATACAATTACACTTGCATTCTTGTTCATGATAATGAAAAGGGTCTGAATAAAAATGGGTCTTGAATATTAGGGATAAAAAGGTTTCAAGTTGATATTTTTTTTCACTTTTGTCTATCTAAAAATATATCAAAATAAATAAGATGATAATATATCTTAGAACAAGGTTCAAAATGAACATTAAAAAAAAGGAAAAAGAAAAGATCTATATATACTTTTCTCTTGTACAAAGGCTAATACTTGTTATATGTATAGTTGTAAATGAAATTAATATTTCACTTTTATTAATCTAGTCTAGTCAAATGAAATTCTTAAAACTCAAGTCTAATTGGCCTAGAAAATTTTCCACTATGTTGCAAGGGGACATGTTCTTTTAGGTCAACTTGAAAAAATGTGTATAAACAATTGAAGAAAATACTTTGCAAACAAATATATGCTTAAAGAATGTTTGTGCAATTTTGATTTCATTTTATTGTACCAATTGATGTGTTATAATGTGAATGATATGAGGGTGAATACCATACGGTGAGAGATTCCTAAGATTTATAAAAATGAGTGTGTGGAATTCCTTTGAATACAAGGAAACAACAATAAACTATACAAATTTGTGTTTAATCGGCATTTGGTGGGAGTTGGAAAAAAGTTAAGTCTAAAACTTTAACTTTGAGAGGGTCAAATCTACAATTACACAACCAACATAATGACCTACAAATTTACCAAGAATATAAAAAGAGGATAAATTTGAGTAGCTATTAGTTACATGTGGAAATGGGTTCTTTTTTAAGTGTAATCTAGGAGAATATATTAGAGTGTGTGTTTGTGTGGATAAGGAGGGGACATGTGTAGTAGAATGTATGCATATAGATAAGTTAGTGACATGGGGAAATGAACTCAACTTTATATAATTATCAAAGCTCCCATTGATATTTAAATGTAAAAAAAATATTTTCCTATAAGTAAATGTAAAACTAAATATATTGTCTCAAAAATGCAAACATAACTTTATTCATAATCTATCTCCCACCTTCTTGCTCATTATTTATAGGACAACATAAACTTATTTTCATCAAGTGTTTTGACCTTATAACAACTTTACGCCAAATCACACAATTTATCAATATAAATATAATAAAAAAACTCTTCTCAAAATAAACACAAAATTGAATGAAAAAATAATATAAAAACACAGATATAACTTTACTCATAATATCTCTCCCCTCTATGCTCACTATTTCTAAGATGCAGGCTTTTTTCATCAAGTATTTTGCTCCTATGACAACTTCACAAGAAGCTCTCCCCCCAATTGCCACATGTCATTACTATGCACCCTAAGATAAAGGTAGAGTTAATATCTACCTTTGATAAAGGTAGAGTTAAATTGAAATGAAAAAATAAAATAAAAATTGAAACCTTACATATTTGGTTTTCTTGGTGTTGTCTCATTTATTGAGTCGCTAATGAAGACACAAAAAGAAAGTGAGAGAACTAGAAGTTTCTACAACACTCCTTACATAATTGTCTTACCATTGTTTTTTATCTTATTTTTAGTGGAATCTTTTAGGGTCCTTCTTCTACACGAAAAAGTACATTTGTGTTTTGCATTTGATTGTTGTAAATTAAAAACCATTTTAATAGCATGTATATTTGACAATACACAAGATAAGGCCGGCCCCATTATCAATCATGAAATCTCCTTGCACTTATTACTAGAAAGAATGTTTTTCAAGTTTGGTATGCAAAACCTAAACATAAAATAAAACTAGAAAACAAATCAGGCATGTCAACAAATTGAAGCAATCAAGGCACCTCGTTTGTCTATGGATTCTTTGTAATTTGGATTAGCTTTAACCTTTATGATGTGATAGACTTGTATAGTTTATTCTTGGAATATCAAAAAATGAAAAAAAAATCATTCTCGTAGTTGACAAGGCAAGTGTATTAGATGCTTGGCCTTTATCAAATAATTAATAATGGTACTTTCCTTAACCTAACCAAACCCATTGAGGCTAGGTTAGGTTAGGTTAGGTTAGGTTATTGTGTATTTTACTCTTTATTCCTTAATTCTCAACCTTTCAAATCATATCCTAATAGGCACGGTGGCAATCATCAAATTTGATAGAATTACTTCCACCAAATTCCATTATTTTATTGGGTTTAAATTAGTCCCACTTTGAAAAGTCCTTGTTGAATGGATCTTTCAAGGTAAGGAATCATTACTTGGCTTTGTTTTATGGGGGTTTGTACCAACGTGCCAGATTGCGAGGAAAGAGGCAGATTGTAAGGAAAATGGAAGATTTCAAGAGAAAAGGGGAAAATGTAAATATACCCCAAACTCAAAACATTTGTTTGTTTGTCAACATCTAAATTCCCAAGGCCTTGCCTAATCTAAGGAAATGTAATTTCCTAGGCTTATTTTTGTTCCCTAGGTCCTTTTTTTTGTTTTGCTTAGGTCCTCTTGACTATATCATGGGTTTGTTGGTTGGCTGGCCGGCCATTGTCATTTACCTAGGCTGAAAATTTATGCCGCATTTCATGGTGTTCAATTTACAACTACAATATATGTCAATCAATCAATTTGAACACAGATGAGTACATATAGAAAAAATGTTGAAATGTGTGCACTAGATGGACCCCTTGGATGGAACACAAATGGGAACAGTACCTTTTTTTTAAAGTCTTGATTTTGAATGCACATGAGGAGGCAAAACAATCTTGTGGGGCTTCCAAACAGTTTTGAAATGGTTTCCATGCCCAAAAGTAATAACTAGGGGTTTCGAAGTGTTGGGCAATAAGACGGCATTAGGACAGGAGAAAGGGGAAAATGCACCAAGCACAAGACGGCGACCGCGACCGCGACCGCGACCGGCTCACTGTAACACGGAGCGGGAGTTAAGGGGAGGGCAATCGATAATAAAACGGTAAGGAAAGCGGCGGCGTTGACTGGCGGTTAATCCAGCCGGGTGTGTGGCCCCCACGTGGAAAGCTACAAATGCAGGCCCGGAGTTTGATGGTCAAAATGGCCGTTTTTTGTACTTTTGCCTTGAAAATTTATCAGATCCTATAGATTAAAGCTAAATTTTTATTAAAGTGACATTTTAATTATTGATAAATCTTACAATGTTATTATAAATAATAAATAATATAGCAATTTATTTTATAATATAAATATATGTTATTTTATAATATTCTTAGTAAAATATAAATAGAAGATATTTTTCTCAAGTGAAATTTTGATATTCTATTAGGATTAAATTGTGTTGTGCTTGTGAATGAAACTTATTGACCCATGTTTCATGATAATAATTCTCAAGAACCCATTTCTTCCTAGAATGAATGGAAGGCTCACTTAATCACAAAATTTCTTTCTACTTTCTAAATTTTAAAAGATTTAAATGTGAATTTAGAAACTTGTTATTATTAATACTTCGTTGGTGATATCATTTAATATTGTCATATGTATGTTTCTAAATTGTTTATCATATATTAATATTAATTTAGATCTATTTTTAAAATAGAATATATACATAAATTTATTTTTATAATTATAATTATAATAATAATTTTTTTTGTTTTGTAAACAATTATTAAATACAAATTGTAATTATTATAATATTTTTAGTATTCAATTGAAATGATTATAGCAATTTTATTATATTATTATATTAAATCTAAATTTATAAAATATATATTAAAATAATAGAAATAGCTAATGTGACACAAATTAGACATTAGACTTTTTCTTTAAAATTATGAAAAAATCAAGAAAATTAATTAAAAATCAAAGAACTTTTAAACATTCAATAGTTAAATAACAATAATAAACCATATTCTATTTATATGAGATAATTATTAAATTTTTGTTTCACCCCATTAAAAACTTAAAAAATAGAAACTTCAAATTAATTAAAATTTAATTATATATTATATAATGAATAAATTATATAAAATAATAATAAAAATCATACATTATAGTTATTAAAAATTAAACATATATAATCTAACAATTAAAAAATTAAAATGATTTTTTAAAAAAAATTGAAGTTCTCAAAAACAAAATGATATTTTTATAGAAATAAGTGGCGAAAATAATGCATTGTGGCTATAAAAGTGGTAATAAAATTGAAGCAATAGTACTACTAATAAGAAACATGTACAATTGCATCTTCTATGATGTATTGTTTCTTGTAGCTATAGACTACTTGTCACTCTTTTGTTAACCTGGCATGGGACCCACCATGTGCATGACAAGATAAACCGACTTGAATACCAAACAATCTACACCCCAAAAATTGTTTTAATTAATTTTACTACAACTAATTTATTACTTTTATCAAACAAAAAAATAAAATGACCAAACCGTCACAAAAGTTTCATATGACCGGTAAGGGTGGCCGTCAAGTTCGAGGCCTGCATGGATGACGAAAATTGGCAGTGAACTGTGCGACTGTGGATTGTGGATTAGGGTTTTTGGTGATGTGATAAGTGGGTTAGTTTCTTACTACCTAGTACGTTTTACTACTGGTGCTTTTACTAGGCGTAGGGAGAGTGGGCGTGCGGGCGTGTGGTTTGAATTATGGGAGCGTAAGACGCTGTCAAGAGTGCGTAAGAATACAAAAACTTGATGTGATGATTGTCGGTATGCAGTGCACTAGAAGGCAGAGGAGAGCAGAGGAGGGAGGGAGGAAAGACGAAGACGAAGACGGAAATGAAATTTGGTGGGAAATGAAATGGGGGCCATGATGGAACGCCTCGACCGCCACTAGCCACAAAACTGTGGGTCCGCCCCCGCCCACACGGACGACTCTTTTTCTTCGCCTCCTTGACGCCATTGCAATATCTACTGCTTCCTCTACCTTGCGTTTTCTCAGTTCTACCGTGGTAGTGTTTTTCATAGTTGTTGTAGTAGGGAGCGTTTATTGGGGGGTCCGGTGGGGCAAGAGGAGCGATGAGGTGGGGCGATCGAATCCCGCCGGGGTTTTGAGAGATGGAACACGATGAACGACGTACAGATCGGGGGAAGGCGGAACAGAGAGTTGTGCCGCTTCAGTCGCCCCGCGTCATGGAAGGCTTGCAACTCGGCGGCGCCGCCGTAGGAGGCGGAGGAACTGGAAGCTTGGTAGTGGCAGGTATGGGGGCGGGGAGTAATCGAATTGAGAGAACCGGCGGCGGCGGTGGTGGTGGTGGCGGCGGGGGGGCGTATCAGGAAGTGAGCACCGGGGGGTCCGGTGGGGTTGTGGTTTGCAGAGAAGAGAAAGGGCAGAGTAGTGAGGTTGGGGAAGTGAAGAAGGTGAAGAAACCGACAAAGGACCGGCACACGAAAGTGGACGGGCGGGGGCGGCGAATCCGAATGCCGGCGACGTGCGCGGCGAGGATATTTCAGCTGACGAGAGAGCTGGGGCACAAATCGGACGGAGAAACGATACAGTGGTTGTTGCAGCAGGCGGAGCCCACCATAATGGCAGTCACGGGCACGGGGACCATCCCGGCCTCGGCCACCAACATGGCCGGGTCGATCCGGGGGTCGGGCAGCGTCATGCCTGGCCGGGCAGCGTCCACGTCTTACGGGGAGACAGTGGAGCGGAGATTCATGAAGGGCTTATTCGGGGCAGAAGCGGAGGGTTTCAAGGAGATGATGGGTCACGGTCACGTGGGGGATGAATCAGAGCGGGGCGCGAGCGGATTCATGACGAGCGCGATGGCGGGGGCTAAGTATGCGCCGGCGGGCAGCCAGGGGGCAGGTCTGATGCCGTCTGCCATGTGGACTGTGGCTCCGCCCAGTAGTAGATCGCCCCTGCCCGGCGCCATCTGGATGCTGCCCGTGACTGCCGGTTCTTCGGGTGCTGTTCCGCCGGCTAATCTCGGCCCTCCGCCGCTTCTCTCCCCCGAGCAATGGAATTCGTACCGGCCGGCGGCTTCAAACATTACCACCAGTTCCACCACCATTAACAACGGGAATAGTAGTAGTGGTGGTGGTAGTAATAATAGTAATCTGGCGTCCATGGTTCCTCAGGTTCTTCCTGGGGGATTTACACTTATGCCCAGAATCAACATTTCGGGCACCATGGGACTCGAACTCCAGACCGCCCACTTGGGCTCCGCCGCCTCTGCGCACCACCACATGCCCTTGAGTTCCATGCTTTTGCAGCAAGGCGGGCTTGGATTTGGCGGCGATGGGGCGGCGCAGTACGGAATTATAGCGCCGCTTAATGCGTATAATAACCCTGGGGTGAGGTCCAATCCTGATCATTATGATCAGCAGAGGCAGCAGCAAGATGGCGGTAATGAGGATCATCATCATCAGCATCAGCAGCACCATCAGCACCATCAGCAGCAGCAGCAGCAGCAGCAACAGCAACAGCAGTAGTTAGGTTGAGGCTGGAGAATTGTATTACAGTGACTTTGTGTGTGAATTGTGAGCATACGATATTAGTGGATTGGAGTTTCGAGGCGTCGGAATTTCCAGAGGGGCAGGAACAGGTGGTGAATTTAGCGAGTCTGTCGAGTCGCAGTTGCATTGCACCGTTCTTTCCTGAGTGTTCGACTGTTGAGAAGCAGGTGATTTCAATGCCCACTTCATTTTTTTTATCTTTTTTAAATTTTTTTATGATTTTTCTTCGACGATGCATACCATCCCAGTTCAGAGGTTTTTTTTAACAGTAGCATGTTTTTTTCTTCGATGCATAACATCGGGGTTCAGAGGCCTTTTTTAATTCTTTCTTCGATGCATAAGATCCCAGTTCAGAGGCTTTCCTTCCATAAACTGTTAGGGGCTGCAATGTTTGTACGAGTGGGCGAATTCGTCATATAGTATTCTCATTGTTTGGGTCAATAAGAAAATTGGAACATTTTTATATGCAAAATCACATAATGTTAAAATGCAAAATCACTTTTGCGGATCACATAGTTTTATATTTCTTTTCTTTCGTTTTGTTCTCATCTTTCTGATAACATCGAGAAAGAAAACTCACACATTTGAGATGACGAAGTTTTTGTGCCTGGAAGCGCACAGAGGAAAATCTATTTACCATAACTTTTTTAAAATTTGTTTTAGCATCCCTTATTTCTGAATCTCCTTTTGGTGCCTCAGTACACTGTTTTTCTAATTTCATTACTGAATACATTCAGAAGGAGAAAAAAGTTATAAAACAAAACATAGAATGTGCTCATCTATCAACACTGTTTTCTACTTGGAGATGTAATACCCAATACAGTATTTATAATGTTAACGATAATAGATTTCTACAATCTATAATCTTATAGTTATGCTTCTGTACACACAATCTTACCCAAGAGCATTACCGTAAAATCTATAATTCTTCCATCTCCTAATTTCAGTTCAATCCAGTAACAAATGAAATTCCAACTAATTTACAGTTAACTATGTTATCTAGTATTCACTGTTTCACACTCATCCAAGATCAATTAAGGGTTTTTTTTCAATATTCTTTTAAATTTGATCATGTAGATTTTTAATTATTTTTTTTTCAATTAATTGTTCTTTGTTTCAGCTTATTCGAATTTGAATGGCTCATTAAAAATAATTTACCCCTCCCTCCTTTCTTTGAAGTGTCATCCGATCTTCAATTTAGCTTATGAAATATATCTGACTTCTCAACCTTATTTCAATCAATAGTTTTGTTAAAGACATCAATCACATTTCTACAGTTCATAATAATTAGTGCGTGTAATTCTTCTGTATAAGATTTATTTTGTATTAGTAATCTTAAATACATCTTATATAGTTGAATCCCGAAACCACACGCTAATAGCTTTGTATTTTAGGTCACTGATTTCAAGTGTCTCTTTATAACTAGTTCATTTCTCCCCTCTCCTCCCAAATTGAATGTATCAGATTTTCAATTTATTTCACAAATTATAGTTTCACATAAATCTTCTACAATTTATGTATTGTATGTTAATTTTGATTTTAACTGTGTATCATTCACTTCTAACCTCTATTTCAATAAACTTTTTTCATAGGGAAAATATTTTTAAAATCCATGCTAATTATCTATAAGATTTTCTGGACTTGATTGTGTGGAACATCATGTAATCTATCATCAAAAGAGTGTTGAAAATTTCATTCTGATGATAGATCACAGAATGTGATTCAAAATGTTGATACAAAACAGCTTTCTTCCGACCCACTCTTCTCCTTGATCTCCCTCTCCCAAAGTATATCAGATCCACAAAATATATAACATAATATATCATTCACTTCTAGTTCTCAACTATAGTTCAATTAACAATTTTGTTATTTCAAATTACTAATTTAACCGATAGTTTATCCCTCTCCTTCAACCGAAAAAACTAACATTGATATAAATTTTTCACAATCCGTTTATCACTATTAAGTTTAATCCATTTTAAATACTATCACTCTTAAGTTATAGTTTTCCGCAACCCATTTTGATTTCTATCAATGTTTTCTTAACCCTACTTAAAGCAGTCCTTGTTTGCCTGTCATGGGTACCGTAGATTCTAAAAATAGATAAAAAGATGATCTCTTTCATCTCATTTTACAGCAGTTAATAGGATGGGGCTGAATAGCATGTATGGAAAATTGGTTGATTTGACAGAGTGATGGGCATGGGCATTTTGATTGATGGAAATGATTGCACTGTGCAGTGGATGAAGCGGATTCGAGGGCCGCATGAAGGCGTGATGAGACCTATGCATCTGCATATAGATGAGATGGGCAATAGGTACACTCTTTTCTCTTCATTCAACTGCAATGACGAGATAATGATTCCCCGGCAGGAATCCTTTTTAATCAACGTTGATACGACGGATTGGACGTAACAGATAATACTGAGTTTCTACAGTCAGTCAGTCCTATATCGCGTAATCCTATACATAATTTAGACAGTACGGGTGAGTATTATTATTATTATCATTATCATACGCATTCTATGACAGGGTTTGCTTGCATTATTTGTGTGTAGGTAGAGAAGCTCTATCGGCCTCATTTTAATTTCTATTTGCTTGGCTTTGTACGAGCAAAAAAAAATAATATGGGTATCTCTGTAACGGCGATGTTTCTACATATACAAAGATTAGAGAGAAATTTGTTTACTGTGCTCAATGGGCTCAGAATTGAGTTATATTTTTTATGGCTCTCCCCTTCTTGCAATCATCTCATTTTTTTCTGTGCATTGCCCGGCTGAAGCTATACCTAATATGCGTTGTGCTAACAAATCATTGTTTGAGCAAAACAGGCATATGGGTTATATTTAATTTTAACAGTTTGGCCAGAATCCACTCAGTTTTATGCCTCTGGGCTTCATTCTTCTATTTTTGTGGACGTGACTTCAAAAACTATCATTCCTTTCATTTTTGCTTCCATGAGAAAAATAAATTCTGATTTTGTTGTTTACATGGAGTTGAATGTGATGTCATGGTGTTATGAATAAAGAGAAAGAAAGTATTCCTCGCCTGTGATATTTTCAGACATTCTAAATTCTAGATCTACCAACGCCACAACAAAAAGTTATACCGTTCTGTTCAGAGTAGCCGACCAAATATACTTTCTCACATGAACGGTATGTGTTGGATGGTCTATTTCATTCCAATTTGCCTGTTTAGTTGTGTATGTTTTAATTATTTTTTATTTTTTATTTTGATTTAATGACTAATATTTTTAATTGTATAATATTAGTAGGTGTGGACCTTTCAATAGATGTGATGGTATTTGTTATCTTAATGTCAAAAGTTATTAATTGTGTAAAAATATCAGTAGTTGTATACGTCTTAATAGGTGTGATTGTATTGTGTGTCCTAATATTGAATATTTTTAATAGTATAACGTTAGTAGTTATGTATGTTTAATAGGGGTGATTGTATTTGTGTCTTAATATTGAATATTTTTAATAGTATAACGTTAGTAGTTATGTATGTTTAATAGGTGTGATTGTATTTGTGTCTTAATATTGAATATTTTTAATAGTATAACGTTAGTAGTTAAGTATGTTTAATAGGTGTGATTGTATTTGTGTCTTAATATTGAATATTTTTAATAGTATAACGCTAGTAATTATGTATGTTTAATAGGTGATTGTATTTGTCATCTTAATATCTAATATTTTTAATAGTATAGTGTTAGTGGTTTAGGTGTTCTTCAGGTCAAATATTTTGTATACTATAACATTAATATTTGTGTATGTTTTGACATGTGGTTGTATTCGTTGTCTTTATGTTGACTATTTTCAATAGTATAATATTAGTAGTTGTTATGTTTCAATAGGTATGATTGTATTTGTTGTCTTAATGTCGAATATTTTTAATAGTATAATGTTAGTGGTTGTGTGTGTCTTAATAGGTGTGATTGTATTTGTTGTCTTAATGTCGAATATCTTTAAAAGTATAATGTTAGTGGTTGTGTGTCTCTTAATAGGTGTGATTGTATTTTTTGTCTTAATGTCAAGTATTTTTAATAGTATAACATTAGTAGTTATGTATGTTTAGTAGGCGTGTTTGTATTTGTCATCTTAATGTCCAATATTTTTAATAGTATAGTGTTAGTGGTTGTGCATGTTTTGATAGGTGATTGTATTTGTCGTCTTAAGGTCAAATATTTTGTATATTATAACATTAGTATTTGTGTATGTTTTGATATGTGGTTGTATTTGTTGTCTTTATGTTGACTATTTTCAATAGTATAATATTAGTAGTTGTTATGTTTCAATAGGTATGATTGTATTTGTTGTCTTAATGTCGAATATTTTTAATAGTATAATGTTGGTGGTTGTGTGTGTCTTAATAGGTGTGATTGTATTTGTTGTCTTAATGTCGAATATCTTTAAAAGTATAATGTTAGTGGTTGTGTGTCTCTTAATAGGTGTGATTGTATTTTTTGTCTTAATGTCAAGTATTTTTAATAGTATAACGTTAGTAGTTATGTATGTTTAATAGGCGTGATTGTATTTGTCATCTTAATGTCCAATATTTTTAATAGTATAGTGTTAGTGGTTGTGCATGTTTTGATAGGTGATTGTATTCGTCATCTTGAGGTCAAATGTTTTGTATATTATAACATTAGTATTTGTGTATGTTTTGATAGGTGTGGTTGTATTTGTTGTCTTTATGTTGCCTATTTTTAATAGTATAATAGTAGTAGTTGTTATGTTTCAATAGGTATGATTGTGTTTGTTGTCTTAATGTCGAATATTTTTAATAGTATAATGTTAGTGGTTGTGTCTTAATAAGTGATATTGTATTTGTTGTCTTAATGTCGAATATTTTTAATAGTATAACATTAGTAGTTGCGAATGTTCCAATATTTATTATAGTATTTTTGGTCTTACTATTGAATATTTTCAATAATATAATGTTAGTAGTTGTGTACATATTAATAGGTCTAATTGTATTTGTTGTCTTAATGTGGAGTATTTGTAACAATATTACATTAATAGTTGTGTATGTTTCAATAGGTATAATTGTATTTGTCATCTTAATGTCAAATATTTTTTAATAGTATAACGTTAGTGGTTGTGTATGTCTTAATAGGTGTGCTTGTATTTGTTTTCTTAATATAATATATTTTTAGTATTATAATATTAGTAGTTATGTTTGTTTCAATAGGTGTAATTGAATTTGTGGTAGTTATGTGTTTCAACCAATATGATTGTATTTGTAATTTCAAAGTGAAATGTTTTTAATAGTATAACATTAGTGGTTGTGTATGTTTCCATAGGTGTGATTATGTTTGTTGACTTAATGTCAAATATTTTTAATAGTATAACATTATTAGTTGTGTATGTTTTAAAGGTGTCATTGTATTTGCCATTTTAGTGCCAAATATTTTTAATATTATATCATTAGTAGTTATCCATGTTTCAATAGGTATGATTGTGTTTGTTTTCTTAATGTCAACTTTTTGTAAAGTATAACAATAGTATTGTGTATGTTTCAATAGGTGTTGTATTTGTTGTTTTAATGTTGAATATTTTTAATAGTGTAACACTAGTAGTTGTTACATTAAAGGTGCTATTGTCTATCATTAGTACTGGTTATTGAATAAAATGTACAATTGAGATCTAAAAGGCAAAAATCATGTGGTGTCACATCAATACACTAATAAAACATTACTTAATGCATAATTATTGGTATACCCTTTTCATCAGGTCTTTTTAGACATCTATATGAAAAGCTTGTTGATGTGGAATTGTATTTGTTGATGTAGACATAAAACCTTAGTTATAAGTAGGGGCCTTACCAAATAAGTCATTGTAAAAAATTGTGGGTGTTTTGAAATTGCCACATTATTATCAAAGGCAAAAAATTAAGGTGCTCAACTATTGAATAATTTATTCTAATCTTTGAAAAAGATCATCTAAAAATCTTCCATCCATCTAACAATGATGTTAGTTAAACACAACCCATAAATGTAGATAAGTTGTTAAATTCTTTCATGATGAATGTATATTGATTTAAATTTACTATTTTTAATAGATTTTTTTATTAATTTAAATATTTCATACCAATCACACTACATATTTTTCTTATATTAAACCTTTGTAAATGATTATTTTTATTTAATTATTATTTTATGACCTTTAATTTATGTGTAGTTTTAATAAATGATAAATAACAATATTTATAAAACAAACAAATATTTAAATAGTAAAAAGAAAAATATAATATAATAATTTATTAAATAGTTATAATCATTTATTGTATATTTTTATTTTTCAATTAGAATTAACTCATTTATTTTCCTAATAGTATTTAAATAAATTAGTAGCTCAAATACATATGTAATACAAAATTAGGTCATACATTTAATCTTGAAGCTAAGTCATATTTAACATTGCAATTATTGGTTAGTAATTAATGATCTTAATAAAAGTATAAAGATCTAAATATATTTATTTATTATTCATATTCTTATAATATTTATTTTTTTAAATAATTTTAATATAATAGTATTGTATTTTAATGCATACCAAATTATTATTAGTATCTTTAGTTTTAATTATTTCATTAGTTAATTAGTTCTACTTAGTTATTTAAATCTAGCTTTTTTCAAAAGTCAGAAAAAATAATGAACAAGTAGTTTATAATTTGAAAATGGTTAATTAATTAAGGTGTGTTGTTGTTAAGTCATTTTGTTGATGAGTCAAACATCAATGTTTAGACCTCTATTGGGTAGATAAGCTTGTAATCCTTGTGCCTTCACTAGGTTAACATGGTTGTAGGATATGTACCTTCACTATGCTATTGTGCTCATGGTAGTGGGTCTTCTATGGGTTGTGCTTGTGGGTTTAAATAAGAAAAAAATTTGAATTGGGGATTGAGGCCCTCTAGTGTTGCTTTGACGGTTAAAGTGGAAGATATCCTCTATAAGTAGTGTTGGGACTATGAAATGTAGATGCATTTTAAGTCACATTTACACCTTATGTTTGAGCATTTCACATTACGATTTCAAGTGTTTTTTAAATGGTTGATCTTATTATGACTTAAGGTCTCATGTGTTATATTTCGATGATGACCCTGTCAACTAGTTGCAAAGGTTATAAGAATGCAACAGTAAATGATCTGATTCAAATACAACTTCCTTGCAGATTTTTAGATCTATGCTAAGCTCAAAATACCTCTAGCCATCATAATCTCTTCAATTTCTTTGTATCCTCCAACTCCGTTCTACTCGGTTAATTCATTTCTCTGACACTCGGTGTTGTCTATAGAATTTCTCGGTTCTTTCTTTAACCTGTCTGACCCACTTCGTACGAATGCAATCTCCTCACGCGCATCCTATTCATTATGAATCTCTTGTCTCATTTTATAAAAATTATAAACCATTTTCTTCTCAGCCATAGATTTTGCCTCTTAATCTTCATCGTTGATTTCGCCTCTTCAACCTTCCTCGGAGCTTGTGTCTAAGACACATTTCATTTTCCATCATCCGATTATCCTTGAATTTTTTCAGTCGTTTGATCTTCATAACAAACTTTAACCTCATAATCATCCATTGTTTGTCCAGCTCATCATCTTTATTCGACAATCATATGTTCCATATTATTTCTTTGACTTGGTCAATACCGTGATGTGTCGATGACTTCTAACTCAATTAACATTGTACTCGATATACACTACACTTGCTCGGTGTACACTATTTTCAACTTGGTGTATACTAAGTTCTTCATTTACCAACCACATAAACTTGTACATTCTTGATATTCAATTCATAACAGAATTATGTAATACAATCAAATCACTTAACATAATGTCATAGACTCATTAATAAGATACCCAATGAATACCATATCCATATCTATCTCATACATCTCATCTTCATGTTAATATCTCATTCCTTCACCATTATTTCTTCTTCAGATGTTTGTAACTATCACGATAAGTACAGTCAAAACTAGTTGACATCAATGACAATATAATAACTGATTTAATGTCTCACATATACCTTTATACCTTGGTGATTACCTTCACATTCTACTCTCTAAGTAATCAATCAGTTGTAGTCCGTCAATCTCTCTCTTTAAAGTATTCAATCAGTTGTAGTATAACATGTAATGTGTGATGTATTAAGAGTCATTAATAAATTAGGAATGGTGATACTATAATCCACTTTTCACATTGTAGTATTAAAATATACCTTCATAGGATCATTTCAATCAAATCAATTCAAAAACATGAAAGATATATGCTATTTAACACTTTAAATTGAAAAGATCAATAAGCATCCTATGTTCCTCTAATTAGAAGGACAATACAAATGCTCTCAACTACAAAGAATTCCATAAAGTGACAACTCCTAAAATGAGATTGATGAAATTGATAAATGATGCTCATTTATTCCTAATTGAATGTTAAAATGCTCATCTATGTGTTCAATTCTATTCAAAGCTTCTCCTAAATTATTCCATTATAATACTACAATGCAAATTTACTTCAATTATTCCTAAGCTCTCAATGAATTTGCCTATAGTAATGATGTACTAGATAATGGGTGATTTTATCTTATTATGCTTCCTATTTATAGGATCTTTCCAAGGGTAGGGGTGGAGTGAGTTAACCATGATTAGATGAGAGAAGTTGAGTTTTGTTTCAAATATTGGGACAAGATGACAAAATGAGTGGCTAGGATAGAAAAGGCTAATTGAATGGCTAAGATAGCAAAGCCTCTTATGGATCCATGTGCTTCCAATCCTCTCTCCTCATTGGTTGATTATATTTTTGTCCATGTATGGTTGGTGAGGAAATTAGCATTTATTTAATTCAAACAATTAATTACTTTAGCCATGTATGCAAATTAGATGGGTTGGATTTGATTTTTAATTAAACTATACAATTAATTGATTAAATCAATTACATAGTTGTTTAATTTTTATATTTAATCATTCCAAATGGCTTATATTTAATTAATTTATGACTTTGATGATTAATCCTTGATTTTGTTTTTCTTTGAATTTTGTTGACCAATTTTGTGTATACAAATGCCCCTCTTTGAATTAATGTTCAAAGCGCATTGGTTTGAAAAGAATATCCAATATCTGATTAACTGATGTTTGATTTACTGTCAAGATCCAAAATTAATTGATGTTATGCCGATATGATCTCAATATGACTCCCTAATAATTAATTTTACCAATTTCAATGACCCACTAATGATTTCAAAAATTCTACAATCGATGTCTCTTATTTGAAAATTGCCCCATTTGACTTGATTTTGTGTCCCGTGATATTATTCCCCCTTAGAATGTAAACTGAAATTGATTTGATTGAGGTTGACGAATTTTGATTTTTTTTGGATTTTTCAAAAAAAATTAGAAATTCCAATTTTGATAACAAGTGATGTGAAAAATAATATCAATAATGCCCTAGTGTTGAAAAATTTGATTGAAACACCTCCTTGGTAAAAAAAAAATGTGTTGAAAAATACCCCTCCATTAGGTCACCTAGGGTATAAATGGGGTCAAGACCTTCTTATTCATTCATTTTTACTTTCACTTTTACCTTTTACCCTCTTTGAGCGCTAGTTTCCTTTTGGTGATTTCATCACGATGGTCCCAATTCAAGAGCACATATTCGAGATAGGGCAGAGATTCCAACGACCAACCAACTATGGGCCTCTGGTAAGTACCGATATCCTTACGTATTTTTTGTTTTTTCAATTTGTAGCTAGATTTTTAATGTTGTGCGTGATTTATCTTTAATTTTTAATATTTTTAGGGTATGTGTAGGATCATGGTATACCAAACTATGGCCTTAAGTGGCAATGAAAAATCAGAAAATCGGGGTTACTCAACTTGATGTAAAAGGTTGAACATCTTATGAACCTTATGTGAAAAAGTTTTAAGAATAGAATCTGTAGGAAATTGAATGTAGTTTCTAAACTACTAGCCCTTGTTTGAAATTTTTTTTCTCTAATTGTTCAAAATTTTAGATTTCAATGCAGTACTACGAAAATTTTAGGGAAAAGATAAAAAGTGCGTGTATGTCTGACCACCTTAATCACAATCAAATGATGATATATTTTTCCAAGATTCTAGATATAAGTAGTAGACTCATGCCCGAATGTGACACATATTTTTTTGTAATTTTTGGTCAAATAAATAATTAATTATGAATTTTCTGCTACAACTTTTTCAGAATAAAAAAACTCTCATGTCTAACCACCTTAACTAATTCAAAATTTTACCAAATTCAAAACTTTTTTTTTCTTATAGTAGTCAAAGCAAAGAATGTGACGCATGTTTCAGATTTCAAAAAAGTTAAACGGTTTGAAAGTTATAGTTGTTTTTCAATCAGTATGTCAGTTACAACTTTAAAGATAACTCAATTGAAAAATAAGTAATAATTACTTACAGAACTCAAAATTTGACAGCAATTATATTGATGGAAAGCTGATAATGTCTTTAAGAAACCTTTTTCGTTTCATCAATTTCGAGTGAAAAAATAGTCGTCAGCTACATGGTCGAAGTCTTGGTATCAAGAACTATCTCCTGAAACATGCCTAAAGGGTTGACCACCCACATTGGGTAATGTCGAAGCAAATACCAAGCCTAATCGGATATCCGATACTATCAAATATCCAAAAATATCGGCTATCCGAAAAAGCCCGCCTATTTTGAAATTTCAATTGACCCGCTTTTCCCAAATTCAAGTTTAAAAAAAAATGTATTTTTTTAATAGTAATATTAATTGTCTTATAAATTAAGTGGTATTCTTTTTATGTTAATATTAATTCAAGTTTGATATTAAATTATATTTTTGTTATGTTAATATTAATTTCATTTTAAATATTAATATTAAATAATGATAACATAGAATAAATATTATAATATAAATTTTTATATTAGTATGTATTATATTATAAATGATATACAAAATGATTTCAAAAAATCCCTGCATAGTTGATTTGAGGACAGACAGTTTCAGCCCAAATCCTCTTGAAAATATCCAACACAGGATTTTTCTACAGACTCCTTGTAATTTCGTCAGTCTGACTCTACTTAAGTAGATGTCAATGGACTTCCCCTCGATTGAATACAATCAATTAATTTTTTAACACTCGAAAAGAAATTTCACACAGTTGAAGAACCACCGTACGCTCATCATCTGTTCTAGAAACTAACAGTGGCATAAAAATTGATGGAAGAACATTTAAGGTACATTGTCCACAAAAAGGTATATGAAAGCTTTAAATATACATTAAAAAGTGGAGGTGAAGGCTCTAGATGTGTGTGTGTGTGTGTGTGAGAGAGAGAGAGAGAGAGCTCATGAGGACTTCCTAGGGCTCCTAACGCGTGATAAGGGTTACTAGGAACCCTAGGAAGTCCTAATGACCCCATTCAACACATTACAACCCTCACGTGTGTCGACCTCTTAGGACACACTTGAGGTTTCTAATGTGTCGAATGGGGTCATGAGGACTTCCTAAGGGTCCTAGTACGCCTTATCGTGCATTAAGACCCCTATGAAGTCCTCATGGCCCCATTTGACACATTAGAACCCTCAAGTGTGTCCTAAGGGGTCCTACAACCCCTTAGGACACACTTGAGCATTCAAATGTGTCGAAAGGGGTCATGAGGACTTCCTAGGGGTCCTAATATGCCTTATCACGCACTAGGACCCCTAGGAATTCCTCATGACCCCATTCGACACATTAGAACCCTCAAGTGTGTCCTAAGGGGTCCTACGACTCCTTAGGACACACTTGACCATTTACATGTGTCAAAAGTGGTCATGAGGACTTCCTAGGGGTCCTAGTATGCCTTATCATGCGTTAGGACCCCTATGAAGTCCTCATGACCCTATTCGACACATTAGAACCCTCAAGTGTGTCCTAAGGGGTCCTACGACACCTTAGGACACACTTGAGCATTCAAATGTGTCGAAAGGGGTCATGGGGACTTTCTAGGGGTCCTAGTGTGCCTTATCACGCGTTAGGACCCCTAGGAAGTCCTAATGACCCCTTTCGACACATTAGAACCCCCAACTGTGTCCTAAGGGGTCATATGACCCCTTAGGACAAACTTGAGCATTCAAATATGTCGAAAGGGGTCATGAGGACTTCCTAGGGGTCCTAATATGCCTTATCAAGCGTTGGGACCCCTATGAAGTCCCCATGACCCCATTTGACACATTAGAACACTCAAGTGTGACCTAAGGGGTCCTACGACCCCTTAGAACACACTTGAGCATTCAAATGTGTCGAAGGGGGTCATGAGGACTTCCTAGGGGTCCTAATACACCTTATCACGCGTTAGGACCCCTATCAAGTCCCCATGACCCCATTCGACACATTAGAACCCTCAAGTGTGTCATAAGGGGTCCTACGACCCCTTAGGACACACTTGAGCATTCAAATGTGTCGAAAGGGGTCATGAGGACTTCCTAGGGGTCCTAGTATGCCTTATCACACATTAGGACCCCTATGAAGTCTCCATGACCCCATTCGACACATTAGAACGCTCAAGTGTGTCCTAAGGGGTCCTACAACCCCTTAAGACACACTTGAGCATTCAAATGTGTCGAAAGGGGTCATAAGGACTTCCTAGGGGTCCTAGTACACCTTATCACACGTTAGGAACCCTAGGAAGTCCCCATGACCCATTTCGACACATTAAAACCCTCAAGTGTGTCCTAACGGGTCCTACGACCCCTTAGGACACACTTGAGCATTCAAATGTATCAAAAGGGGTCATGAGGACTTCCTAGAGCTCCTAATATGTCGTATCATGCATTAGGACCCCTAAGAAGTCCTTATGACCCCTTTTGACACATTTGAATGCTCAAGTGTGTCCTAAGGGGTCATAGGATCCCTTAGAACAAACATGAGCATTCAAATGTGTCGAAAGGGGTCATGAGGATGTCCTAGGGGTCCTAGTACACCTTATCACGCGTTAGGAACCCTATGAAGTCCTCATGACCCCATTCGACACATTCGAACCCTCAAGTGTGTCCTAAGGGGTAGTAGGACCTCTTAGGACACACTTGAGGGTTCTAATGTGTTGAATGGGATCATGAGGACTTCCTAGGAGTCCTAAGATGCCTTATCACGTGTTAGGACCCCTAGGAAGTCCTCATGACCCCTTTTGACACATTAGAACCCTCAAGTGTGTTCTAAGGGGTCCTACGACCCCTTAGGACACACTTGAGCATTCAAATGTGTCGAAAGGGGTCACGAAGACTTTCTAAGGGTCTTAGTATGCCTTATCACATGTTAGGACCCTTATGAAGTCCTCATGACCCCATTCGACACATTAGAACCCTCAAGTGTGTCCTAAGGGATCCTACGACTCTTTAGGACACACTTGAGCATTCAAATGTGTCGAAAGGGGTCATGAGGACTTCCTAAGGGTTCTAGTACGCCTTATCATGCGTTAGGAACCATATCAAGTTGTTGTGACCCCATTCGACACATTAGAATGCTCAAGTGTGTCCTAAGGGGTCCTACGACCCCTTAGGACACACTTGAGCATTCAAATGTGTCGAAAGGGGTCATGAGGACTTTTTAGGGGTCCTAGTATGCCTTATCAAGAGTTAAGACCCATATGAAGTCATCATGACCCCATTCGACACATTAGAACTCTCAAGTGTGTACTAAGGGGTCCTACAACCCCTTAGGACACAATTGAGCATTCAAATGTGTCAAAAGGGGTCATGAGGACTTCCTAGTGGTCCTAGTATGCATTATCATGCGTTAGGACCCCTAGGAAGTCCTCATGACCCCATTCGATAGATTAAAACCCTCAAGTGTGTCCTAAAGGGTCCTACAACCCCTTAGGACACACTTGAGCATTCAAATGTGTCGAAAGGGGTCATGAGGACTTCCTAGGGGTCCTAGTATGCCTTATCACACGTTAGAACCCCTAGGAATTCCTCATGACCCCATTCGACACATTAGATCCCTCAAGTGTGTCCTAAGGGGTCCTATGACCCCTTAGGACACACTTGAGGGTTCTAATGTGTCGAATGGGGTCATGAGGACTTCTTAGGGGTCCTAGTACGCCTTATAACACATTAGAACCCCTAGGAAGTCCTCATGACCCCATTCAACACATTAGAACCCTCAAGTGTGTCCTATGGGGTCCTATGACCCCTTAGGACACACTTGAGCATTCAAATGTGTCGAAAGGGGTCATGAGGACTTCCTAGGGGTCCTAGTATGTCTTATCACATGTTAGGACCCCAAGGAAGTCCCCATGACCCCATTCGACACATTAGAACCCTCAAATGTGTCCTAACGGGTCCTACGACCCCTCAGAACACACTTGAACATTCAATTATGTCGAAAGGGGTCATGAGGACTTCCTAGGGGTCCTAGTATGCCTTATCATGCGTTAGGACTCCAAAGAAGTCCCCATGACCCCTTTCGACACATTAGAACCCTCAAGTGTGTCCTTAGGGGTCCTATGACCCCTTAGGACACACTTGAGCATTCAAATGCGTCAAAGGGGTCATGAGGACTTCCTAGAGGTCCCAGTATGCCTTATTAGGCATTAGGACCCCTAGGCAATCCCCATGACCCCTTTCGACACATTAGAACCCTCAAGTGTGTCCTAAGGGGTCCTACAACCCCTTAGGACACACTTGAGCATTCAAATGTTTCGAAAGGGGTCATGAGGACTTTCTAGGGGTCCTAGTACACCTTATCGCACGTTAGGACCCCTAGGAAGTCCCCATGACCCCTTTCAACACATTATAACCCTCAAGTGTGTCCTAAGGGGTCCTACGACCCCTTAGGACAGACTTGAGGGTTCTAATGTGTCGAAAGGGGTCATGGGGACTTCTTAGGAGTCCTAGTATGCCTTATCACACGTTAGGATCCCTAGGAAGTCCCCATGACCCCTTTTGACACATTAGAACCCTCAAGTGTGTCCTAAGGGGTCCTATGACCCCTTAAGACATACTTGAGGGTTCTAATGTGTCGAAAGGGGTCATGGGGACTTCCTAGGGGTTCTAGTATGCCTTATCACACGTTAGGACCCCTAGGAAGTCCTCATGACCCCTTTTGACACATTTGAATGCTCAAGTGTGACCTAAGGGGTCGTACCCTAGGAAGTCCCCATGACCCCATTCGACACATTAGAACCCTCAAGTGTGTCATAAGGGGTCCTACAACCCCTTAGGACATAGTTGACTATTCAAATGTGTCGAAAGGGATCATGAGGACTTTCTAGGGTCCTAGTAACCCTTATCATGCATTAGGATCCCTAGGAAGTCCCCATTACCCCATTTGACACAGTAGAACCCTCAAGTGTGTCCTAAGGGGTCCTACGACCCCTTAGGACACACTTGAGCATTCAAATGTGTCAAAAGGGGTCATGAGGACTTCCTAGGGGTCCTAATATGCCTTATCACGTGTTAGGACCCTTAGGAAGTCCCCATGACCCCATTCAACACATTAGAACCTGCAAGTGTGTCCTAAGGGGTCCTACGACCCCTTAGGACACACTTAAGTATTCAAATGTGTCGAAAGGGGTCATGGGGACTTTCTAGGGGTCCTAGTATGCCTTATCACGCGTTAGGACCCCTAGGAAGTCCTCATGACCCATTTTGACACATTAGAACCCTCAAGTGTGTCCTAAGGGGTCATCTTCATGACCCCTTTCGACACATTAGAACCCTCAAGTGTGTCCTAAGGGGTCCTACAACCCCTTAGGACACACTTGAGCATTCAAATGTGTTGAAAGGGGTCATGAGGACTTCCTAGGGGTCCTAGTATGCCTTATCACATGTTAGGACCCCTATGAAGTCCCCATGACCCCATTCGACATATTAGAACCCTCAAGTGTTTCCTAAGGGGTCGTACGACCCCTTAGGACACACTTGAGTATTCAAATGTGTCAAAGGGGGTCATGAGGACTTCCTAGGGGTCCTACTACACTTTATCACGCGTTAGGACCCCTAGGAAGTCCTCATGACCCCTTTCGACACATTAGAACCTAAAGTGTGTCCTAAGGGGTTCTACGACCCCTTAGGTCACACTTGAGCATTCAAATGTGTCAAAAGGGGTCATGAGGAATTCATAGGGGTCCTAGTATGCCTTATCACATGTTAGGAGCCCTAGGAAGTCCTCATGACCCCATTCGACACATTAGAACCCTCAAGTGTGTCCTAAGGGGTCCTACGACCCCTTAGGACACACTTTAGGGTTCTAATGTGTCGAATGGGGTCATGACGACTTCCTAAGGGTCCTAGTATGACTTATCACGCGTTAGGACCCCTAGGAAGTCCTCATGACCCCATTAGACACATTGGAACTCTCAAGTGTGTCCTCTCTCTCTCTCTCTCCTCTCTTTCTCTCCTCTCTCTCTCCTCTCTCTCACTCTTTACGTGAGAGAGAGAAAGAGAGGAGAGAGAAAGGTGAGTGAGATATATCTCTCTCTCTCACTCTCTCTCTAGGTGAGAGAGAGAAAGAGAGGAGAGAGGAGAGAGGAGAGAGAAAGGTGAGTGAGATCTCTCTCCCTCTCTCTTTCTCTCTCTCTAAGTGAGAGAGAGAGAGAGGAGAGAAAGGAGAGAGGAGAGTGAGAGTGAGAAAGAGTAAGATATCGGATATCCGATAATATTGGATATCTGATATTATCGGATATCTGATCCTTTTCACTGGTGTTAAAAAAAAACAAGATTCTCTGGGTCCCTCTAGAGAGTCACATGTTTTGCCTGAATTACGGGATTCGAGTTGCAGCGAGAAGACAAAAAACCACTTTTTGGGGTGATTTTGTCTGTTACCAAAGGTATTTCATCTTTTTTTGTGGTGATTTTCTTGATTACCAAGGGTATTTCATCTTTTTTGGGGGTGATTTTCTCTATTAGCAAAGGTATTTCATCTTTTTGTGGGGTGATTTTCTTTATTACCAAAGGTATTTCATCTTTTTTGGGGGAGATTTTCTCTATTACCAAAGGTATTTGCATCTACTTTTTGGTGTAACTATGGGGAGTAGTAGTCGTCAAAAGCATAAACGGAAGAGGAGACTCACAAATGAAGATGTTGAAGTGTATAGAGAAATGGATAGGGTTGCCCATCGGAATAAAAGACAAAGAATGTTAAATATGAATGAAGATGTCAGCATAGACCACCTTTAAATGTGGTTTCAAGTGAAGAACATGAATTTGAAGATGAAAATGTAGGTTTTGAAAATGAGAATTTAGGTTTTGAAGATGAAAATGTAGGTTTTGAAAATGAACATGTAGATGTGACCAATGGAAGTGTGGACATTGCCAATGATAGTCCACCAATTGAATATGAAGGAATTGACAATGATAATGGTGCAGAAGAACCAAATCAACATTACACATCTCCAAATTATATGAGAAATGAAGTCCCTTCGGAGGAAGAAAGACAAACTTCAAAATTGAGACCTTCAAAAAGAACTAAATGGTTACTTGAAATTGATGAGAACATAATGAGCAATTTCGATGGCAAGAGATCAAAAAGAACCATTCGGTTGTGGGTTTCAAAACTTTTTGATCAATTTTTTAGGCACAAGACGTTGGTTGAGCAATGTCAAATGTTTGTGCAATTGTTAAAGATGCAGAAGATGAGACGTATACTAGTCAAATTGAAGATTAGTGTGAACAAGAAAAAGGAGCGGAATGCTATTATTGTGAGAAATCTTTTTAGTGCTCTCAATTCCATTGGGAACACTACCAAGGAAAAAGATAAGAGAGTCACTAGGAGGGTTATTACAACCTCTTTGGTAAGTCATCATTTGAGAAAGGCTCGTTTGATGAGACAAACTTGTGTTGACTTGAATCTAAATCGTAAAACTTTGGATAGAGCACTTGCAAGAAGAGAAAGACTTGATGATCCTCTTTAAAATGATACATGGGCTTATGGTGGGAGACTTTCACGTTGTGATAAGAAGCTTACCGATGTTGTGAAGGATCAAATTCTACTATTTTGGTAATCTAACTCAAGAGTGTCACCAAATGTGAAGGATGTCTTAAAGTTGAGAATTGGCATTCGAGACCGCACCTCGCATCCCAAACATTAATTGGAGGTGAGTCAAACAATGTTGTTCAAAAAATTTTGTGAGACACATCCAACATTGCAAATATCACAAAGAGCTTTTGAAGCCCTGAAGCCTTTTTTTTGTGTGCCTCTTAAGATTCGAAATACTTGTTGTTGCAAATATCATGTGGAGTTTTCAATGCACCATGAATTGTTACGATCCATTCATTCTACTTTGCATAGTACTGAAATGTTGGAGGAGTGTGGTGCAAGTGCTCTTCCAAAATCATCAAGAGACTTGCTAGATCATTTTTTATGTCCTAGAGATGATGGATGTTTCTTTTATAGAAAGGATTGCTTAAATGACAAGTGCTCAGAGTGTGGTGGGCTAGTGAAGTTTGTTGAATGTTTTCATGAGGGCTGTGAACACAATTTTGGAAAGACAATTGTCCACAAAAAGGTATATGAAACTGTTAAATATACATTAAAAAGTGGAGGTGAAGGCTCTAGATGTGAGTTGGTTACTAAAGAATGCAAGGTATCTGATTTTATTTCAGATTTCAAGAAAAATATTTTTTACAAGTATGCAAGCATAGTCACAGGTCTCAATGGTTGGATCAACAATTTAGGATGTGTAAGGACACTTTCCCGATTGGCACTATTATATCGGTTGTTGACTTTGTAGAGAACTATACATTGCAGCCCCAAAATGAGTTGCAAGCTCAATATTACAATTCTATTCAGGTTTCTATTTTTGTGCACATAACATATAGACATTCCCCTAATAGTACAGAAGATGACCGGAAGATAATCAGAGAGTACCATTTTTATATGAGCGATGATAGATCGCACTCATTCAATTTTTTCCAACATTTCTTTGAGAATTATTTTGAGTGGATGTGGAAAAATAATATTGCTATGGATAGACATCTCATTTGGTTAGATAATTACATAGGTCAATTCAAAAATGCTCGTATGTTTTATTGGTTATGTAGAATGCATGTAGAGAGAGGTGTACCTCATATTTGGAGTTTTTTTAGGCCGGTCATGGAAAAGGGGAGCATGATGGAGCAGGTGCATGCGTAAAGAGAGCTCTAGTTAAGGAGCAATTGAGGATTTCAGGTGCAGAACTCATTGATGCCCATTCTATTGTTGATTGGTGTACTTTAGCATTGTCACAGGGGGGACTCTTGATTTAGCGGTGCGCAGATTCTTTTGGTTGGTTGAGTTGGGCACAATAGGAGATAGGTTGGATTGTCAAACTGTGAAAGATTCTTCAAAAATGCATTCATTTCAAAGCTCATATGTTGGTACATGGACAATTTGGACATGAGAGTTGGCTTGTTATTGTCCAAGTTGTCTTCAGTGTGATTGGGATTAGTGTGAGTCAAGTGAGTGGGTTGATACATGGGTTCCACATTATCTTACTCCTTTATCTCTCACAGTCTCTGTAATAAATGATGACATGGATTGTTCACTTGACTACGACCATCTTTCAAATCTTCTACAGCCAGGACATATTTTTGCATTGGTTGCACCAGAAGGGAATGATGAGAGATCGGATTATTGGTTAGCACGTTGTGTACGAGGAAAGCATAAACTTGCACAACCGATGATAGATGATGATATGTTCACATATCCAACATGATCACATGTTGTTGCGGGAACATGGTTGCGCACATATATGATTAGAAATAATGGCATTCCTACATTTGAAGACTATGAGAAGCACAAAACCATTCTCATGTATTCACACCTTGTTATAATAGCCAATGTTAAGTTGTTGAAACATCAAGGAAAACCAAAGACAAATGAACTTTGGACTATTAGTACTGCTGAGCATGAAGCAATACTGAATACTCTCAAGCAAAGAGATGACCCTACAGGCACACTTCAATAGGTAAGTTCAACTCAAGTTAAAATATAGTTCTGTAATTTGCATATTTAGATGCCCAAAGGGCACTTCTTATATTCTCTATTAACTTTTCTTCTGCCTTCCGAATGCAGGGATTGGAGCAGAAAGGACACTTATTTTTTATATATAGTTGTGTAATTTGCATATTTAGATGTAAAATTTTGTATATAAAACCAACAATCGAATGTAATGTGCATAGTTAGATGCCAAATTTTGTATATAAAAACAACAATCAAATGTAATGTGCATATTTAGATGCCAAATTTCGTATATAAAAACAACAATCGAATGTAATGTGCATATTTAGATGCCAAATTTTGTATATAAAAAATTTGATGCAAAATTGGAAATATAAAAGAGCCCATGGGGTTGATTTGCAAATATTAAAAGCTCACATTTGTATCGTCTTAATGCCATGTAAAGTGCAAAAAATGTGTTTCCTTACTATGAATGTTGTATCCTTATATAATTTGTATTGTCTTAATTTTGTATCCTTACATTTCTATTTTCTTAATTCCATTACATTTGTATCGTCAAATGATGTAATAGTTAGAGTCATTGAGTCAAAATTGGTCAAATGTGTCGAAAGTAAAATGATGATTCTCTGGGTGAAGGGATAGTGTTCAAGGATTGCATCCTGGCACCGAATGGACTATTCCATTAGCTCTGGTTGGGTGATTAAATGCTATGAACAACCCCATTTTGATCACTGAGTCAGCAGAACGTTCCAAACCACGCCAGACCAAAGTGTCCCCAAGGTGCACTAAGCACGATTGGGCAATGAATTTTCTAGACTCATAACTTGAATCCTATGAGAGGTATCAGAGATCCATGAGATGCTACAGGACAATGTTTCTAAGGCCTACAATAACCTCTCTCTATTCTGGGAGATTCAAATTTGTTTGAATTTGGCACGCCAATCTCGCTCGATGCTAAAACTTGCAGTGAGGGTCAATTGAAAGTTGCACCAATGGATTACTTCCAAACCATTCATCCCGGCACCGAATGGACTGTTCCATTAGCTCTGGTTGGCCAGGTAAATGCTAGGCACAACCCCATTTCAACCACTGAGTCAGCATAATGTTCCGGACCACGCCGCACCAAAGTGTCCCCAAGGTGCACTAAGCACGATTGGGCAGAAAACTTTTGAGCCTCATAACTCAGAGCCCGCGAGAGGTATTAGAGATCCATGAGATGCTACAAGATAGTTTTTTTGAGGCCTACAACAACCTCTCTCCATTCTAGGAGATTCAAATTTGTTTGAATTTGGCATGTCAGTCTCGCTCGATGCCAAAACTTGTAATGAGGGTCAATTGAAATTTGCACCAATGGATTACTTCCAAACCGTTCATCCTGGCACTGAATGGACTACACCATTAGCTTCGGTTGGGTGAGTAAATGCTAGGAACAACCCCATTTCGACCACTAAGTCAGCAAAACATTTCAAACCACGCCGAAGCAAAGTGTCCCCAAGGTGCACTAAGCATGATTGGGCAGTGAACTTTCAAGGCTCGTAACTCAGAGCTTGTGAGAGGTGTCAGAGATCTGTGAGATGCTATAAGATGAAATTTATGAGGCCTACAATAACCTCTCTCCATTCTGGGAGATTCAAAAAAAATTGAATTTGACAAGCCAGTCTCGCTTGATGCCAAAATTTGCAGTGAGGGTCAGTTGAAAGTTGCACCAATGGATTACTTCCAAACTGTTCATCCTGGCACTGAATGGATTGCGCCATTAGCTCTGGTTGGGTGGGTAAATGCTAGGCAGAACCCCATTTCAACCACTAAGTTAGCAGATCATTTTGGACCACATTGGAGCAAAGTGTCCCCAAGGTGCACTAAGCATGATTGGGAAGCAAAATTTCAAGGCTTGTAACTCAGAGCCCGTGATAGGTATCGTAGATCTGTGAGATGCTAAAGGATGAAATTTTTGAGGCCTACAATAACCTCTCTCCATTTTGGGAGATTCAAATTTGTTTGAATTTGGTATGTCAGTCTCGCTCAATGCCAAAACTTGCAGTGAGGATCAGTTGAAAGTTGCACCAATAGATTACTTCCAAACCATTCATTTCAGCACCGAATGGACTATGCCATTAGATCCGATTGGGTGGGTAAACACTAGGCACAACCCTATTTTGACCACTGAGTCAGTAGAATGTTCCGGACCACGCCAGACCAAAGTGTCCCCAAGGTGCACTAAGCATGATTGGGCAGTGAAATTTCAAGGATTGTAACTCAGAGCCCATGAGAGGTATTGGAGATCCGTGAGATGCTACAAGATTTTGTTTCTAAGGCCTACAATAACCTCTCTCCATTCTGAGAGATTCAATTTTTTTTGAATTTGGCATGCCAGTCTCGCTCGATTCCAAAACTTGTAGTGAGGGTCAGTTGAAAGTTGCAACAATAGATTACTTCCAAACCATTCATTATGACACCAAATTGATTACACCATTAGCTTCAGTTGGGTGGGTAAACTCTAGGCACAACCCCGTTTCGACCACTGAGTCAGCAGAACGTTCTGGACCACGCCGGAGCAAAGTGTCCCCAAGGTGCACTAAGCATGATTGGGCAGTGAACTTTCGAGGCTTGTAACTCAGAGCCCATGAGAGGTATTGGAGATCCATGAGATGCTACAGGATGGCATTTTTGAGGCCTACAATAACCTCTCTTCATTCTGGGAGATTCAAATTTGTTTAAATTTGGCATGCTAGTCGCGCTTGATGCCAAAACTTGCAATGAGGGTCAGTTGAAAGTTGCACCAATGGATTACTTCCAAACCATTCGTTCCAGCACCGAATGGACTGTGCCATTAGCTTTGATTGGGTGGGTAAATTCTAGGCACAATCCCATTTCGACCACTGAGTTAGCATAACGTTCCGAACCACGTTGGAGCAAAGTGTCCCCAAGGTGCACTAAGCACAATTGGGCAGTGAAATTTTGAGGCTCGTAACTCGAAGCCCATGAGAGGTATCAGAGATCTATGAGATGCTACAAGATGGCATTTTCAAGGCCTACAATAACCTCTCCTCCATTCTGGGAGATTCAAATTTATTTGAATTTGGCACACCAGTCTTGCTCGATGCCAAAACTTGTAGTGAGGGTCAGTTGAAAGTTGCACCAATGGATTACTTCCAAACCGTTCATCCTGGCACCGAATGGACTGTACCATTAGCTCTGGTTGGGTGGGTAAACATTAGGCACAACCTTGTTTCGACCACTGAGTCAACACAACGTTCTAGACCACGCCGGACCAAAATGTCCCCAAGATGCACTAAGCACGATTAGGCAGTGAACTTTCAAGGCTCGTAACTTAGAGCCCGTGAGAGGTATTAGAGATCCATGAGATGTTACAAGATGACATTTTTGAGGCCTACAATAACCTCTCTCCATTCTGGGAGATTAAAATTTGTTTGAATTTGGCACGCCAGTCTCACTCGATGCCAAAACTTGTAGTGAGGGTCAATTGAAAGTTGCACTAAGCACGATTGGTCAGCAAACTATCAATTCTCGTAACTCAGACCTTGTGAGAGGTATCGGCAATCCATGAGATGCTACAAGATCATGTTTCTTAGGTGTTCCTAGTGTATTTACAGGGGTAGAGATAGAGTACTGATATTTTGTCCAAAAGACCAATATGTTTTGATATGGCCAAAAGGGTGTTTGATTATGTAATTAGGCCAGTTTAAAGTCTTTTAGCCATTGGGAGTAAAAGTTAAGTTTGCAAACCTTGAAACCACTTTAATAGATATCCTTATATACCTCAAATGATTAATTACACGTGTGAACACACGTAGCACATAAAGCATACACAAAATTTCTTAAGTCATGAAGCATACATGTAGCACATAATTATAAAGCATACAACATGAATTCACTTAAGTCATGCACGTAGCCCATACACATGAATTTAGGTTATGAATATTGTACTTGAATATACATGAATATACTTAAGGCATAAATTGTACACAAGGGTACATACACACAAGCATATTTACATACTAACAATGAATAAATGAACACACAATTAACAAATTGGATCAAATATCAAGTTTCATATATATATATATATATATATATATATATATATATATATATATATATATACACACACACATATATATATACATATATATATATATACATATATATATACATATACATATATATATACATATACATATATATATACATATACATATATATATACATATACATATACATATATACATATACATATACATATATACATATACATATACATATATACATATATATATATATATACATATATATATATATATATACATATATATATATATATACATATATATATATATACATATATATATATATACATATATATATATATACATATATATATATACATATATATATATATATACATATATATATATATACACATATATATATATATATATATATATATATATATATAAATAAACAATAATTTTGTCCTCGTGATTATATGTCAACATATCTAGATACAATGTGGCATACGCCATCTCAAAATATGTCATATGACATCTCAAAATAAGAAGTTCAACTAAAAATATTTCTAGGACATCCTATTCTACTGGTGGATAATCAAAATGGAGCCTCTTTGAAGTACTCTTCAGCTCTAGTGGATCCTGCATTCAAACACAAAAGTGAAACCCCAAGTTAGATTAAAATTCAGAATCATAGTCAACAATAATAAATAAAATTTAAACTAAAATTGAACTTTCATATACCTCACCTCTATGTCTCCTCCCATAGGCAGGAGACCTAATATATGTCCTAGGTAGTGTAGGAATAGTGCCACCAATGACGACTCCCACCTGTATATGTTTACGAACATGAGATTGATCTACGAGTTATACTATTTAATGTTAAAAACTTGGTAGCAAATATATGTTTACAAAATAACTGAATTAACATTAAAACTTATCTCTGTTGAACTTTCTTCAGAGATTGTTGGCTGAGTCATCAGCGATACAAACCCTTGCCGTTCTGGCTCCCTCAAACTAGGAGTGACCTACAAAAGTCAAACAGATACTTCATATTATCATAACTTGAACATATTATATATACTTGATAGAAAAATACACCCTAATAACTTTAGAAATGTATGTACCATGGGCTATCACTCCAAATGGATATGCCTGTGACTCTATTGTGACGATACGGTGTCACGACATCACCACATGCCACTCTCTATCAAATAAACCATGTAAATTAAAAATGAGTGTGCATAATTGACAAGTATACATGTATGCATAAACAAACTAAATTACTTAATTACCTTTCCTTTATCAACAGCTGAGACCTACACCCCCTCACATTGCCCCCCAGTGGCAACTGGTGACACCTGCATCAGTATGTAAAAGATGATCATAAAAATTAGAAAACAATGTACATATACTATTATCATAATTTAAAAGGAAACCAATGAGTACATTAAAACATATGTACCGTGGAAGAGTCAAGACCAAATGATATGGTTGAAAGTGTGGACCCCTCCACCTATGCCATCAACTGAACATAAATGTAACACATAAAAAGACATAAGTGGGAAATTAATATAAGGAAATTCTACTAAAAATACAAACAATAAAATTTAAAAACAATGTAAAAAGTGAAGGGTTTACCCTTACCGTAACAGTGGGAGTCCATGGCACTATAGGCTCCTGATGCACATCTCCATGAGCTACTTCAGTGCCTATAGTGTGCTGTGTAGAGTCATCCCCATCGAAGCTGAAACTATATGTATCACTATCAGTCAGGGGACCAAGGCAAATATTCTTGCATATAACGCAAGTGTGGACCACACAAACATGTGAGCTCGTGGAAGCGCCAGAAGCATCAGGATGAGGAGGCAACAATGTTGTGCTTTGCATAATCAACAGATCACTCAATGCACGAATGGCTCAAATATTCTATGAGCCAACCTCAACAATAATGTTTGGATGTTGCACTATGGGAGGCGGTGAAATCTCAGGAGGTGGCACATATGTGCAAGATTTCACCCATTGTGACGATGGCCTATCTTGTAGAGCACCTAAACCTACACCCTGGTTCTGTCTCATACTCCAATAATCCACATTGTGACTGAGCACAAATTCAGCATACAATTTTATAAGAAAATAAAATGGGACATCCAAATTGTTGTGAGGTGGTCTATCAAAAACCATCCACCAATGGTCCCAAAAGTTGTCACATATTGCACTATTTGTGCACCATTTAATTGACAACTTGGTTTTTTTAGGGTCTACTTTTAGACCGGTTTTAGGATCCACAAAAAGATTAGCTATTTCATGTTTTGTTATATTTAGGTTCATGACTTGATCATAATCAAGCCCATCGTCAAACTGGGCGTGCATGGAATCACGCCAAAGAAGTGTAGCATTATGTTGTTATGTTAGTTTCTCCATGTTTTCAATTATTGTGTTCAATGTCGTAAACATGGGGCGCAATGTGGGGATATTGGCATATGCGGTTTCCAATCCTCTAAGTTCATTTAGATTATCTCCTATTAGATCTTCTAAACAATGAGGGTTTGTGACAGGTACGTCTTCTGGAGGTGGGGGATTGTTAGGAGGTGGTTCTGGATTGTTTGTGGGATCATTAGGAGGGTTTTCTGATTCCATGTATGATAGCAATGAAAAAAAATAGATAATTACATTAAATTTTAAGAAACAATACAAAAACTCATTGCTACCCTAATTTTTATATAAAAAACCATATATTTATATTTAAAAACAACAAAAAACAATTAAAACAATAAAAAATAGAAGCTTCACTTACCTAGGCAATTTGGGAAAAATCAGATAGGGGATATGGGACCGGATATCCGAAAGCCTAGCTGCATTCACATTTTTGCAATGAAAAAATGTTGAACGCGGCTAGGTACAGTGATTTATATTCACTGGCAAATATCGGATATCTGATATTATCAGATATCCGATAATATCAGATATTCGATAATGCCTTCAGGTTTGGCTTTTGGTTTGGCCAGGTGTACTGACACCTAGGCCTACCAAAAATTCAACAAATCTATTTGTGCGCTTTTGGACGAGTCAAAATAAGTTTTTTTCACATCGCCACTTTTTGGCATACCATGATCCTGCACATACCCTTTATATGTTTTAGCATGTATAACATAGTTTTAATGTGTCTGCATAGAAAACTAATGTCTAGTTTGATGTGATTCAGCACATACAAGATCATGCCCTAGCTAGGTTTTAGTGTGTAGTTTAGGTCAACATAGCACGTATTAGACGTGATTGCAAAATTTGAAATTTTGTAGCGCTTAGTTCAGTTTTGTGTGGTGTGTATAGTGTGTTATAGCTTGTACCAAAAGATGTAACATGTAGCAATGTTTAAATAGTGTGTAAAATAGAAAATTATAGTGCATAGCATTTTCCAACGCCTTCGATAGGGTAAAGTAGTGCATAGTCCTCTTTTGCACTTTTTGCACAATTTTGAAACCTGATTTGCATCCTGTTCGATTTGTTAGTTGACCTGATTGGTAGATTAGTGATGTTACCTGATAATGTGATGAATATCATGTGTTTTTTATGTCGATGTTGATCATTTGGTTGATGTGGTATTGATGGAAATCCTAATAGGTCAATTGGTGGGTTGGTTTTCCTTCCTCAAGATATAGAGTTAGGAGATTTGATGTGCTCAAGATGAGAAAGTATATAATAGAATAACTTATTTGATTAATGTTAGATGATTCACTAGATGATTTTGACTAATTTATTTCAACTTGTTTTCAAAATGGGTCCGATTTTGGAAGCTATATGTTAGAGGTTTGTACCCCTGGTCAATTAATATGATTGGTCAATTATCAGTGCACAACTGACAAGTGATATTTTCAAACATTCTAAATTCTAGATCTACCAATGCCACAACAAAAATTTATACTATTTTGTTTAGAGTAGCCGACCAAATATACTTTCTCACATGAACGGTATGTGTTGGATGGTCTATTTCATTCCAATTTCCCTGTGTGGTTGTGTATGTTTTAATAATTTTTTATTTTGTTTTAATGTCTAATATTTTTAATAGTATAATATTAGTAGGTGTGGACTTTTCAATAGATATGATTGTATTTGTTATCTTAATGTCAAAGTTTATTAATTGTGTAAAAACATCAGTAGTTGTATATGTTTTAATAGGCGTGATTGTATTTGTCTCTTAATATTGAATATTTTTAATAGTATAACATTAGTAGTTATGTATGTTTAATAGGTAATTGTATTGGTCATCTTAATGTCCAATATTTTTAATAGTACAGTGTTAGTGATTGTGCATGTTTTGATAGGTGATCTTCAGGTCAAATATTTTATATACTATAACATTAGTATTTGTGTATGTTTTGATAGGTGTGGTTGTATTTGTTGTCTTTTTGTTGACTACTTTTAAGAGTATAATATTAGTAGTTGTTATGTTTCAATAGGTATGATTGTATTTGTTGTCTTAATGTCGAATATTTTAATAGTATAATGTTAGTGGTTGTGTGTCTCTTAATAGGTGGGATTGTATTTGTTGTCTTAATGTCAAGTATTTTTAATAGTATAACGTTAGTAGTTATGTATGTTTAATAGGCGTGATTGTATTTGTCATCTTAAAGTCCAATATTTTAATAGTATAGTGTTAGTGGTTGTGCATGTTTTGATAGGTGATTGTATTTGTCGTCTTAAGGTCAAATATTTTGTATATTATAACATTAGTGTTTGTGTATGTTTTGATAGGTGGTTGTATTTGTTGTCTTTATCTTGATTATTTTTAAGAGTATAATATTAGTAGTTGTTATGTTTCAATAGGTATGATTGTATTTGTTGTCTTAATGTCGAATATTTTTAATAGTATAATGTTAGTGGTTGTGTGTGTCTTAATAGGTGTGATTGTAATTGTTGTCTTAATGTCAAGTATTTTTAATAGTATAACATCAATATTTGTGTATGCTCCAATATTTATTATAGTATTTTTGGTCTAAATGTTGAATATTTTTTAGTAATAAAATGTTAGTAGCTTTGTACATATTAATAGGTCTTATTGTATTTGTTGTCTTAATGTGGAGTATTTTTAACAATAATGCATTAATAGTTGTGGATGTTTCAATAGGTGTAATTGTATTTGTCATCTTAATGTCAAATATTTTTTAATAGTATAACGTTAGTGGTTGTGTATGTCTTAATAGGTGTGACTGTATTTGTTTTCTTAATGTAAAATATTTTTAGTATTATAATATTAGTAGTTATGTATGTTTCAATAGGTGTAATTGAATATGTGTCTTTTTATCAAATATTTTTTTATCATATAACATTAGTAGTTGAGGGTATGTGCAAGATCATGAGGGGCCAAAAAGTGGCGATGTGAAAAATATTCACTTTTCACTCGTCCAAAAGCACATGAAAATGCTTGTTGACTTTTGAGTAGGCCTAGGTGTCAATACACCTGGGCAAACTTGACACCAAAGCACAAGCCTAATCGGGTACCCGATACCATATAGGGTACCCGATACCTGTGGCATAAATCTGAAACTCGCGAGCCCTTTTCCTCATTTCTTTTCACGGTTTTTCTTGGGAAAATGGTTTGATATATTAGATACACGATATATTTTTGAGTATTTGATTTTGGCAACAACAAATTTGACTCCCCAGCGTATTCAGTGTGTAAATTTTTTGTTTATTTTGATTATTTTATTTAATTTTCATGCCAAATGTCATTTTTTTTGTTGAAATAGGGTTTTGTATTTATATTTGTAATAATATATGAAATTAGATTGAAATTTAGATTTGTTTTTTATTTAATCAGGCATGGCTGACAACAATGAAGAAAATAACTCTCCCGCACCAAATAACAATCCCGAAAACAATCCCTTGTGTCAAAACACTCATTCTTTAGAAGATTTGATACAAGATAATTTGAACACAATACGAGGTTTCCAAAACACATATCAAAATATACCTACATTAGGTCCCATGCTTGCCACACTAAATATAATTGTTGAAAATATTGACACACTCACGCAACAACAAAATGTTGCTCTTCATTGGCGTGATGATATGCACGCCCAATTTGATGACGGGCTTGACCATGATGCGATTGCAGCCCTTAATATAAGTAAGGAAGATATAGCCGCCCTTTTTGTCAATCCTAAAACTGGAATACCAGTTGACCCCAAAAAGCTCAAATTATCAATAAAATGGTGAATGAAGCAATGTGCACAAACTTTTGGGATCGCTGGTGGATGGTTTTTGATAAACCACCCCATAGCAATTTGGAGGTCCCATTTTATTTCATAAAAAAATTGTATGCTAAGTTTGTGCTTGGTCACCATGTTGATTATTGGAGTATGAGGCCCAACATGGGCATAGGTGGAGGAGCTCCTCGGACTAGGCCATTTGCCCAGCGCAAAAAGGCCACTACCTTTGTCCCCCCCACTGATGTCGCACCCCCTCCTCGAGTGCAGCATCCTAATATCATTGCAGAGGCTGCCTTACAGAATATTAGGGCCATTCCTTTACTGAGTGATCAGTTGATCATGCAGACTAGGTCAGTGTTGCCTCCTCGTGTGGATGTTGCTAGCGCATCGACATCTCGTCAGAGTTCACATGTATGCGAACCCCATATTTGCATTATATGCAAGAATATGTGCCTTGGACCTCTTATTGATGCTGATACATATTAGTATGTTATTGATGAGGAGGATAGAGGAGATGCAACTGCAGAGGCTGCAACACCTCATGGAGCATCTACATCTCATGAGAGTGCTCAAGAGGTGTACGCAGAGCCATTGACTCTTGTTGATACAGTAAGAGTAAACATTATAAATAAATTTGTCACATGACTTATTTAATTTAAAAATAATTTATTTATTTAGATTAGTTTTAATGATTGCATGCACTTATGTATATATATTTTTTTAATTTATGTTCAGTCGATGACACAGGAGGAGGTGAGACAAGTGGATGAGTCCACACTTTCGGCCATTTCATTTGGCCTTGATGACTATACGGTATATTATAAATTATGTACCCATTAGTTATTTTTTATATCATTTGGTGTACATGCTTAAATCTCTATCAATTAGAGCAATAAAATTCATACATTTACTTATATATTGTCATCTTATTGTGTTCTTGTAGGCTACAACCGATGTCAGTGGGGGGCATGAGGGGGTTCCTTCATCAGGTGTCGACAAAGGAAAGGTAGTTAATTGTTTAAGATTAATTATGCATGCATATGTATGCCACTTGTGTGTAGTAATAAATATTTTACTTGCACTTTATTGTGTAGGGTGTGGCTATTGATGATGTCCCGATAGCAATTCGGCAACGTAGGGTTACAAGCATCTCGATTCGAAGTGATAGCCCAATTGTACGTAGAATTTTACATATTGTTATTTGTATTTTGTAACCAGGGTTGCTATGATAAAGTACATTTATATATAATTGACAATCTTTTTACTCTCATAGGTTACTCCAAGTGTGAGGGAGGGCCCACGAGAATCTTTCATATCTTTGTTGACCCAGCCCACTATTCTAGAAGAGGAATCACCAAATGTAAGTTTTAATTTTAGTTCAATTAATTTGTAATTTTATTATGCTATCATCCTATTTTGTAGATTTATTACTCTATGTTGCACCACTCTATTAATCTAATTATTGCAAATATATATTTATAGGTCATAGTTGGTATTGTTGGCATGGTCCCTTCGCTACCCAGGACTTATGCTAGGACACCTGATTGTGGTAGGTGACTGAGAGACCAAGTACATATATTTGTATTCAGTTATAATTTTAATTAAATTAGTGTTTGAATTATGAACTATATATATATATATGTACAAATCATATAAAGTAAGCAATCTAACTTGGGTTTGAACTCATTTTTTATGCAGGATCAATCAGAGCCCAACACTTCTTCAAAGAGGCTACATTTTGATGATCCCCCTACGGCATAGGATGTAGTTTTAGTTTTTTGGTCATTTAGAGATGCCACTTGGCACATTTTGAGATGGCATATATGCCACATTGTACACCTTAAAACATTGATTTTGTAGACATTTTGAAATGGCATGTGCCATATTTGTATATGGAGATACTTTTGATACATTTGATACTTTGTATATATAGAACATGTTCATTTATATGTTATATTTGCGTCATCTTTTGTATATACATATTTATTATTCATGTTTATGGAATTGAATGGTGAAGTTATATCTTGACTATGATTATCATTATGATTTAAATTATATCTTGTTCAAGTTACATTTGTTTTTCTTTACTCTAGAATACCCTGTTCATGGAGCTTATTATGTTTGAGGTTTAACTTCTATAGATTTCATATGTTCTTATGTTTCATACCATTATATATACTCACTTGATCCACTTAGTACTACATTGTTTCAATACTATGTATATACTCACTATGTATATAACTCATCATATTGGGGTCACTTGAGCCACGGAAGATCGCTACCCAATCATGCTTAGTGCACTTTGGGGTCACTTGGATCGAGCGTGGTCGCGAGCGTTCCAGTGACTCGGTGGGTGAAATGAGGTTGTCACTAGTGTTTACCCAGCCAACCGGAGCTGATGGAGCAAACGGTTCGATGCAATGTTAGATGGTTTGAAAGATACATTGCTGAGCCACTTTCAACTAACCCTCACTGCAAGTTTTGGCATCGGGTGAGATCGCCTTTCCAAATGCAAACGAAATCAAATCGCCCAAAACTAAGAGAGGTTATTGTAGACCTTGAAAAGATGATCTTGTAGCTCATGATGGTTTTTCGATACCTCTCACGAGGTCTGAGATGTGAGCCATGAAAGATCGCTGCCTAATCATGCTTAGTGCACCTTGGGGTCACTTGGGTCGAGTGTGGTCGCGAGTGTTCCCATGACTCCGTGGGTGGAATGGGGTTGTCACTGGCATTTTCTAGGCCAACCAGAGCTGATGGAGCAGATGATTTGATGCCAAGTCAAATGATTTGAAAGATACACTGTTGAGCTACTTTCAAATGACCCTCACTACAAGTTTTGGCATCAACTGAGATTGTCTTGCCAAATGCAAACGAAGTCGAATCACCCCAAACTAAGATAGGTTATTGTACACCTTAGAAACATGATCCCGTAGCACCTAATGGTTGTCAATACCTCTAACAAGGTCTAAGATACAAGCCCCAGAAGATCGCTGCCCAATTATGCTTAGTGCACCTTGGGGTCAATTGGGTCAAGCATGGTCGTGAGTGTTCCGGTGACTCTATGGGTGGAACAGAGATGTCATTAGTGTTTACCTAGCCAACCAGAGCTAATGGAGCAAATGGTTTGATGCCAAGTTGGACAGTTTGAAAGATACGCTACTGAGCCACTTTCAACTGACCCTCACTGCAAGTTTTGGCATCGACTGAGATCACCTTGCCAAATGCAAATGAAGTTGAATCGTCCAAAACTAAGAGAGGTTATTGTAGACCTCAGAAACATGATCCTGTAGCACCTGATAGTTTGTCAATACCTCTCATGAGCTCTGAGATATGAGCCACGGAAGATCACTGCTCAATCATGCTTAGTGCACCTTGGGGTCACTTGGGTCAAGCGTGGTCCCGAGCGTTCTAGTGACTCCATGGGTAGAATGGGGTTGTCACTAGCATTTAACCAGCCAACCAAAGCCAATGGAGTAGATAGTTCGATGCCAGGTCAGACGGTTTGAAATATATGTTGCTAAGCCGCTTTCAACTAACCCTCACTACAAGTTTTGGTAGTGACTGAGATTGTCTTGCCAAATGCAAATGAAGTTGAACCACCAAAAATTGAGAGAGATCATTGTAGATCTCAAAAACACAATCCCATAGCCCCTGACAGTTTTTTGATACCTCTCACGAGCTTCGAGATATGAGCCACGGAAGATCATTGCCCAATCGTTCTTACTGCACCTTGGGGTCACTTGGGTCGAGCGTGGTCGTGAGCATTTTGGTGACTCCATGGGAGAAACAAGGTTGTCACTAGCATTTCCTCGGCCAACCAGAGCTGATGGAGCAGACGGTTTGATGCCAAGTCAGACGGTTTGAAAGATACCTCACTACAAGTTTTGGCATCGACTGAGATTGCCTTGCCAAATGTAAATGAAGTCGAATCACCTAAAATTGAGAGAGGTTATTGTAGACCTCAGAAACATGATCCCATAGCACCTAATGATTTGTCAATACCTCTCAGGAGCTCTGAGATACAAGCCTAATCATGCTTAGTGCACCTTGGGGTCACTTGGATCGAGCGTGGTTGCGAGTGTTCCGGTGACTCCATGGGTAGAATGGGGTTGTCACTAGCATTTACCTAGTCAATCAGAGCTAAAGGAGTAGATGGTTTGATGTTAGGTCAAACGGTTTGAAAGATACGCTATTGAGCCACTTTCAACTGACCCTCACTACAAGTTTTGGCATCGATTGAGATCGACTTGCCAAATGCAAATGAAGACGAATCACCCAAAACCAAGAGAGGTTATTGTAGACCTCAGAAACATGATCCCATAGCACTTGATGATTTTTCAATACCTCTCATGAGATTTGAGATACGAGCCCTAGAAGATCACTTCCCAATCGTGCTTAGTGCACCTTGGGGTCACTTGGATCGAGCATGGTCGCGAGCATTCCAGTTACTCTGTGGGTGAAACAAGGTTGTCACTGGCATTTACCCAGCCAATCGGAGCTGATGGAGTAGATGGTTCAATGCAATGTCAGACAGTTTGAAAGATACGCTGCTGAGCCACTTTCAACTGACCCTCACTGCAAGTTTTGGCATCGACTGAGATCGCCTTTCCAAATGCAAATGAAATCGAATCACCCAAAACTTAGAGAGGTTATTATAGGCCTTAGAAAGATGATCTTGTAGCCCCTAATGGTTTTTTGATACCTCTCACAAGGTCTGAGATACGATCCATGAAAGATCACTGCCCAATCATACTTAGTGCACCTTGGGGTCACTTGGGTCGAGCATGGTCGCGAGGGTTCCCGTGACTTTGTGGGTGGAATGGGGTTGTCACTGGCATTTACTCAGCTAACCAGAGCTGATGGAGCAAATGGTTTGATGCCAGGTCAAATGGTTTGAAAGATACGCTGCTGAACTGCTTTCAACTGACCCTCACTGCAAGTTTTGGCATCGACTAAGATCACCTTGCCAAATGCAAATGAAGTCAAATCACCCAAAATCGAGAGAGGTTATTGTAAAACTTGGAAACATGATCATGTAGCACTTGATGGTTTTTTGATACCTCTCACGAGCTCTAAGATACAAGCCACAGAATATCACTGCCCAATCGTGCTTAGTGCACGTTGGGGTCACTTGGGTCGAGCGTGCTCGTGAGCGTTCTCATGACTCCGTGGGTGGAATGGGGTTGTCACTAGCATTTATCTAGCCAACCAGAGCTGATGGAGTAGACGGTTTGATGGCAGGTTAGATGGTTTGAAAGATATGTTGCTGAGCCGCTTTCAACTGACCCTCACTACAAGTTTTTGCATCGATTGAGATCGCCTTGCCAAATGCAAACGAAGTTAAATCACCCAAAACCAAGAGAGGTTATTGTAGACCTTGGAAACATGATCATGTAGCACCTAACAATTTATCAATACCTCTCACGAGCTCTGAGATATGAGCCCCAAAAGATTGCTGCCCAATCGTGCTTAGTGCACCTTGGGGTCACTTGGGTCGAGCATGGTCATGAGCGTTTCGGTGACTCCATGGGAGGAACAAGGTTGTCACTGGTGTTTACCCATCCAATCAGAGCTGATGGAGCAAATGGTTTGATGCCAGGTTAGATGGTTTCAAAGATACGCTACAAAGCCACTTTCAACTAACCCTCACTGCAAGTTTTGGCATCGACTGAGATCGTCTTGCCAAATGCAAATGAAGTTGAATCACTCAAAACTGAGAGAGGTTATTGTAGACCTCTAAAACAAAATCCCGTAGCACCTAATGGTTTTTTGATACCTCTCACGAGGTCTGAGATACAAGCCACAGAAGATCACTGCCCAATCATGCTTAGTGCACCTTGGGGTCACTTGGGTCAAGCGTGGTCGCGAGCATTCCAGTGACTCTATGGGTGGAATGGGGATGTCACTGGCATTTACTCGGCCAACTAGAGCTGATGGAGTAGATGGTTTGATGCAATGTTGGATAGTTTGAAAGATATGCTGCTGAGTTGCTTTCAACTGACCCTCACTGCAAGTTTTGGCATCGACTGAGATTTCCTTGCAAAATGCAAACAAAGTCGAATCGCCCAAAACCGAGACAGGTTATTGTAGATCTCAAAAACACAATATTGTAGCACTTGATGGTTTTTTGATACCTCTCACGAGCTCCAAAATACGAGCCACAAAATATCACTTCCCAATCGTGCTTAGTGCACCTTGGGGTCACTTGGGTCAAGCGTGGTCGCGAGTGTTCCCGTGACTCCGTGGGTAGAATGAGGTTGTCACTAGCATTTACCAGGCCAATTGGAGCTAATGGAGTAGACGGTTTGATGCTAGGTCGAACGGTTTGAAAGATATGCTGCTGAGCCACTTTCAACTGACCCTCACTACAAGTTTTGGTACCGACTGAGATCATCTTGCCAAATGCAAACGAAGTTGAATCGCCCAAAATTGAGAGAGGTTATTGTTAAAATACTAACAAAATATAAATACAAATAGGAACTTGTTTAATCAATGAGCAAGGAAAAGAGAGGTTACCATGAATAATCACAAAGCTAGGAGCATTCACCAAAGCACAATGAGACAAGGAGACAATATTTTGAAGGGGGAAAAGTATAAAAAAAATCTTGTGATATAATGAAAGTGGAAAAAAGCCTAAGAATGAGAGAGAGATATATATATAGTGAGAGCCAAGCTCATACAATGTTCAAGAAGAAGAAGAATCTTATTAAAAATGAGAGAGAAGAGTCATCTCTTAATAGAGATGTGAGAAAGGAGTTACATTGTAACTCCCAATTCTATGTATGCCACATTTCACTAGTGTGTGAGACAAGTGTAGGATTCCTCATAAGGAGGAATATCTATTTTCCTTAATAAAAAAAATTATAAATATTACATGTCCTCCCACTTGAACTAGAGGATGAATACATTAGGATACCTTGGTTTATCCTTTAAATACAAATATACCAAGGAAAGATTAAATTCTAACACCCCCCTTTAATCTTTACTTGGGGTAATTACATCAATAGGTATCAAACCCAAATGTTTACAATGAATTTGAGATGTTTCTTTTGAAAGAGTCTTCACTAGGATGTCTTTGGCTTGATCATATTGCATGTCTTCAACTTGTGCTTTGGAGCTTGAATGGTACATAGGACTTTTGGCAAAGTGAATAGCATGTTGAGGAGAGCCCAAACCTTTAAGAGACCATTGAAATTCTTGAGATGTATTTGTACATTCTAAATGTTCATTTCCCATAGAAAATAGAGATGAAGATGGATCAACACTTGAGCCTACAATAAGGAAAAAAACACTAGTAGAGTGCCCATCATTGGGATCACCTAGTGCTAAATCAGTAACACTTTGGAAAAAATCATATTGTGAATCATGGGTCATAGAATCATAAATGCAATCTTCAGTTGCAAAAACCAAATTTGTAACATGTTCATCAGAATGTGAATCATGAGTCATAGAATCAAAAATGCAATCTTTAGTTGCATAAGACAAATCTATAGTGTATTCATCATAATATGAAGCATTAATAGGAGAGTTAATATAAGAATCATTATCATTAACCTCTATAGCAATCATAAGATTAGTACTATCATCATGAATTTTATCTTGAGTAATAAACATATCTTGCAAAGTAGCATTAAGAAAGTTAGATATAATTTCCTCTTCTTGGTCAAACATATCATCAACATGAGAGCAAGGAGGAGTAAACAGATTATTACTATCATCATCATCATCACTGCTACTACTAGAAGGAACAAAATCATTAGGAGTATCATTACTATCATTTAGTTCATCATTATCCTTTTGAAGAGTATTAGTATTATCCTTAATGTTAGGAGTAGAAACAAGAGGAACATAAATATGGTTAGCTTGCAAATTAGGAACATAAAGCACATCATGTAATTTACCATTTGGACTAGAAACATTACCAGTTCCTTCAACTTGACAGCAATAATTATCAGCTAAAGAAATAGGAAGATGCATAGAGTCGGGTTGCAAAGAATCCAAGACTTCCTTATGGGATTGAACATGTTGAGATGCATTACTATCAATATTCCATTTAGGTGGTTTAGAAGCATTAAAAAATACAGTAAAAGTAGAACGAGATTGATTTCCATTAGATTTTCCATTTGAATAGTTTTGAGAATTAGATTGATCATCCTTTTGTTTCTTAAAACATTTATGTATTAAGTGACCATCTTTACCGCAATAGGTGCAATGTGGCCTATTTGAATGATTATTGTTATGATAGTTAGTTGAAGGGATAGAATTGTAATGATCATTAATTTGTTGGCCTAAGTTATTATTTGAATTATTAGTATTGTTAGATATTTGATAGTTATGGTTATTTGGATTAGTGTTAGAAGATCTATTGTTATTGTGAATTTGAGAGACATAAGCATGTTCGTGAGATTTAAGTATGCCAAACTGAATTAATTTAGCTTCCTCTTGACACAACATATTTTGAAAGATAACATAAGTTAGTTGAGATGCTAAAGAAGGAATAGCTAATTGAGAATAAATATTAGTAATAAACTATTGGAACTGTCTAGGCAAACATTTACGAATAATTATATGGATTATCCTTAAATCAGAAAGAGGAATTTGTAAACCAGTTAGTAAGACTTTAATGGAATAAAACTTGAGCAAGAAATCATCAACAAAGTTGAAATCAGTATACCTGAGGTCTTCAAGTTGGTCTTGAAGCTGGATTTTTTGAGTTTCATCTGCATTGTCATAGGTATTTTTCAGGATGTCCCAAGCCTGATGGGCTTCTGTACAAGTAGAAATTAAGACATACAACTTGGGAACTAGGGAAATTCTAATTAAGCCAAGTGCTTCCTCATTTTTTGTCTACCAAGCAGTTTGGTCAGCTTGAGGAGCAGAGGTTGCGGGTTTCAAACTGACATCAGTTGCAATCTCTAAAATGTGCCTAAATCTAAAAATAAAGGTCATGTGCATTTTCCAAGTATGATAGTTTGTACTGGTTAATTTGATTTCTGGCATCAAGGTAGTCATGATGAAATATGAAGATCTAAACTAGGGAAAAAATAGAAAAACCTTAACATAAAATAGAAAAGAACTTAAATCAAACTATATGCACTTGCATGCACTAGCAGAAGGCTATAATAGCTTACGCCAAAGAGGTATGCAAGGAAAAAGAAACAACTAGAGGAAAAAAAATTGAAACTAAAAGGACTAAAAGAAAACTAACAGATCTCGGTTATGCTGTTATTGATTAACAGATAACACAAGGATCTTGATGCAAGAAAAGGAAAGAAAAACAAAAAAAACTTAACAGCACAACCCTGCAAAATAGACAGGATAAGGGACAGAACTCAGAAAACTAACTTGCATGAACAAAGATAAACCTGCAAAAAAAATGCTTAGCAACTGAATTGAATCTAAAAAAACTTTAATTAAAACTTGAGAGAAAAAAAGATAGATCTAATTTTTAGAGTGCATGTGTTAAAAGAATGACAAATATGAACTATGAAGATCAACGGAAGTAATAGCCCAAAAAAGCATGCAGAACCTTAAATTAGAAAAGATTAGAAATTGCTACAGCACTAAAAAAACTAGGAAGAAGATTCAAAGATATTTCTGAAGCACACACAGCTATCTAAACAAAGTAGAAGCTCTATAGGAGAAACTCGATCAACCTTGATTAACCAAGCCTAGAAGACAAGGAATAACAAATCACAAAATTTTTAAGATAAGTGGTGATAAGAGTAGGTCTAAAGTAATTAACCAGATGTCCTGAGAGCTATGCACGATAGTGAAACCCTGATGCAAACAAGGGCTTACAAAAAACAATTTGTATCATGCAGGCATTCTTTCATTTACTGACAAGGCCGATCAAAAAGGACTCTAATTTAATGTAATCTAAACAAGTAAGGAAAAGACAAATAACTATAAACCACAACCAGATCGAGATATGACAATATACGAACAAATCCTTAACCAAAATGCATAAACCTTTAATCAATCATGGCATAAACCCAGAAAAATGAATTAAATGAATATAAACTAGATATTGAGGTTTTTTTTTTTTTTTTTAAACTAGATTGAAAGAGCTAAGAGGATAGAACAAACCCATGAAAAAAAGATGATTACAACGACAGCAAAAAAAAATTCTATATTTTGCTACATAACTTTAAAAAACTTAATAAATAGAGGATTTTGCACAACTTGTCGATTGTGAACAAGCTACACGAGTAATATATAAAAAAGCTAATAAATGTAATAATGTCAACAAAAAGTATTGATATTATACAAATCAACACAAAGATTAATACCAAAAATTGTTTTCCAGAACATAGATTAAAGATAGCTCCAAAGAAAATAAGCACAAAGAAAAAAATCAAAGACCTCAACCGCAGTAAGGATAATAAAAAACTTTAATATATAAATTAAGATTAGTTTTGTGAATGCTCAAAATATTGGCTATGAATGGTTGCGGGATTATGCTAGAAGGGGAGATGGTGGAGGAGCAGTTGAAGATGGACTGGCGGGGCTATGTACCTATTCCCTCGCCCCCCCCTTTCTTGTGTTGTGGGAAAGATCCCCGTGTGCTGACTGGTTACAGTGGATGAGGGGTCCAGGTGAGAGATTGGAGAGTGGATGTTGTAGGTGATGGTGAGCGTGGATGACAAAAAAAGTTTGTGAGCAGATAAGGAGGCGGAGGCGGTAGAGAGGATAACAACTTTGGGTTTGTGAGCGGATAAGGAGGTGGAGGCGGGAGATGGCAAAGCTCGTGTGCACCATGGTTGGTGTCTGCTGCTGTAAGGATATGGCCTTGACAGTAAAGAAACCAAAACAAAATTGCGGACTAAGATCTACTAAAAACTTAGAGAAAATATCTACTCAACATTGAGAACAGATGAAATCCAAAAAAGATAACAGTAGATCAAAGGCAAGCTTATTGGAAGATAATTAATGGAATTTAGAAAAAAATAGCAGACAAACATTAAACATATAAATAAGCAAAAAATGTGTCAACTATGTTTCCCTCAGGCAATCAAGCATCGCATTCTTAGGCTTACTGAACATACCAAGTTATAAAAATGAGATATAATCTGGGTGCATCTAAAAAAATTGCCAAGATCTATATCTGTCGAACTTGCAATGCAGTGAAAAACACAACCAGAGAGAAATATAACTAAACATGAATATATATAAGAAACAAGAAACTAAAAAAAATGTATTAAACTTACTAAACTCATGCACACTTTCTATCAAGTAATTGGATCAAATTATTAAAGATAAAACAAACTGGATTGAACTGTTAGTATGGCGATGAGGAAATCGAAAAACAAGTGCGTATGAAGGACACACATGCTAATCCAAGGAAAAATCCAATACGAGCCAAAGTTAACTAAAAAATATTGTCTTTGTAGCAATCTTTGAGTCCCATGTAAAATAAGATGCAAAAATACAGACTTGACCAACAGACTCGACCTATATTGCAAAGAATGCAGTGCTTATAGCCCTCAATACAAATCTCCAGCTACAAAAAGCTATACAGAGCCACACGGATCTCAATGAAATGCAAAAGAAATATATAAACAAAAAACAACTACGCACTCTAGATAACCAAAATCTAAAGAAAAGATAGATCACAGAGAAAGAGGAATCAACTCTCGCAGCTGCAAGGAGAAATTAATAAAAAAAGGAATAATCGCATGCACATGAGATGTTTATTGAAAAAAAATGCATGGAACAGGAAAGATACTAATTAAAGAGAAAATCTGACAAACAACACTGAAGATATACCCCTTTTTAATTTTAGAATGCTTTATAATAGCAATTAGAAGCCTATAATAAGGAACAATGATTGCAAATTTGAAGAAATTCTATTCATGCATGTAACCTAAATTAAGCAATAATGATTAAAAAATGTAAATAAACCAACGAAAATAAATGAGATTAGAAAAAGTTTTAATATTTTTTTTTAAATGAGATAATAACAAAAAGATTAATATAAGAAACTAAGTTAGAGTTATGAAAAGTAGGAATTTGTATGAACTCAAATAGAACTAGCCTAAAAAAACTTTTAAGACTTGAAGAAATATAATATTATAATATGAAAAATATTATAATATTAAATTAAGATTTTGAGAAATTTGAATTAATTTCTATAGAAATGAAACCAAACCTGCACAACCCAAACCAAGAGAGAACCAATAGAAAAATCAAGTTTGGCGGTAAACCAGCCAAACCCAAAAAAATTTTTGATTTTTCTCTTCTAATAGATTAGACAAAAAAGATATTAGCAATAACTCTCTCAAGAGTCTCCGATATTGGAGTGCTCCAAGATATGGTAGCTCCTTCACCTGTACACTCAATACACGATTAAACCAACCTGCTCTGATACCATGTTAAAATAATAACAAAATATAGAGACAAATAGGAACTTGTTTAATCAATGGGCAAGGAAAAGAGAGGTTACCATGAATAATCACAAAGCTAGGAGCATTCACCAAAGCACAATGAGACAAGGAGACAATATTTTGAAGGGGGAAAAGCATAAAAAAAACCCCGTGATATAATGAAAGTGGCAAAAAGCCTAAGAATGAGAGAGAGAGAGAGAGAGAGAGAGAGAGAGTGAGTGAGAGAGCCAAGCTCATACAATGTTCAAGAAGAAGAAGAATCTCATTGAAAATGAGAGAGAAGAGCCATCTCTTAATAGAGATGTGAGAAAGGAGTTACATTGTAACTCCCAATTCTATGTATGCCACATTTCACTAGTGTGTGAGACAAGTGTAGGATTCCTCATGAGGAGGAATATCTATTTTCCTTAATAAAGGAAATTACAAATATTACATGTCCTCCCACTTGGACTAGAGGACGAATACATTAGGATACCTTGGTTTATCCTGTAAATACAAATATACCAAGGAAAGATTAAATTCTAACAGTTATTGTAGACCTCAAAAAAATGATCCTGTAGCCCCTGACGGTTTGTCGATACCTCTCACGAGCTCTGAGATATGAGCCCCAAAAGATCACTGCCCAATTGTGCTTAGTGCACCTTAGGGTCACTTGGGTCGACCGTGGTCGGGAGCGTTCCCGTGACTCCATGGGAGGAATGGGGTTGTCACTAGCATTTACCCGACCAACCAGAGCCAATGGAGTAGATGGTTCAATGCCAGGTCAAACGGTTTGAAAGATACGTTGTTGAGCTGCTTTCAACTGACTGTTAGTGGTATGTTTGAAATTTGAATTGTGAAACTAATCATGATTAAGCTTGTGAAATTTGAACTGTGAAGCTTATTATGTTTGAGGTTTAACTTTTATAGATTGTTTGAAATGATAAAAAATAATATCCTTAAAGCATTATAAACAACAATCAAACATGTAAGAATTCAAACCATGCAAATGACATAAGTAAATGACATGTAAGATCCCTTCTTGGCACTATTGGCCACCCATACATGATTTTGGTCATAAGTCCTTATCAAGAGTTTTAGGACATTTAACTTTTAAATCAAATTGATTGTTACAAATTGCTATTATAGGCTTCAAAAGATCTCAATTAACCATTAAGGATCCTTTTGTCCTTCTATCTCTGATTGGATCCATGGTGATTGTAGGTGTCTTCATAGGTGCTCCTGCACAAGTTACAATCCACATACAAAACCAAGTTTATTGACTCAAAATACAATCTAAGAAAGGTGAAATTAATGTATTGAAATTAAGCTTAGAAAATAATGCACTAAGTTAACTTATTACCTAGTCAAGTGTTCCTGAAGGGTCATCTCTTTTCTTCAGGGTCTCCAATAGTGCTTCATGATCAGCAATACTAATAGTCCAAAGTTCTTTTGTCTTTGGTCTTCCTTGATGCTTTGACAACTTGACATTTGTTTCTATAACAAGGTGTGAATACATGAGAATAGTTTTGTGCTTCTCATAGTCTTCAAATGCAGAAATTCCTTTCTTTCTAATCATGTATGTTTGCAGCCATGTTCCCGCAACAACAACTGAACTAGTAGGATATGTGAACCCATCACCATCTGTCATCAATTGTACAAGCTTTTGTTTACCTTGTACACAATGTGCTAACCAATAATCTAACCTCTCATCATTCCCCTACGGTGCAACCAATGCAAAAACATTTCCTGGCTTCAGAAGATCTAAAAGATGGTCATAGTCAACTGAAGTGTCCATGTCATCATTTCTTATAGAGAGTGTCAAAGATGAAGGAGTTAGATACTGTGGAACCCATGTATCCACTCACTCACTTGACTCGCAATGATCCCAATCATACTGAAAACACATGGGGCAAAAACAAGCCAACTCTCATGTCCAAATGGTCCATGTACTACTATTGGAGCTTCAGAATGAATGCATTTTTGAAGAGTCTTTCACTGTTTGACAATCCAATCTATCTCCTATAGTTCCCTCCTCAACCAACCAAAAGAATCTATGCACTGTAGAATCAAGAGTCCCCCCCTGTGACAATGCTAAAGTACACCAATCAACAATAGAACAAGCATCAAGAAGTACAACACCTGAAATCCTCAATTGCTCCTTAACTAGAGCTCTCTTCACACACACACACACCTACTCCGTCATGCTCCCCTTTCCCATGCCCTGACTCAAAAAAACTCCAAATATGAGGTACACCTCTCTCCACATGCATTCTACACAACCAATAAAACATTTTGGCATTATTAAATTGACCGGTGCAATTATCCGACCAAATGAGATGCCTATCCATAGCAATACCATTTTCCTGCAAGAAGTCAAAATAGTTCTAGAAACAATGTTGAACAAACTCATGAGAGTGAGACCTATCATCGCTCATATAAAAATGGTACTCTCCGATTATCTTTCACTCATTTTTTGTGCTATCAGGGGAATGTCTATATGTGATGTGTACAAAAATAGCAACCTGAATGGAATTGTAATATTGAGCTTGAGTCTCATTTTGGGGCTGCAATGTATAGTTCTCCACAAATTCTACAATGGATATAATAGTTCCAATGGGAAAAGTGTCCTTACATGTCCTGAATTGTTGATCCAACCATTGAGACCTGTGACTATGCCTTGCATACTTGTAAAAAATATTTTTCTTGAAATCTGAGATAAAATCAGAAACATTGTATTCTTTTGCAACTAACTCACATCTAGAGCCTTCACCTCCACTCTTCAATGTATATTTCACCGTTTCATATACTTTTTTTTGGACGAGTGTCTTTCCAAAATTGTGTTCCAAACCCTCATGAAAACATGTTCTAAACTTGGACAAGCCACCACATTCTGAGCACTTGGCATTTAAGCAATCTTTTTTATAAAATAAACAACCATCATCTCTATGACATCAAAATTGATCTAGCAAGTCTCTTGATGATTTGGGAAGACCACTTGCACCATAATCCTCTAGCATTTCATTAGTATAAAAAGTAGAATGAATGAACCGTAATAATTCATGATGCATTGAAAAATCAACATGATATTTGCAACAGCATGTATTCCGAATCTTAAGGGGTACACAATAAAATGGCTTCACGGATTCAAAAGACCTTTGTGATATTTTCAATGTTGGATGTGTCTCACAAAATTTTTTATACAACATTGTTTGACTTACCTCCACATAATGTTTAGGATGTGGAGTGCGGTCTTGATTGCCAACTCTCAACTTCAATACATCCTTCACATTTGGTGACACTCTTGAGTTAGCATCCCAAAATTGTTGAATTTCATCCTTGACAACATCTATTAGCTTCTTATCAAAATGTGGAAGTCTCCCACCATAAGCCCATGTATCAATTTGAAGTGGATCATCAAGTCTTTCTCTTCTTGCAAGTGCTCTACCCAAAGTTTTATGGTCTATATTGAAGTCAACACAAGTTTTTCTCATCAAACAAGCCTTTCTCAACTGATGACTTACTAAGGAGGTTGTAATAATCCTCCGAGAAACTCTCTTATCTTTTTCTCTGCTAGTCTTCCCAATGCTATTGAGAGCATTGAAAAGATTCTTCACAACAATGGCATTTCTCTCCATTTTCTTGTTCACATGAATCTTCAATTTCACAAGCACAGGTCTCATCTTTTGCATCTTTAACAACTGCACAAAAATTTGACATTGCTCAACCAATGTCTTGTTTCCAAAAAATTGATCATAAAGTCTTGAAGCCCACAACCTAACGGTTCTATGTGACCTCTTTCCTTCCCAATTATTCATAATGTTCTCCTCAATTTCAATTAACCATTTGGGTCTTCCTGAAAGCCCCGAATTTGAATTTTGATTATCTTTATTGCAAGGGACTTCATTTCGCATATAATTTGGAGATGTGTAATGTTCATGTGGTTTTTATGCAACATTTTCATTCCCCAAGTCTACATTTTCAATCTCCATCTGTACATTTTCAAATTCAACATCCTCTTCACCTACAACTACATTTACTGGGTCACCTTGATTAATGTTTAACATACCTTCTCTCCTTCTTCGGTGATTTTCCTTATCTTTTCCCTATATGCTTGAATTTCTTCATCCGTCAACTTCCTCTTGCATTTAGCCTTTCAACGACTGCTGCTTCCCATGGTGAAACCAAAAGTCGACAAAAATCAAACAATGGGCCCCAAATCATGTTTTTTTTTCTACAACGCATGAAAAAAGTATAAAATCTCGTGCTTGTCTAGTCTATGGGGATAGGGAATATTTTGGTGAAATATTACTTGTCCAAAATTGGGGATCTAATTCCATATCGGGTACCTGATATTCCTAGGCAGATGAAAAAAGGGTGGGAGCATATGAAAAAAATTGAACTTTTACATATAAAATAGGGTATATAAGGTATAAAATGTATATTAGATATATATATATATATATATATATATATATATATATATATATATATATATATATATATATATATATATATATATATATATATATATATATATATATATATATATATATATATATATATTAATGTATATAATATATATATATAAAAGAGGCATATGATATATATAATGTATATTATATATATATATACTAATGTATATATTATATATAATATTACCTTTTAGCTATTATTTTTTTCTCATTTTTCCTGTATGATGCTTTTGTATATGAATTGTGGATATTCTTTGGGAAACTATCTGAGGAAGATACAATAGTCGATCTGTGTCCTTTGGATCAAAAAGATGATCTATAAAACTTAACCTAAAAATTTAGTTCTGCTAACAAAAATGTCTAATCATTTAGCAAGGTACAAAAGCTCAGGAAAGGTGTAACAAATTAATATGCAAATATTTTTGTCCGTAATAGTATTTTTTGCATTTATTATGATATTGATCCGATTTGATGCACCTTCACTATTTGATCGATCCCTTCCCTTTCATTTCACTTGGTTTGCTGATTTTGCACATCATAGGCAAGGATTTGACAGTGGATATGACCTTGGTACTACCGATGTTAATGATAAATTTTACCTTTTAGCTATTATTTTTTTGTCATTTTTCCTATATGATGCTTTTGTATACAAAGTGTGTCTGAAGGGGTCCTAGGACCCCTTAAGTCACACTTGACCATTCAAATATGTCAAAAGGGGTCATCCATGACCCCTTTTGACACATTTGAATGCTCAAGTGTGTCCGAAGGGGTCCTAGGACCCCTTAAGACACACTTGAGTGTTCAAATGTGTCAAAAGGGGTCATTGCAACTTCCTAGGGGTCCTAATACATGATAAGGTGTACTAGAACCCCTGGGGAGTCCCCATGACCCCTTTTGACACATTTTAATGCTCAAGTGTGTCCGAAGGGGTCATGGGGACTCCCCAGGGGTCCTAGTACACCTTATCACATGTTAGGACCCCTAGGAAGTCCCCATGACCCCTTTTGACACATGTGAATGCTCAAATGTGTCTTAAGGGGTCCTAGTTTGACACATTTTAATGCTCAAGTGTGTCTTAAGGGGAACTAGGACCCCTTAAGACACACTTGAGCATTCAAATGTGTCAAAAGGGGTCATGGGGACTTCCTAGGGGTCCTAGTTTGACACATTTGAATGCTCAAGTGTGTCTTAAGGGGTCCTAGGACCCCTTTGGACACACTTGAGCATTGAAATGTGTCAAAAGGGGTCATGGGGATTCCCTAGGGGTCCTAGTACATCTTATCACGCGTTAGGACCCCTAGGAAGTCCCCATGACCCCTTTTGACACATTTGAATGCTCAAGTGTGTCCGAAGGGGTTCTAGGACCCATTAACACACACTTGAGCATTCAAATGTGTCAAAAGGGGTCATCCAGGATCCCTTTTGACACATTTGAATGCTCAAGTGTGTTTGAAGGGGTCCTAGGACCCCTTAAGACACTTGAGCATTCAAATGTGTCAAAAGGGGTCATGGGGACTTCCTAGGGGTCCTAACGCATGATAAGGCATACTAGGACTCTTGGGGAGTCCCCATGACCCCTTCAGACACACTTGAGTGTTGAAATGTGTCAAAAGGGGTCATGGGGACTCCCTAGGGGTCCTAGTACACCTTATCACATGTTAGGACCCCTAGGAAGTCCCCATGACCCCTTTTGACACATTTGAACACTCAAGTGTGTTTGAAGGGGTCCTAGGACCCCTTAAGACACACTTGAGCATTCAAATATTTCAAAAGGGTTCATGAGGACTTCCTAGGGGTCCTAACATGTGATAAGGCATACTAGGACCCCTTCGGACACACTTGAGCATTGAAATGTGTCAAAAGGGGTCATGGGAACTCCCTAGGGGTCCTAGTACACCTTATCACATGTTAGGACCCCTAGGAAGTCCCCATGACCCCTTTTGACACATTTGAATGCTCAAGTGTGTGTCTGAAGGTGACCTAGGACCCCTTAAGACACACTTCAGCATTCAAATGTGTCACAAGGGGTCATCCATGACCCCTTTTGACACATTTGAATGTTCAAGTGTGTTTGAAGGGGTCCTAGGACACCTTAAGATACACTTGAGTGTTCAAATGTATCAAAAGGGGTCATGGGGACTTCCTAGGGGTCCTAACATGTGATAAAGTGTACTAGGACCCCTAGGAAGTCCCCATGACCCCTTTTGACACATTGGAATGCTCAAGTGTCTCTTAAAGGGTCCTAGGACCCCTTTAAACACACTTGAGTGTTGAAATGTGTCAAAAGGGGTCATGGGGACTTCCTAGGGGTCCTAGTATGCCTTATCATGTGTTAGGACCCCTAGGAAGTCCCCATGACCCCTTTTGACACATTTGAATGCTCAAGTGTGTCTGAAGGGGTCATGTGTCAAAAGGGGTCATGGGGAATTCCTAGGGGTCCTAGGACCCCTTCGGACACACTTGAGCATTCAAATGTGTCAAAAGGGGTCATGGGGACTTCCTAGGGGCCCCAACGCATGATAAGGCATATTAGGACCCCTAGGGAGTCCCCGTGACCCCTTTGAACACACTTGAGCATTGAAATGTGTCAAAAGGGGTCATGGGGACTCTCTAGGGGTCCTAGTACACCTTATCATGTGTTAGGACCCCTAGTGAGTCCCCATGACCCAATTTGACACATTTCAACACTCAAGTGTGTTTGAAGGGGTCCTAAGACCCCTTAAGACACACTTGAGCATTCAAATATGTCAAAAGGGGTCATGGGGACTTCCTAGGGGTCCTAATGCATGATAAGGCATATTAGGACCCCTAGGGATTCCCCATGACCCCTTCAGACACAATTGAGCATTAAAATGTGTCAAAAGGGATCATGGGGACTCTCTAGGGGTCTTAGTATGCCTTATCACATGTTAGGACCCCTAGGAAGTCCCCATGACCCCTTTTGACACATTTGAATGCTCAAGTGTGTCTTAAGGGGTCCTAGGACCCCTTCAGACACACTTGAGTGTTGAAATGTGTCAAAAGGGGTCATGGGGACTCCCTAGGGATCCTAGTATGCCTTATCATGTGTTAGGACCCCTAGAAAGTCCCCATGACCCCTTTTGACACATTTGAATGATCAAGTGTGTCTGAAGGTGTTAAGTGTGTCAAAAGGGGTCATGGGGACTTCTTAGGGGTCCTAACATGTGATAAGGCATACTAGGACCCCTAGGAATTCCCCATGACCCCTTTTGACACATTTAAACACTCAAGTGTGTCCGAAGGGGTCCTAGGACCCCTTAAGACACACTTGAGCATTACAATGTGTCAAAAGGGGTCATGGGACTTCCTAGGGGTCCTAACGCATGATAAGGTGTACTATGAACCCTAGGGAGTCCCCATGACCCCTTTTGACACATTTCAATGCTCAAGTGTGTCCAAAGGGGTCCTAGGACCCCTTAAGACACACTTAAGCATTCCAATGTGTCAAAAGGGGTCATGGGGACTTCCTAGGGGTCCTAACACATGATAAGGCATACTAGGACCCCTAAGGAGTCCCCATGACCCCTTTTTACACATTTCAATGCTCAAGTGTGTTTGAAGGGGTCGTAGGACCCCTTAAGACACACTTGAGTGTTCCAATGTGTCAAAAGGGGTCATGGGGACTTCCTAGGGGTCCTAACGCATGATAAGGTGTACTAGGACCCCTAGGGAGTCCCCATGACCCCTTTTGATACATTTCAATGCTCAAGTGTGTTCAAAGGGGTCCTAGGACCCCTTAAGACACACTTGAGCATTCCAATGTGTCAAAAGGGGTCATGGGGACTTCCTAGGGGTCCTAACGCATGATAAGGCATACTAGGACCCCTAGGGAGGGGTCATGGGGACTTCCTAGGGATCCTAACGCATGATAAGGCATACTAGGACCCCTAGGGAGTCCCCATGACCCCTTTTGACACATTTTAATGCTCAAGTGTGTCCGAAGGGGTCCTAGGACCCCTTAAGACACACTTGAGCATTCTAATGTGTCAAAAGGGGTCATGGGGACTTCCTAAGGGTCCTAACGCATGATAAGGCATACTAGGACCCCTAGGAAGTCCCCATGGCCCCTTTTGACACATTTGAACACTCAAGTGTGTCTGAAGGCATCGTAGGACCCCTTAGGACACACTTGAGCATTCAAATGTGTCAAAAGGGGTTATGAGGACTTCCTAGGGGTCCTAACGCATGATAAGGCATACTAGGACCCCTAGGACACACTTGAGGATTCCAAGTGTGAACTAGTCTTCAAAGCCTCCATTTCTGCATAGCTAGGGTTTACGGTGCCTGTAAAAGGCACAACTATGCCCCTATAGGGACTCATGCTCATGCTTAGAATCATATTATTTTCATGCATTCCCTAACATTTAATACAAAGATTTAGCCAGCCACCTTTAATGACCTAGAAGAAATGAAAAATAAAAATTAGGCCAAAAATACATACAGCATTTCTGTATGTAGTACTGTCAGCTTCAACAATCCAGTCGGCTTCCTCTGCTAAGTCACGAAGAACTTCATTAATGTCTACTCTCGGAGGAAGATTATAATTTCCATATTTCTGCAAGCCCTAAAAAAAAATTCATTATCACTCTCCACCTCTGCTCTCTCAATTTATTCATCTCCCTCTCCACTGCACTCAGCTTAGCCATCCTTACCTACTCTTTAATAGAGATTCTCCAAAATTTGTATACAAAGACATCCTATAGGAAAAAATGAAAATTTTCCCAGAGGATATCCACAATTCGTAGACAAAAGCATCATACAAGAAAAATGACAAAATATTAATAGCTAAAAGGTAAAATTTATCATTAATGCCAGTAGTACCAATGTCATACCCATTGTCAAATCCTAGCCTATGACATGCAAAAGGAGCAAAGCAAGTAAAATGAAAGGGAAGTATGGATCAAATAGCAATGGTGCATCAAATTGGATCAATATCATAATAAATGCAAAAAATACTATTACAGACAAAAATATTTTCATATTAATGGGAAAGAGTGGGAAGAGCTTCTTGGACCCATGATAGAAGTTATAGATAAGGAGGAAGAGCTAGGAAGGGGAAAGCAACAAAGGAAAGAAGTAAGATATGCATGTGAGCCTATGTCAGATGATGATGATGAGTACTCACCATCTGGTAGTAGCTCAAGTAGTGATAGAAGCTCTTTAGTGCACATGTACACTAACACAAAAAATTCAGATAGAGAAGTAACAAGTGTTGTGGAATTATCCACAGAGCAATGTGAAATGAAGCCTCAAATTGGTTCATTAGCAGGCAAAGAATTTGGTCATGCACTTCATTCTAGCACCACAAATATTTCTATTAGAAATGCATATTCATCAATGGCCTTGCATTTATGGGACTTGGGAAACTGAGTTACTCATGTTGGGCAATATCCCTCAAATGTAAGTTCATTGCCACCTTTGGCAAGGCAGTCTCACTCCTCATTTTACAAAAAAGGGCAGCCATTTATGGTCCAAGGTTTTAATTCAGCTGACAAATGGAGAGCTTCTCAAGGTATTGATCTCTTTCATAGAGAAGTTCCTGATTCATCTCAAGGTTTTCATTTAGGTGACCAACTCCTTCGAGGTCCACAAATAGACCCATTGATTTCCCAAATTGGTAAAAGGGTAGATGCAATTTTCGAAAGAGTGTCCCAATTGAAGAGAAATGGAAATTCCAGTGAGCATAAAGAATTTCCAATTAGCAAGAAAATAATTTGGTCATGCACTTCATTCTAGCACAACAAATATTTCTATTAGAAATGCCTATTCGTCAATGGCGTTGCATTTACGAGACTTGGGAAACTGGGTTACTCATGTTGGGAAATATCCCTGAAATGTAAGTTCATTGCCACCTTTGGCAAGGCAGTCACACTCCTTATTTTACAATAAAGGGCAGCCATCTATGGTCCAAGGTTTTAATTCAGCTAACAAATGGAGAGCTTCTTGAGGTACTAATCTCTTTCATAGGGAATTTCTTGATTCATCTCAAGGTTCTCATTTAGGTGACCAACTCCTTCGAGGTCCACAAATAGACCCATTGATTTCCCAAATTGGTAAAAGGGTAGATGCAATTTTTGAAATATTATCCCAATTGAAGAGAAATGGAAATTCCAGTGAGCATAAAGTTATTGTAGATCCAATGGGTGTATCTTCTCCACTAACAAATATAACTGCATTTCTAGAGACTTGAGTTTAAATGGAGACTGTTTGTTCCCAAACATGCCCCAATTGAGTAGATGAACTAGATGTTTCTTGAGTAAAGAAGATAGTGGTTTATTAAAGCATCTGCATTATCCCACTTGCTATCAGTTACTACTTTTTGAGCAGCTTGCCAGCTGCTTCTATGCAGGATTCATGTAATATATAATGTCCTCATGCAAGTACATGCCATTTTTTGTAAACATTTTCAGTTCTAAAGTGTTAGTGAGCAATATCAAAGAAAAGGTTCTTGCATGTGTTATTTAGACATATTAATAAATTAGGAAACCAATTTTCTCCCATTACATGGCAGAAATGCCTAGATTCACTTTGTCGGTATCAATAGGCAGCAAGATGAGGGAAGAAATATATTTGTGAAGAGGAAGTACAAATGTTACTATCCAAAACCATTTGGAGAGTAATATTCTTCTCCTGATTGTAATAAGAAACTCAAAATGCAAAAGACACCAAATAGTTGGGGCATTTATTTCCTATGACCTATGTCAATTTCAGTTCAATTCCTAAGGATGATATTCTCAATGTGTAAAAATAAATTGATGTGTTATTTTAAAATGGTGTTGATTGAAATTTATGAACATATGTCAAATATCCATTTTTTCCAAAATTTGAAATAGAACCAGTGGCAATATAATCAAATTTGTGAATTTCACATCCAATCATTGGATGTTAATCAGAAGTACAACATAGTAATATAAATTTGAACCAATAAACAATCTTAGTCTTACTTCAAACCTACTCCTGTGTATGTGGGTTCTTGGAGGTATCTACTAAACAATGTGTGGATCTGTAATGTCCCTATCCAGGACCTTACTCACTTTTCTTAGAACTCCTAATTAGAATTTGGATTTATAATGTCTGTTGTGATATTATTTAAGTTTGCCTTTCTCCTTACTGATTAATATTGTAATGAATTGGTTATCCTTCCCCTTCTCTCTCTCCTACTCTCTCCCCTTCCCCTTCTCTCTCTCTCTCTCTCCTACTCTATCCCCTTCCCATTCCTCTCTCTCTCTCTCTCTCTCTCTCTCTCTCTCTCTCTCTCTCTCTCTCTCTCTCTCTCTCTCTCTCTCTCTCTCTCTCTCTCTCTCTCTCTCTCTCTCTCTCTCTCTCTATCTATCTATCTATCTCTCTATCTTTGGTATCTCCTCTCTCTCATCACCCTCTCTCTCTGTCTCGAGCTATCTCTCTCTCTCACCTTCTCACTCTCTCTCTTGCTCTCTCAGCCTCCGCCACCTTATCACTCTCTCTTCCTCAATGGCCGCCCATTAATTTTTTAAATGGCTGATTAATTTCCTTTACTTCTTTCAATGGCCATCCATGATTTTTCTGCAATCTTCCAACCTTTCATACATAGTCGTAAAATACATATTAATATATTATACATATAAAATAATATATAATTTATAATGTAACATTTAATATTAATATATATTAAATAATATTTAAAATGTAAAATGTATATTATATAATATTATATATAATATATAATCTAATATATAATTCTAATATATAGTTTTTTATATTAATATATAATTAAATAATATTTAATGTAAAATGTATATTATTTAATATTTAATGTAAAATGTATATTATATAATATTTAATATATAATTGATATTATATAATATTTAATATATCTAATATATAGTTTTTATATATAATATATCATATGAAGGATGGAGAAATGGGAGGGAGAAAGTGGAGGGAAGGGAAATTCAAAATTCAAAATTCTGTCGTCATATTCAGGTACCCAAAAACATCGGGTACTCGATTAGGCTCGGTATTGCTTTGTGCACCAAACCTACATGGTCAACTATTGAAATGTCTCAAATACATGTTTTTCCCTTGTTTCTTTGAGTTCCAGACTTCAATAATGTAGCTGACAACTTTTTTTCACCCGAATTTGATAAAATGAAAAGGGTATCTTAAGGAGATTATCAGCTTTCTATCAATATAATTGCTGTCAAATTTTGAATTCGGTAAGTAATTATTAGTTATTTTCTAATTGAGCTACTTCTAAAGTCCTGATTTATATACTGATTGAAAAATGGCTATAACTTTCAAACGGTATAACATTTTTGAAATCCAAAAAATGCATCACATTCTATGCTTCACCTACTATAAGGAAAAAAAAAAAAAAATTGAATTTTGTAAAGTTTTGAATGAGTTAAGGTGGTCAGACACAAGAGTTTTTTTATTTGGAAAATGTTGTAGCAGAAAACTCATAATTAATTTTTTTTGGAATAAAATTACAAAAAAATATGCATCACATCCGAGCATGAGTCAACTACTTATATATTAAATCTTATAAAAAAATATTATCATTTGATCATGATTAAGGTGGTCAGACATACACCTACTTCTTATTTTTTCTTGAAATTTTTGTACTGTTGTATTGAAATCTATACTTTTCACCAATTATATTAATTTTTTTATAGAAAAGGCCTAGTAGTTTAGAAATTACATTCAATTTCCTATAGATTCTATTCTTACAACTTTTTGGTATTAGGTTGATAGCTAGTTCAAATTTTCATGTCAAGTTGACTAACCCCGATTTGCTAATTTTTCATTGCCACTTAAGGGCATAGTTTGGCCCCTCATGATCTTGCACATACCCTTGTGTGTTTCAACCAATATGATTGTATTTTTCATTTTAAAGTGAAATTTTTTTACTAGTATAGCATCAGTGGTTGTGTATGTTTCAATAGGTGTGATTATGTTTGTTGACTTAATGTCAGATATTTTTAATAGTATAACATTATTAGTTGTGTATGTTTTAAAGGTGTCATTGTATTTGTTGTAGTGCCAAATAATTTTAATAGTATATCATTAGTAGTTATCTATGTTTCAATAGGTATGATTGTGTTTGTTTTCTTAATGTCAATTTTTTTAAAGTATAACATTAGTATTGTGTATGTTTCAATAGGTGTTGTATGTTTTGTTTTAATGTTGAATATTTTTAATAGTGTAGCACTAGTAGTTGTTACATTAAAGGTGCCATTGTCCATCATTAGTACTCGTTATTGAATAAAATGTACAATTGAGATCTGAAAAGCAAAAAATCATGTGGTGTCACATCAACACACCAATAAAGTATTATTTAATGCATAATTATTGGTCTACCCTTTTTGTCAGGTCTTTTTAGACATCTAAATGAAAAGCTTGTTGATGTGGAATTATATTTGTTGATGTCGACATAAAACCTTAGTTATAAGTAGGGGCCTTACCAAATAAGTCATTGTAAAAATTATGTGTTTTGAAATTGCCACATTATTATCAAAGGCATAAAATTAAGGTGCTCAACTATTGAATAATTTCTTCTAATCTTTGAAATAGATCATCTAAAAATCTTCCACCCATCTAACAATGATGTTAGTTAATAAATGTAGATAAGTTGTTAAATTATTTCATGATGAATGTATATTGATTTAAATTTATTGTTTTTAATAGATTTTTTTATTAATTTGAATATTTCAGACCAATCACACTACATATTTTTCTTATATTAAACCTTTGTAAATAATTATTTTTACCCATAAATGTAGATAAGTTGTTAAATTATTTCATGATGAATGTATATTGATTTAAATTTACTATTTTTAATAGATTTTTTTATTAATTTGAATATTTCAAACCAATCACACTACATATTTTTCTTATATTAAACCTCTGTAAATGATTATTTTTATTTAATTATTATTTTATGACCTTTAATTTGTGTAGTTTTAATAAATGATAAATAAAAATATTTATAAAATAAACAAATATTTAAATAGTAAAGAGAAAAAATATAATATAATAATCTCTTAAATAGTTATAACCATTTATTGTATATTTTTATTTTTCAATTAGAATTAACTCATATTTATTTTCCTACTAGTATTCAAATACATATGTAATACAAAATTAGGTCATATATTTTGTCCTGAAACTAAGTCATATTTTTCATTGCAATTATTGGTTAGTAATTAATGATCTTAATAAAATATAAAGATCTAAATATATTTATTTATTATTAATATTCTTATAATATTTATTTTTTTAAATAATTTTAATATAATAGTATTGTATTTTAATGCATACCAATTTATTATTATTATCTTTAGTTTTAATTATTTCATTAGTTAATTAGTTCTACTTAGTTATTTAGACCTAACCTTTTTCAAAAGAAAGAAAAAAGAATGAACAAGTAGTTTATGATTAAAAATGGTTTTTTAATTAAGGTGTGTTGTTGTTAAGTCATTTTGTTGATGAGTCAAACATCAATGGTTATACCTCTATTAGGTAGATAAGCTCACAATCCTTGTGCCTTCACTAGGCTAACATGGTTGTAGGATATGTACCTTCACTATGCTATTCTTCTCGTGGTAGTGGGCCTTCTATGGGTTGTGCTTGTGGATTTAAATAAGAAAAAAGTTGAATTGGGGATTGAGGCCCTCTAGTGTTTCTTTGATAGTTAAAGTGGAAGATATCCTCTATAAGTAGTGTTGGGACTATGAAATGTAGATGCATTTTTAGTCACATTTGCACCTTCTATTTGAGAATTTCACATTAGGATTTCAAGTGTTTTTTAAATGGTTGATCTTAGTATGACCTAAGGTCTGATGTGTTCTATTTCGACGATGACCCTTTCAACTGGTTGCCTTAGCTTTAAGTTTTTTGGTTAAGCCCCTTTGATCATCAAATTATCAACCCTATAAAACCATTTCTTTGTTATGCTAGTAATTATAAATCCATGCCCTTAATTGTGATAAATTTATTTATCCCTGTGTTACGCACTAAATATTTGGTCCTAATGTCTAAGTGCTTCATTTTCTAATGACAACCATCTTTTAATTAATAACCTAAGATCACACACAAAATAGAAGTCTTTAAGTGCCCTACTGTATCACTATAGCTGAAGTCCTTAGTCATGTAAGTAGCTCACAATGTTGTGATTTAGCCCATTAGGACTATAACTATTAGTTCATAATGAAGAAAAATATTGATTGCATGATTGCAACAACTTGATATAATTTCTAGTGGAGCTTGTGATCTTGTGATGGATTGCTAACTATTATGACAAATGTCAATTTACGTCATCATAGTTGCCAAATGAAACCATTGAAATAACTTTTGACCTTGTGATGAACAACTAGAGGCTATAAATAATGCTAGTCAATGATTGTAGCTAGAAGATAACATTCCTTATTTTTCTCATGATGTTGTGAGATGTTGCCAAGTCTCATGCAATTAAAAGAGGTTGCACTATCACAAGGAAATATGATGTTAGTATAGAAGTGGTGTGATAATGTGAGGAAGTGCCACACGTCTTTCTCAATCCTACAAGTTCAAGGAAAAGAAGGAAATGACACCATCACAAAGGGTGCTAGCATTTGAAGGTGTCAAGTTGTGAGGTTGTGATTGAATTCCATGTGTAAAAGGTGGGGCAAAAAAGGAAAGTAAAGGAAAGGTAAATCACACCATTGCAAGGGTGTCAAGGTGTGCGAATGTTGGGGTGTGATGTTGTAGAATGGTGACACATGTACATGGACCCAAGGAAAATTATAAAGAAATTTTAAATTGTATAATTGCAAGGGGTTGATGGCGTATGTTGGAGGTGCTCGTGATGTTGTGAAGGAGTGACAAGTGTCTGATAGGATGAGAGAAATTTGGGAGTAGGTGTCACAAAACTGCACCTCCATAGGATTAAAAGGTGATCAAGTTAAAAATAAACCATGATATTACAAGATGCTAACACGTGTCTTGAAGATAAAATCTCACAACATATTGAGATGGAGCTAGTAAAGGGAGGTTCATGTGATGTTTCAATTACAAAACACATGTAAAGTTGGACACACGTGAAATAAAAGGTTTTTTTACCTCGAGGTAATATTTTGAGTTTCCATCTAGTTGGGAGGGGTCAAACAAATTGATGTTGTCATGTCAATGCCATGATGGACATAAGATTGTGTCTAAGAGAATTCAAAATGTCTTGATTGTTAGTCCTAAGGGTCCTAGATTATTGAGAGGAGGAGGAGGGGGTGAATCGGTAATCTACGATATCTAATACTTTGTACTTCTTTAACACAAAGATAACATTTTTTGGTTCATAGATTGATAAGAAAATATAATTTAACCAAATAAACACAACCACCACAAAGCATGCAACACATAACATAAATTTTTCCCATGGAAACCCAAATAGGTGAAAACCACGTGTTCACAAACTATGTACTCTTCTAAAGTACACTCTATTAGGAGCTTAACCCTGTTATGAGTAGCCTTGTTAGAGGACTTTAGACACTAGCTAAAGTGTCACCCTGTTAAAGGATTTACAAATAAGATCTGTTACGATCTACCCAGTTAAGGGATTTACATATAAGAAACCTGTTAGGGTCTTGTGATCTAGTCACAATCATGACCTAAACACACAAATCTTTGATTTCATGATATAAATATCACCACTCAAGCCCTAATCCTGCCGCCAACCTAAAATCTCATCCAACACATTTAAAATACTTTTCCAATCTTTGCGCTTAGAGAGATTACACCAAAAAACACATCCCAATGTAACAACCATCTTCACCAAATAGGTTAGACAGAGGATAGATCCTTACAATTTATTTTATCAAGAAAAGTCAAACATGTTTTGACCAACTCAACATTCATCTTGATAAAACTTCTACCTCAATCAATGAAATGTCAACACATCACCATAAATGAATTGAGACACATAAACATGACAGATGGAACACAAATAATTCATCACAACTTGATCACTAGTTGCTAATACAAGATCTACCATCGGTATCTCGAGAACACAATCACCTTTCACAAAAACAATTTATGTACCACAAAACACGCTTACTAGTCATCCAAATCATTCGTGGTCAAAACTATGATCTCAACACAACATCAACAACATAATTCTATGATCACACCGCCTAACTCATCATTGATTTGATGAACCAATCAAATAACTCACTACCAGTCACAAACTATTCTAGCAGTTTCCCTGGCATGCTTCAATCAATCATAATTCACAAAAATCATGCATTCAATAGTTGTGATCATATAGTTATCATCTAGAGACATTCCCAAGTCTCACTTAAGAATCACCACCATTGGAACCACTTGAAACACACTATTCATTCTTCTCACATACTTGGAAACACACTAAGAACACTAGGTCAATACTTGACATCAATGACAACAAAATAACTGATCATCATAATCACCAAATCTATACAATCACTTCACTCACCATCATTGCATCAATTATGCCAACAATCTCCCCTTTTGGCATTGATGAAAACATGACAATAAAAACATCTTCTCAATCAAATAACCTTCTCTTCTTGTGTTCTTATATCGAATCATCATCTCTGAATTGACTACAATAACCTTGTGTCTTCCTTTCTCTCTTTCTCATATATTTTTTTGTCACTTCTTAGTATATATCTTAGTACATCTCTCCCCCTTTGACAATAATGTCGAAGACACCATACCATAGATCTCTTTTACCACCAACTGCTCCCCCTAAGGAGTATCCCCTTATCACATTAATCCAACAAAGATTTCCAATACAAAACATTGGACTAATGCACCACCATCACTTTAATTCTGTTCAAATAGGAGAATGACCCCCAACTTGCTTTAGATACTCAAACGTGTCATTTGGTAGGGACTTAGTAAAAATGTCTGCAACCTGCTCCTTAGTTGGCACAAACTTCAACTGCACCTCTTTCTTTTGAACTTTCTCTTTAGGAAAATGGTACTTAATTTCAATATGATTGGTCTTAGAGTGCATCACAAGGTTCTTGGATATGTTAATAGAACTAGTGTTATCACAATAGATAACCACCAGTTCAGTTACCTTTTCCTTAATTCTTTCCATTAACTGCTTCATCCAAGTAACTTGAGTGCAATTAATAGGAGCAACAACATATTCTACCTTTGTAGTAGACTAAGAAATACAATTCTATTTTTTTCTTGTCCATGACACAAGTCTCTTTCCAAGAAAGAAATCTCCTCCACTTGTTCTCTTCCTATCATCCACATTACCTACCCAGTCTGCATCAATGAACACACTCAAAGTAAAATCTCCTTTATGATCATACCAAAGACCATAGTCCTTGGTCCCTTTTAAGTATCTAAATATTCTCTTCATGGCCACCATATGGGATTCCTTTGGATTAGATTGAAATCTTGGAACTATCCCAATTGCATGTGTTATATCAGGCCTACTATGAACAACATACTACAATTTACCAATCATGGATCTGTATAGAGTTGCACTCACCTCTTTAGAATTATCTTCCTTGGACATCTTACAACTGGTCGCCATTAGAGTTCCAACCAGTTTAGAATTTTCTAACCCAAAATTCTTCAATACTTTCCTCACATAATTTGTCTGGCTAATCTAAATTCCATCATTGAGCTGAGATACCTGCAATCCAACAAAGAATTTGATCTCACCAAACATCGACATCCCAAATTATGTCCTCGTCTCACTCCAAATGCAATACTCATCTCATCATTTCCACCAAAAATGATGTCATCCACAAAAACTTTAGAAATCAACAACCAGTCATCCTTCTCAATCTTCAAGTAAATATTTATATCATCTCGTATCATGATGAAACCAATCTTGATTAGATATGAGTGGAGTCTCTCATACCATGCCCTTGGTGCCTACTTCAATTCCTAAAGTTCCTTCTATAAATTGCACACCATGTCCTCATCATTTGATAGTGAAAAACCATCGAGTTGTTCTATGTAAACTTCCTCTTCCAGAATTACATTCAAGAATGTAGATTGGACATCTATTTGAAAAACCTTAAAACCCTTAAAAGAAACATATGCTAGTAAAATTCTCACTCCTTCAAGTCTAGCCACTGGTGCAAAAGTCTCTCCATAGTCTAAGCCTTCTTCTTGTGCATACCCCTTAACCATAAGTCTTGCCTTATTTCTGACTCCTTCACTAGCTTCATTGAGTTTATTTTTGAAAACCCACTTAGTTCCTATCACATTCTTACCAACATGTTTGGGAATGTCATGCTCAAAAGTTGGGCAAAACACAACTACAATTTTTTTTTTAAAACCTACTAGACAAAACATACTTACGCAACTAGGAAGTGAAGCCCTAACTGGCACCAGTCTCTGTGTGCATGCAAAATGATGTAGAGAGATAACAGACAACTAAAAATAGAGAAGACTCTAACAACACCCTAAAGGTCAAACCATAGAAGGTTGACCAAGTTTGACCAAAATTCAAACTTCATCAAATAGCTCCATTCCAAGTTACAAGGTTCCTTAGTCTAATAACTTCAACTGACACGCAAAATGAGATAGTTGACTAAAAGTCAACCAAAGTTGACCAAAATTCAACTATACACCGAAGAACGTAAAACCAAGCTAATGGGTTACAAAATTTCCATAAGGAATACTTGGGCACACAAACTGAGGCATTTGACCAAGGTTTGACCAAGAGTTGACCAAAAAAGTCAACTATGCAAAATGGCTTTCTAAAACTCAACTAAGATGTAAGATCTATTTGGAGGAGTTTGTGCACAAAAACTGAGACACTTGTCTCAGGTTTGACTAGAGTTGACCGAAAGTCAACCATGTACGAAAGTTAGCCTTTAAGTCTAAAGAGGTCATAAAGACCCTAGATGAGGCCCAACGATGATAAAAGATTAATTGTTATCATCCGAATAGATATTGGGTAAACTATTAATAAACCCTTAATAAAATAAATCTACTCAATTAAAATGAGTTAATCTAAATAAAGTACAATCTGATTTATTTAACTTAACCATGTTTTAACATTACAATTTAACCTCTATTTTATTTAATACAAATAGTTTAAATGAATATTTACCCCTATCATAGCAACTATTTAAATACTATAAAATCCTCATAATATAAAATAATATACCCAAATCACTTTTCAATTTGTTTGATGAATCTTACTAACCCTACAAACTAAAGAAATATCTTATACCATACGTTGCATTGTAATAAAGTAGCCTTTCTAAAAAAAAAATTGTTTAATGCTTGTCTTCATTGATCTGCCCAAACCCTTGTGTAGGTCACTAAGTCAAACCAGACCTGCACACAGGATGGAGAGTGGAGGGAGTTGCGTCGGCAAGTGGAGAAAGGAGGGAAGAAGGAAGGGTAGGCAGCGCGGGGAAAGGGAGGCGTTGAGAGCTGCACCCGCACCACCACAAGTTATCAATGAGGTGCTCATAAGCGGATTTCATCTTCACAAAACTACTAGCTCCAAATTTCCAATTATACCTGATAGAACGAGGTTGACCACGGAGGCTCACCTCCCAACCTAGGCCATTTCATGGCCACCCCTGAGCCAGGGGATCCAAATTGGAATAGGTACAAACAGAACTCAAAATTGGAAAAAATAAATAATAAGAACACACTTCAACAGATTTCCCAACATGGTTTAACAAGGGGAAGACCTCCAAGAGGCCTTCCTGAAATAGGGTAGAAGTGGACTACCAAGTGGAGAAGCCATAGTACAAATACAAGTTTCCCAAGCCACACATGGACTTGGGATGACCATCTTCAAGAAGATGCGGTCTAATCTCCTTATGCCCCCCAGATACCCAAAGGCCATACTTGGCATCATGGGTATCATGAAACCCCATGTTTATCTCATACCATGCCCTTGGTGCCTACTTCAATCCATAAAGTTCCTTCTATAAATTGCACACCATGTCCTCATCATTTGATAGTGAAAAACCATCAGGTTGTTCTATGTAAACTTCCTCTTCCAGAATTACATTCAAGAATGTAGATTTGACATCTATTTAAAAAACCTTAAAACCCTTAAAAGAAACATATGCTAGTAAAATCCTCACTCCTTCAAGTCTAGCCACTGGTGCAAAAGTCTCTCCATAGTCCAAGCCTTCTTCTTGTGCATACCCCTTAACCATAAGTCTTTTTGTATTTATGACTCCTTCACTAGCTTCATTGAGTTTATTTTTGAAAACCCACTTAGTTCCTATCACATTCTTATCAACATGTTTGGGAACTAGTACCCAAGTATTTTTCTTCTTTATTTGATTGAATTCTTCTTCCAGCCACTTAACCCATTCTTCATTCTTCAATGCCTCTCCTACTGATTTAGGTTCATGTTCATAAATTAGACATGTAATTTCTTTGATCTTTCTTCTAGTCTGAACACTAGCATTCTTATCACAAATAATCTGATCAACTGAATGATTCAACTTTACATGCCTTGGTATCAGTGATTCAGGTATAGGAGACTCTTCCACTGATTGAACTGGTTCCTCCACATTGTTCTGATTTTCAACTTCTTGCTCCACTAGTTGAACATATACAATCCCCTGATCATCTCCTGATTCATTCTTGCTAGAACCATCATTCTTCTTTTGGAATTCATCAATCTTCACATTTACACTTTCTATCAACTTGTTGGTTCTCTTATTTAGACACTTGTAGGTTTTTATTCTTGTAGAATATCCTAGGAATATTCATTCATCACTCTTAGGATCAAATTTCCCTATATAGTCATCTCTCTTTATGTAGCATATTCTCCCAAAAACTTTGAAGTATTTCATACTAGGTGTGTGACCATGCCATAACTCATATGAAGTCTTATCGGTACCCTTCTTCACCTGTACCTAGTTCAATGTATAAACAAAAATGTGAACAACTTATTTTCAAGATATTTGAGGTACATCTCTTTGAATCATCATTTTTCTTGCATTATCAATAATAGATATGTTCCTTCTCTCTAGAATGCCATTTTCCTGAGGGGTTTTAGGTGATGACATTTTCCTCTTAATTCCATGTTCTTCATAGAACTCAGTGAATTCCAAAGATGTGAACTCACCACCTCTATCAGATCTCAAGCACTTTAGACTGTTACTTGTTTCATTTTCAACTCATTTTGTGAAAACCTTAAATAAATAGAATGCATCTGATTTGTCTTTTTAGAAAAGTAACCCACATCATCCTAGAGGAATCATCAACAAAAATCATAAAATACTTATCTCCATAATAGCTTATTTGTTCTCATAGGACCACACAAATCAGTATGATGAAAATGATTTACTGATAAAAATATAACTTGTTAACTTTCCTAATTGACATTTCTTTCACATGACATTGTCTGGTTTCACTAGTTGTGGAAAACCTCTAACAATATTCATCTTACTCACTTTGACCAAACTATCAAAGTTAACATGACAAAATATCATATGCCACAACCAACTATCATCAACTTTTGCAATAAAAAAACTCTTTACTATAGTATTTAGATGAAATAAGTTACCTTTAGTCTACATACCAGTAGCAATCAGATCACCATATCTTACAAGTATCCTACATACACCTCCTTTTAACTCTACAAGATAACCTTTGTTATTCAACTGTGCTACACTCAATAATTGTACCCTAGGCCTTCTACCAAATAAACTTAATCATAATTTGTTTTCTATTTAGTGCAATAGATCATATTCCTTTTACTAAGCAAGGAGATTTGTTACCAAACCTTACCTCACCACCATCACATTCTTCCAACAAGTGGTGAACTTACTCCTATCACCAGTCATATGATGTGTACATCCACTATCTATTACCCAATCTTCACCATGATCCATGCTAGAAATCAAGGCTTTTTCATCATTTGCAAAAGGATTTTCCTTAACCACAACAAAGGTAAATACATATTCTTCATTATCCTCAAATTCCTCATTGGTAACCCCTTCATCAACAACAAAAAAAAAAGTCTTATTGCTCTTATCCTTGAATCTCTTAGGCTTTTCCTTCTTATCACCATCAGGACAGCTGTAACAATGTGTCCAATCTTTTTACATGAGAAACATTTAAAATATAGCTTTCCCTTGTATTTACCAGTTCCTCTAGGTAGCCTCCTAGAAAACAATGATTCCAACTCATGTCCTTATATCTATTTTCCTCATACAAGATAGAATCATAATCATTAGAGTAACAAGACATAGAAGAGGATTCATGAATAACTTACTTTCCTTTTGTTGTAGGAGCAAGAGACATAGATGCCTTGAATGCAACTTCAACCCTTGGAATGCTATTATCATAATTGCTAAGTTCAAAAATAGTCAACTTTCCAATTAATGCATCAAGAGTGAAATTTGTAGTTCCTAAAGATCTTAACTCCTAAATAGTAGAAACCCTAATGTCATAGACATGTAACAAGGTTCTGAATACTTTACTTACCACATCATCTTCATCACTAGTTCCACCAACACTTTTGATAGAAACAACCACTTCTTTAATTCTTTGACCATACTTCTCAATGTTTTCACCTTCAACTATCCTCATGTCATCAATTTTTCCTTTTAGACTGTCAACCTTAGCTTTCTACACATGTTTTTCAGCACCATACAGTAACTTCAATTTCTCCCATACATCATAGGTGGTTTCAAGATCTTGGATATCAACAAACTCTGCATCAAATAATGTACTTGCAATGGCTTCCATAGTTGTATTATCTTGTTGTTCCCTTAGCTGATCTGCATTGAGAGAACTGGTTGGAGTAACATATTGATTAACAACATGATTCCAATACTAATTACCCATACCTTTTAGATAAATATTCATTCTACCACTCCACACCGATTAGTTCTCCCTTGTGAACTTAGGATCTTCCTTCCTCATCATTCTCAGATATTGACCTCAAGTTGTTAAGCTTCACCATAAAGAGGACCAAAGATTGGATATTGATTGTTAGTCCTAAGGGTCCAAAATTATAGAGAGGGGGGCTGAATCAGTAATCTACGATATTTGATACTTGTTACTTATTTAACAAAAATATAACATTCAGTGGTTCATTGATTGATAAGAAAATGAAACTTAACCAAATAAACACAACCACCACAAATCATGCAACACATAACACAAAGATTTTTCATGTGGAAACCCAAATGGGTGAAAACCACATGTGAGATGAAACTTACAAATTATGTACTCTTCTAAAGTACACCTTGTTAGGAGCTTAACCATGTTAGGAGTAGCCTTTCTAGAGGGATTTGGATACTAGATAAAGTGTCACCCTATTAAAGGATTTACAAATAAGATTTGTTAGGATCTACCCAGTTAAGGGATTTACAAATAAGAAACATGTTAGGGTCTTGTGATCTATAAATAGAAACTCCTTTTCTTAATCAGATCCTCTATAACACATTCATTCTTTCATCAAACAAGTCTAGAATAATCTAGCTTTATCGCACCATCACAATCATGACCTACACACACATCTTTTATTTTATGATATAAATATCACTTCTCAAGCCCTAATCCTGCCATTGACCTAAAATCTCATCTAACACATTTGAAATCACTTTTCCAATCTTCACGCTCAAAGAGAGTGTGCCAAAATACACATCCCAATGTAACAACCATATTCACCAAATAGGTCGGCTAGAGGATAGACCCTTACGATTTATTTTGAGAAAAATAGTCAAACACATTTTGACCAACTCAACCTTCATCTTGAGAAAATGTCTACCTTGATAAATGTAATGTCAACACATCACCATAAATGAATTAAGACACATCAGCATGACATCTGGAACACAAATAATTCATCACAAATCAATCATTGTGTTAGGGATTTTTCTTGTCTTAGGATAGATCTTAGATAAAGGGGGTCCAAGTTTACAAGAAAAGCCTAATTGCTAAGGATTGGATAAGATCCTTCTTCGTTTTTGAGTTCCACACACACCCAGGTAGGTATTACCTTGATAGATGATTGTAAATATAGTTTTGTAAGGTGGACACTGATTTGTTGTCTTGATATAGCCCTACTGAACTATTTTGAGAAACTATGACTTGAAACTACAGCAGAAATCAATGGTATAAAGGCTTTCATCCTTCTTCCTTTTAAGGAGGGATAACCTTTATGATTCTCTCTTTTTAGAATCAGTAGAATAAAAGATTGAATCCTAGAAACAACCTTAATCAATCATATTCAAGAAACTTTTAAACATCAAAATAATAAATCATAGAAGATTTTCAAATTTATTTTAACTTCTGAGTTGAAAGATAAAATGTAAAGTTGCAACAGACAATCTAGACCAGTGCCTTATCTATTGGGCAAAAGGAATCTAAATATATACCTGCAAAAGAAATTCAAAACAATACATTAACATGCCTTGCATATCATACAATTTCAAACAGATTGCCTTACAAACCATTCTTTTAACCTAATATCATTATCATCAAATTTCCACAAATATAATTACTCCTAGGAACAAATTATGAGAAATTTTAATTTTTCCCTTGAAAGAAACTCATAAGTCTGTGCCACACCAGATATATTTTAAATGCCTAACACATAAAACATACAAGAGTAAGCATACAAGATAGAAAGACAAGAACAGTATAAGGCAGAAATTACACTGTATTCATATTGAAATCAAATTTACAATAATATATTCAAACTTCTTTACTCAAAGAAACCAAACAAAATTTGTAAAAGTCTGTCTCAGAGCAACAAGTTTTTTGTTCTATATTTTTCACCTCTCCTAAAAGAAACTCTTAAAACTATATATATATATGGTCTGACCATCTTGGAATTCCCCTAAAAAGATGGGAATGCAACAAGCTTCAGATGGTCAAAACCCTAACCCTAAAGCATAAAAAAAAAATGTAGTACAATTAGGCGGTGGAAAGGCAAAGAATCCTTCACTTGTAGCATCCTCCATTGTTGTTGTTGACACCTTTGCTTGAAAGCATTAATAACCCTATAGTAGCCATAAAGAAAGTTGGTGACCACCAACTTCAGCTAACCCTCACCAACCTTCAAGAAAATTGATGACCCCTGCCCTCAAAATATGTGTCAACATCAGGATGCCTTTTTAATCATCTAGAAGATCAAGGTCTACTGCAGTGGACTTAGGTATTTTAGGCTTTGTTGATTCATCCCACGCAGCTACTTTATCTTCTGAAGGCCATGGGAAATTTTGTACTATCTGCAATTGTGCCTTTTGCCTCTCCCATCTAGCATCCATCATTATTCTGACATCTGCCAAGAATTTAGAAAATTCTACCTCTGCCTTTATTGCATCATCCAAAAAGTCATTAAATTTATTCATATCTACCCCGCCACCTATTTTGACAAAATTTTCCCCTTTAGGCAATCTGAGATCAAAATCTGATCTCCATTGATTTGCGGTTTTCAAAGTACCACTGTCATCCTTTATCTTAGGAATGAATTTATTGGCCTCTTCTTCCAAAAATGCTAACTTTGTTTCCACTAACTTGGCTTTTCCTTTGAATAATGGGAGAAGAGTCTTTATTCTATTTATTTCTTCCCCTACCTACAATACTTCCTCAAGTATATCTGGCCTAAAAGGTTGTACTGCTACTAACCTTTGAAAAAGTGGAGTCCTTACCGACCAAATTACATAAAAAGAATTCAAAATTGAGATGCAAATATTTACTTCTAGTTGCAACTCTGGCAACTTGAGATAGGCAGCATAGATTGCCTCAACTTTTTCTTTTAACTTCAAAATCCTATGCTGCAGAATTTCTAGCAATGTCTGTACAATTGCTTTATTTTTACTTTCTTCAATTTCTTCTGAAGAAGAAATACCTTCTTCATGTACTACTTGTACTTCTTTCTCAATTACAACCTTTTTAGGGGGAGGTGGAGGTGTAGCTTCCATATTTATCATTTTAACTTTTAATTCATCAACTAGTTTTTCAAATTCTTTCTCCTTTATTATATGCAACTCCCTGTCTTTGACCAAAGCAGTGTAATCATCATACAATTTCTGATGTCTTTCTGATAGTTGCTTGGTCTTGTCTTCATTCAATTTGGTAAAATTAGTCAAAATTTGGGAAATTTCTAAGTCCCTTGTATTTTGGATAGACCAAATCATCTTATCCCCATCCATCTATTCTTTTATATTCAAAATTGATGGTTTTTTGTCCTTGGGGTAGAGGCTCCACATGGCTAATGTCATATTCTTTGGGCTATATCCGAACCCTTTTATTAAATCTCCCACTTGCTTTTCTGAAGTCAGGGTAATATCTTCCTGTCTCCTTATTTGATCAATAATAAATGCAGAGGCCAAATCCCATCCAGGTAATAATAACATATTACTATCTTTTACTAACCTCCTAGCCTCTTCAGGGGTTATCTCTTCATTCTCTGGATCATAATCCTTTATTGCTTCTAAGGCCTCAGTGGGAATCTGACCATCTTCTCCAATCTACACTGTGGAGGCTACTTGTCGCTGTTTGTGCTAGAGGAGGAACTCTTTGAATTCACGAGTCTTGATGAATTCATCATCTTTTAGAAAATCCTCTTGCTACTGGATTCTCTCATCTATGCACATAGAAAGAGGAAATTCTACTTCCTCAACTATCTCCTTCTACTTTTTCTTTTCCTCCCTAGCCCTTTTTCTAATTTCATGGTCATAAGTTGTTTGGCCAGGGATGACAGTAGCAACCATATCTCTTTTTTTAGCAGGCCTTGCCTGTGATGACTCTCCTACCATTAATTTCTACCTTTTAGTAGGTGGTTCTACCTCATTATGAGAGCCAAGAACCTCAGTCAAATCAACTATCTCATTTTCATCCCCTCTTTCTTCAGGGGCATCAGGAGGAAGTTCTTCGGCAGGGTAACTATGAATAGAATACCCCCCTTCACTATCTTCTTCATATTCTGATGAGGAGTGCTTCTTCTTCTTTTTTAAAGTTTCTAATTTATCCTCAATCAGTTGTTCCCCTTGCTCCATCAGAACATTGTAATTCTTCATCATCATCTCTAATCTTTGGAGATATGGCAGAGTAGGGTAAAATCCTCCAAAATTGACATATTTTCTTCTCATGGATTTCTCTAGCTGGAATAATTGATGCAGCTGCCAAGACCTTGTCTTAGCCTCATCCTCATCAAGAATATTTCTAACTACGTCCTCCTCATAGGACACATCATGAGTTTTATTAAGAGGGATGGTAGGAGTGTAATATCTCCTAGCAGCAGCCAAAAATCCTTCGGGATCAACAAATCTAGGATGTGCAGCAGGCATCATAAACTGTAACAAATATGTGTTAACCTTCTCAAAAGCCCCTTTTCCAATTGTTAAATTTGCTAATTTGAAATGCCTAGGGGTGAATGTACCCTTTCTATATGGGACTAGATGCTCTTTATCTACAAGCATGAGTTGCCAAATGAACTCAAGGGCTGCAATCCTAAGGGGAACATTATTAGGCAAAATGTGGGGTGGTTGTGGGCATCCATAGACCCTTATTAATGTATACCCTTCTCTCAAATAGAAATCACCCCAATTGTGATCATGATTATCTTTCCACTTATCTACATATTCCATTGGTCTAAGAAGTTGCAAGGTTCTGATAGGAATTCTTGAAGAATTCACACCCAAGTGGATAAGAATAGCATCTACTATTATATTCTCAAAAATTCAAAAATTATGCTTAAGGGCCGTTGGACTCCAGACATCTAACCAGGACTGTACAGGGTTAGGCTGGCCATTCCATTGAAATTTAGGTTTTAAATGTTGCAGACTAAACATATTTACATTATGGTAGAAGATAAGATGCATCAACATGGAGTAGTACAAAAATTTGGGAGGGTATTGCTTCTTTCTTATCATTTCTAAACCCTCATGCATCTTTTGGATACAGTATCCAATGTAATCATACCCATGACTAGTGTGGTATGATTGGGAATCCATTACTAACATCAAAATTTCAGGAGAAATCCTCTCTTTAGGAGCATGAATGCCCAGAACTCTACATAACCCATATGCAATGTATTTCATATAGAATTTTAGATCTTTAAATGCATAGGGGAGGCCTCCTAGCATGGGTGCAATATAGTTTCTATTTCCCTCAGGGACATGGGACTGAATAGCAGTTGCAACACCCCCAGACTCCCTCACATATCTGTTTGCTAGAGATTGCAAGTTAATCTCTATGGCCATAGGGACATCTATCCCGAAAGTCCTCATGAATGCTCCTCTATCTAGGGTTATCAAAGAAGAACCATCCATCTTTCTAATTGTCTTAGAGAGGGGGTCATATCATTCAGCCAAGGAGACAAGAAGATCAATGTCAAAAAATATATCAGGGATAATCATCTTTGCAAACCCTGAAGTCCACGGGTTAGACATAGGGATAGGCCTATCTTGATTCTTCTGGAAGTAGTAGAACAAATTCATGGCTAGTACATTGCAAGTCTTAGCATCCCCACATTGTGAATAGACATCAGAGAAGACATCATCACTAATATTCTTATTTTGGGTAGAACCAGGTAGCAATTCGATGAATTCGTCAGAAAAACTAACCTTTTATTATGTGGTTGCCCTACTGGCTGACGGGGTGCCAACTGTAGTCTGACTCATGATGACTGCTATTGAAAATTCCTACTCGCTCTGCAAATTTTGGTCTTCCGTAAGCTCTGTGATCACCAAAAGCTCTGGTTGCTCAAATGTTCTTCGCTTTGGAGATGCTCTGCTCTCTAATTGCTCAAACGCTTGGTAGAAGTGAGATAATGACCAACTTCTGAGTTTTAACGATGAAGAATTGATTACAACTGGTTCCTTGCAACAATGTCACTTATGTAATTAAGACTGCGTGCTCCACAACTTAATGTCTCAGCCGTCATCGAGAGGTGACATATTTTTAAATTTCATCTTTAGGCAACCTAGCGACTGAAGGAAACTCGAAGTCTCATAATAAATCTGGCACCTTTGTAAATATTCTGAGATTCAGTGACTATAGTCTCTCCTTCTAGTTGTGGGAATGTATTTCCTCATTCTGAGATTAAGTGACTAAGCCATTACCACATAATTTTCTAATTGAGATATGGCGACTATAGTTTCTCGGAGTCACTAGATGTTTTATGTCTCTCAATTCTTTTATAGCGATCACACGACTGAGCCTTTCCTTCTATTAATTTACTTCTCTTAGCGATCACGCGACTATAGTTTTCTAAGTCACCAGATAAAATTTCTTCTATCTAAGATCTAGCGACTAAGCTTAGTTCATCTTTCACATTTTAGCTATCTGAGATTACGTGACTATAGTTTTCTCCAAGTCGTGAGAAGATTATTTCCTTTTAAGTTTCATTCAGTGATCACCCGACTGAAGTAGACATCTAGCGAACTGGCGACTAAAGGAAGTCTCCTGATCGCTGAATAACTCATTCCCTTCTTCAAGATTAAATATGAGCCACCTGATCTTCATCTAACGGTAGTCGCTAGGTCTCAGAAAGAAATAGTGACATCACGGGTTTTCTAGAAACTAAAGGATAACCGTTAGATGAGAAGTTCATTAAAGAGATCGGACGGGAGTCACTAGATCTTCTTAATCTTTATAGCTTGTTGACTTTTCTTTCGAGATCTGGTGACTAAAAGAAATGTCATTTGATTTTTCTTCTGGAGAATCAATGACTATAGTAGAACTCGTAATCGCTAGATGTTTTATGTTATGAGTCTTTTATTTTGAGAGCACCCAACTTAGGCAACTTCTGATTCAGAGATCTGGTGACTATAGTCTATCCACTTAATAAATTAAGTCACGAGAAGATTATAAAGCATCTGGAGATTGCACGACTAACATTCACCGCTAGGTCTCAGGAAGATAGAGAATATGCTTCTTTTATCTGGCGACTTGGAGACTAAAGGATTTCTCGTGATCGGGAGATAAAGAGAAGTATGCTAAGAATATCACGTGACTTGGTGACCAAGGTAAATTTTAAAGTGCACATGCTTTTAGAAAGTTTAACTGACTTCAAAAAAGTAACAAAGAAAGAGAAAGTCACTAAAAAAAACAAAAAACTAGGGTTTCTTTTTAAAATGCAACGGCTAGTTCCAAGACTTTAAACCCTAACTTCTTTCTCTTTTGATGCAAAGACATAATAAACCCTAATATCATTGGAAAAAAATTTTACAGAGGGTTTATTACGATGAAAAGATAACAAATTTCTTCAAAATTTTGGGGAGAAAATCAGAGTTGGGAAAAGACACCAACACATTGGTCATTAATAGAAGATCTACCATCGGTAGCTCAGGAACACTGTCACCATTCATAAAAACAACTTTTGTAACCATAAAACATGTTTATTGGTCATCCAAATTAGTTATGGCCAAAACCATGAGATCAACACAACATCAACAACACAATTCTATGATCACAATAGCTAACTCACCATAAATTTGATGAACCAATCAAATCACTCATTGCCAGTCACAAACTTTTCTATAAGTTTCCCTTTCATACCTCAATCAATCATAACTCACACAAATCATACATTCAATAATTGTGATCATATAGTTATCATCTAGAGACATTCTCAAGTCTCACTTAAGAATTGTGACCAGTAAAACTACTTGAAACACATTGTTCATCCTTCTCACATACTTGGCAACACACTAAGAACACTAGGTCAATATTTGACATCAATGAAAACACAATAACTGATCATCACAATCACCAAATATGTACCATCACATCACTCACCATCACTACATCAGTTATGACAAAACTGACTCCATCATTCAAATTTGCATCAAACAGATCGATGGATGGTATTTAAAATGAAAATATTGCATGGCTAGTTGACAACCTGTTGTTTATCTCATCCAAATTTATTTTAAAAGGATGGTGCAAAAGACTGCAAGTTGGTGGTGAATAAATGCATTCTGTTTGCAATTATTGATCACATTAGCATTCACAAAGGCTAAGAAAGAACTAGTGGCGAATGAAGTACTCTCAAAAGATTTCAAGGGTTTGGTAACAACTAAAAATAGTAAGTTTGAGATCTTTCTTTCTGAATTGTTTGAAGTAAATTTGAAAAGTTTAATATTTTTCTTAGAAAATTGTGGAACTTTAATTTTTTGCCCTTGTTTTTAGAGGGTTTAGGGTTATGCTAAAATAAGTGGGGATAAACCAACTGCATCTAGCCATAGTAAAAAGACTAAGAATAGGTGCTTGCATCAATATTTCTTAGATTTACTCACAGGCTCTACTTCAGCCTAGTATGTCGATGAATTCACATGGTTTGATAACTAGTATGGTTGTACGTCTACTATACTTTCTTCTAGTTGGGATCTATTTACATTCTTCTATCAAAACCAAATAAATTCGCCATTAGTATGCAATCTATGGAGCTTAAACCTGGCCAAACTAATAGTGACTAATGCCTTGATGGACATGGAATTTCTGAGATGGCTAGCAAAAGTATATTGCCCCACATCTAGAACCACTTTAAGGCCACTTTACTTGCAACTTATTTAGAATATTCTACATATTTCTAAATTTTAAAATATTTTAATACATAAATTTTGAAACTTATTATTAATAAATATTTTTTTATAATCATTTCATATAAGTGTGTAATAGGAAATGTTTAATATTAGTGGTATAACACTATTTGTTGTGTATGTATTTGTCATCTTAATGTCCAATATTTTTAATAGTATTGTGTTAGTAGTTGTGCATGTTTAGATAGGTGTGATTGTATTTGTCATCTTAATATCAAATATTTTTAATATTATGACATTAGCATTTCTCTATGTTTTGATAGGTGTTGTAATCACCTAAAATTTGTCTAGTAGAAACTAAGCCCCTAATTTTGATCAAATTGTCTCAAATAAAATCATAAATCTCAAAGGCATATTTACTAGACATAATTATGTAGAGTAAATGTAGAAACTAATGAAATATCAGATTCAACTCCAAGATCCAACTGCATGCAATAAACCTGTTACACAGAATGAAGCTAAAAACTAGAAAAAGCGAAACCCTCTTGTGCTTAAAAAAAGTTAGAGCTCAAAATGTATTAAGAGTGAATGATAGAAATAATTACAAAAGCGGCTTATAAGGACAGAAACCCTAAAGCCCAAAAAAGCTAGGTTGTGCAATAATAATTAATAGAAATATTAATTATTATGCACCTAAAAGAGATAGCTTAAGTGAAAAAGAATAATAGAGGACTTAAGTAATTAAACCGAAATGATTTAATTATAAATTCAAATATAACTATTATTCTAACACCCCCCCTTAAGCGTAGCTCAGGAGGAACTAACCTAGCACAGCTAAGAAAGCAAGAAATGGGTCCCGGCAACAAGGCCTAATCAGGTACCCAGTACAAGGAAATCTCTATAAATCGGAGTAAAGGAGAAAACCCAGTGGGAAAAACTCCTCTCCAAAAAGAGATGTAAAAAGCAAGCAAAGATAAAAAGAATGACTTCAAGAGACTCTCTCAAAGCCATAAGTATAATGCGTGTTGCCAACCCCCCCGTGAGAGAGGGTCGAGGCTCCAAAGCCCCTTCAAAATGAAAGAACCCCTAGATCAATGAACAAACCACTATGACTCCAATGCAGAGGAGTGAAAGTCAATGGACACTGTAGAGGGAACCTCGAAAGCTGAGGTGTCACTGGAAGGCTGAGCTGATGCTCAAAGGAGTAGACACGAGGATCCTAAAAGGGAATCCCCAATGTAAGTGGTATGACAGGTGTGTTGACACTGTCATCAAAGAGGAGATGAATGTCCTCTGTAGAATCCTCAACAAATGAACCTGGTGGCTCAATGAATGGAGCTAGAGGATCAGGCAGTGCTGAAGAAGAACCCTGCTAAATAGAAAAGAGCTCAATAGGAGGTGGTATGGCAGTCACAATAGTAGTCTCAGGAACCACACAGAGGTTCAAGCGACCTGACTGTACCACATGATGCTCTCTCAAAGGAGGAGAGTCATGCTCTGGAAAACGTGGACCAAAGTGTGAAAAGGAGTAGAGACAGGTGGAATGATCAACTATCCCTATAGCAACAATACCTCCTCTCATACTATCCCAGATGAAAACTGAATCTGGAGTGAACTCAACTGTCTTCCCTGACCCACTATGAGTAATCTGATAAATCGAGAGAAGGTTTGCAGACAAAGATGGAACATACAACACATCATTGAATGTGCCATCCTGAATGCATATAGTGTCTTTCCCATAGACTATCATAATAGTGTTATTCCCAATGATAATATGGGGAATAGGAGAATCTTCAAAAGAAGAGAAGATCTCTCGAGAAGATGTCATATGGTAAGAAGCACTTGAATCCAGTATCCAAGGGACCTGTGAAGGGGATGCAACAAAAGCTCGTAATGCATGACCCTTTCCAAGATCTTGTCCAGCTGTAGAATAGATAGAGGAAGACTGATAAGTAGACCCCTATGAGCCAGAAGAGGATGGAGAGGAAAGATTGCTCTTCTGAAGAAGAGCTTGCAAATCTGCTATCTGTTTCTTGTAACCATCAAACTTCTTTTGATAGCAAAGTGACTCATCATGTGTTCCCTTCTGACAATAGGAACATGTAGGTCTCTTAGTCTTTTGTTTCTCCTTCTTAGAAGAAGATGGTGGGCCAGTAGAGTGCTGAGAAGAGGAATTTGATATCTACTTCAGCTTCTATGTACTCTGAGGTGACTTGGCAAGCAATGCCTATGACTATGAACCTGTAAGAGAATCCATCTAAGTGAGCTTTGATTGCTCATGATTCAACCAGTCACAAAAAGTCTCGAAAGAGGGCATAACATGTCGTGCACCTAGTGCATCCATAGTGGAGTAGAAGGTAGAAGAAAATATCTGAAACTGTCCTTGAAGCTTAGAAAGAATCAAGTAAATACACTTATTGTCTATTTTGTTCTTCCCACATCCCTGTAAAACTAAATGGAGAGATTTGAACTTCATCAAGAAGTCCTCAATGGTGGGAAAAGAATCAGGTACCAATGAAGTCAACTCTGCCTCAATCTGTAGTGCCCTGAACTCATTCACAGTGCCAAAAAGATTTTAAAACTTATCCCAAATGGCTTTAGGAGTAAAGCATCCATCAAGGTGAAAAAGTATACTATCTAAAACATGTAGTGACATCAAACCCATGGCTTCATCCATCTTGTTCCTATGTTGCATGACCTCAAATGGTCGAGTCAACTGAGGCTGAACTGGGTCCAAACAAGACCATAACCCCCGTGATCAAAGAAGTCATGTCATACGAGCCTTCCACACATGGTAATTGTGTGGAGTGAGGAGCTCAACAGATGCTATGTCTACCATAGTGCCAAGTGCTCTGACTATTTTTTTATTAAGTTTTCTTTCAGAACTAGATAGAAGATACAGAAGGGGTTTTATTTTATGTGATATAATGTTTTGTTTTTCTGAAATAAATGATAGAAAAGAAAGAAATAACACCCCCCACAATTGATAAAACCTAATTCCAGCACAATTTTGAAAGCTCGAAAGAAAGAAAGAAAAAGCAAGAAATGCTTCAGAATAAAAATTTGTGTACCTTTACTTTGAAGCTCAAAAATAGTATCAAAATAGAAAAATCAAAAAATGAAACCTACACCAATGCGACGAGCTCGAAAAGACCTTTCCAGTGATATATCATATGTCAATTTTCAAGTCCATATGAGCCCTGTAGGAGCAAAAATGCCCAGGTACCCCCAAAATGCAAGCTCTCTGAAAAAAACTAGTGATGGCAAATAAATTGACGGCCATTTGACCATCACAGGCCCGTCGTTGACATCAACATGATGTCATCACCAGAAAAGTGTGCAGTGACTGGAAAATTTAAAAGATGTCAGAAAATTTTTGAAACCGTCGAAAAAAAATTTTGTCAATGATGATGTCAGGGTGACATCACCGCAGTCTGGGCGGAGGAGAAAGAGGCGGCCGGTGCGTGGCGCGGTGGCTGCTGGCGGGCAGCGCAGCGGCCTGCTGGTGGCACGGCGGTGCGAGGGAAGGGCGGGCCGCGGGCGGTGTGGCTGCGCTGGAGTGTCGCCAGGGTGGCGCTCTGGTGGCGCGCTTGGCTGCGCCCTAAAACAAACAAAAACCGCATGAAAAAAAAGATTTTTTTAAATTTTTTTTTTGTTTTTCGTGCCATACGGCCCTTGGAGGCTGAAAAATTCACCCAGAAGCCCTGGTGTCCAAAATGGTCAAATTTGATATGGATTTTGGGTATTTCGAGCCTTCTGGACACAACCGTGAGGTCATTTTTTACTTAAAATGCTCCCAAAAAAAATTTATTTTTTGCAGGCAAAAAAAAAATAAAAAATAACATCCTGCAGAGAATACCAGAACTGAAAAAAACTTGCTTCAAAAATACCAGAATAGGCAGCAGCAGGGAAGCTCTGATACCATGTAGAAACTGATGAAATATCAGATTCAACTCCAAGATCCAACTGCATGCAATAAACCTGTTACACAGAATGAAGCTAAAAACTGAAAAAAGTGAAACCCTCTTGTGCTCAAAAAAAGTTAGAGCTCAAAATGTATTAAGAGTGAAAGACAAAAATAATTACAAAAGTGGCTTATAAGGACAGAAACCCTAAAGCCCAAAAAAGTTAGGTTGTGCAATAATAATTAATAGAAATATTAATTATTATGCACCTAAAAGAGATAGCTTAAGTGAAAAAGAATAATAGAGGACTTAAGTAATTAAACCGAAATGATTTAATTATAAAGTCAAATATAACTATTATTCTAACAGTAAACCTAAAAAATCCCCTTTGCATAATTAAATCAAAAAATCAAAAATATTATATCAAGCTTATACTATGGTCTAATTTCTAGAACTTGCATATTTATTTAATTTCTATAACCATTACTTTTAATATAAAGTTCCTACACTTTTATTAAAATAACACATTCACATGTGTGCACACACTTAATCCTGATTAATTAGAAATTAAAGGGGATTTGTGCTTTCAAAATTGTTATTTTTTATTATCTTACATAACATCTCTCTTTTGCCTCTTAATCCTCACCACTCATCTCTACCTAACCTTGCATCTCCTTCAGTCTCCTTTTGCCTCTTCATGTCAATCACACATTTGTTTGCCTCTTAATCTCCACCTTCCATTCTTGAGGAAAATCTTTTAAAAGGAAGCTCTTCCTTGGCTCAAGGGTTCCATCTTGTTATCTTGTTATACGTTACTCTTAAATGGATTAAGTGTTGTCATTAGTATTCATTTGTACAGTCGGTAAACACATGAAAATAGTTTAGACGGTTATCAATATGTAGTAGTCACCAAGCAAAGATATTACCGAGTATAACAGTTACCAAGTACATGGGATTACCAAGCACCAGGAAACATTGAGACTGATAGACAACATTTACCGAGTAATCCAGAGTTCACATAAAAGTTTGGAACGACACATAGTTCAAGGTGAACAACTTTTTTCCGAGCAAGAAAACCATTTACCAAGATCAAGGTGAATATTTATTGCAGATGTAATCATTTAATGAATGATGATTCCTATGTAATGATGATTTGGGTTAATCATATGAATCATTGATATTAGGTTTTCTAAGATAATTAAAACCCTAATTAGGTCAAGATCAATTTGATATAAAATTTGTAAGGATGTCATTTTTACATGTATCATTGAGAAGTAGCCACACTCAAGGACATCTAAAGTTTAGATAGGGTTTTGACAAAAGGATTTCGACAGAAGTATTTAGTTTATCAGAATAGTTATAAGGCTACCAAATAGTTTAGAAGGATATACTCATCACAAATAGGTGATATCTTTATTGTATTTAAAGGATCTGATATCAACAATTTGAGTTGTATTTCATTTAGATCATATATCATTGTTACTCTCTAACAATTGTAACAGACTTAAAATATCCTAACACAGTGAACTTAACCATTCTTAGTTAAATCTCTTAACATAGTGCACACATGTATTGTGTTTCTAAAATTATTTAACCATGTAGATCTCGCTGATCTTATTGTTACTCCTAACAGGGTAAGATCACCAGAAGTGATTAATCTTTGCAAGCCTTAATCAACAATTTTATTTCTGTGGAAGTGAAGCTTTGTGGGTTCCATCCCTACCGTAGTTTTTACCTTCTAACTGTTAGAGTAATCATACTTTATGCTTATTAATTAAATCACTTTGGTTTAATTAATTAAGTCATTTATTACTTTATTTACTTAAGCTATCTTTTAGGTGCATTATAATTAATATATTTATTAATTATAATGTGCAACCTAGCTTTATTTTTTGCTTTATAGCTTTAGGGTTTTTGTTCACCTATATGGTTGAACCCTTTGTATATTCTTTTTTAGATAATCTTGGAATACAATTGCTCTTTGCATGTCCATAAGATGTCTCTGGCTTTTTGGCCTCCATAGACTTTCTTGCTTTCTGTTCTTTGCTTCTTCCATGTGACAGGTTTATGCATGCAGGTGTTCTTGGGAGATTAGTATTTCACCTAATCTAACACTAACAAGGGTTTCTACAATACCAAAATACATGTGTCATGTGTATTGAAGTTTCATGTATGTTTTATTGATTTTCTTACATGCATTTACATTTCAGTTATGGTATTGAATGTATGGTGACTGCAATCTACACAGTTGGTTATTGAAGTTAATGTTTACAAGGAATAGTTTAAAAAGTTTTAAGGATATTGATTCACCCCTCCCCTCTTAGTATACACCTTTACATAATTCCAACAATTGGTATCAGAGCTAGTTCTCTTGTTAAGAAAGTTTAATCACTGAAGAAAAAAGATCTCAAGGATGGAAAGGTATAAGCTTGACAAAATTATTGAGAATTAAAAATTGCAAATGTAGATCTTCATTAAACAATTCAAGGAAGCCAAAGAAACACTGAGATATTTACTGGTCAAGAGGAAGGATATTATACTTCGGTATAATGAGACTGATTATCATGAAGAAGAGATAGATGATCCATTTGAAGGATCTAGATTTGGATCTAGTAGCATATCTAATGCATCTGAAGGAACTATATTAGATCTATCTGAAAAGAATCAACATCTTACTGAATGAGTGAAAGCACTACATATCGGTCAAGAGACACAAATGGTTAGAATGATTGATGTCATGAACAATGCAAGGAAGGAAGAACAAGAAAGGAATCTGATTATTGATGACAGAAGATAGATGATTGAAAAATTGGAAGAAAAGGAATCTGAGATAATGAGACTTACCAAGCATCATTTTGAAATCTCCAATCAGATGGTTGTCATGAGTTAGGAAGTCAACCGAGTGAACAGTGAAGTAACTAGAAGATTGGAAGACATTGGTGAATTGAGAGAAGAAAATGAAAGATTAAAAAATGAAGTAAAGATTCAACAACAACATAATGAGATGATTAAGAAAGATGAAGAAAGTACAAAAAGGATGGATGAATTTCTAAATAGTCAAAGAGGACTTGACAACACTATTGGTTTAGGCTATACCAAGCATGGAGATTCATCAAGACAAGTTGAATAGAAAAATGCCTATTCAAATCCAAGACCAAAGAAGCTCCCTTGCTATCATTTTGGAAAACCAAGCCACACATCAAATATTTGTAGAAGCAAAGAAAAATGTATTCCTAAATCCACTCTTAAATTTGATGGTTATTGTTACAATTTTGGTAAGTATGGACATCAAGCACATGAGTGCAGATCAAAGAAGATCAAGTCACCTAATAAACCTTATATGAAAAAGCATCATCGCATTTGCAACATGCATGGACACATATCACAAGAATGTATGAAAAAAATGAAACAAGTCTGAAAACTGAGAGGACAAAATAAGACATCAACTAAGAAGGCAAGGTAATGCGTACACTTGGGATTGCAACACTTAGGTTAATTTCACATCATGTGGTAGGTATATACATATAGCATCTAATTATATGAGAAAGTACTGGAGAGGAAAATCTCAAAATTGGTCAAACTATGGAATGGCATGTTTGCACTATCATAAGGTCAGTCACTTAAGTAAAGATTGCAGAGACCGAGTACCAAAACCAAGTACTAGTGAAAATGGAAACACAATTGAAGAAATCATGAGGATAAAGAATCAAATGTGGATAAAAATATCAAATAACAATGTTGGACCAAGCACACCAGTCAGTGTCACCTTGTCCATTGGATTAGGTGATTTCACCACCTCCACCTAAGCTATTCAAGTAAGTATGGAACAGATTTTCAAAAGGTTATATCTTATAATAGTTCCTTATATCTATTGTGTGAATATTAAATCAGCATGAATTAAGATGCACTAGGGTATTATATTGTTGATCACTTGAAATAAGTTTAGTCAGTTAAGTTGGACCGAGTAAGAAATTCCAGTCGGCAAAAGTGTAAGAGATAACCGAGTTGTATAGTCAACCAAGTATTAATAGTACTCACCGAGCTGAGGTATCAATAGTGTTAACTAATGTAGTGCCTCCCTCATTTTCCTCTTGGCACAAACAACATGATGGTGTGGTTTCTACCTTCACACTCGTTGAGTATGATCATGTTGGTCCCAAGTGAGGGTGAATCCACAAGGAGGATTATTTTTGGAGCTTTTTTTCGTTGTCTTGTGTGAGCTTGGGGATGTTGGGTGTGGTCTTGGATCGTATCCTGATGACCCTTACAACTAGGGATGAGTCGGTCATGAGTATGCAGTGATCATTATCCACATAATGTTTTATGATGGCATTGTGAGATGCACCTAGTTCAACTTTATCTTATGTTAATCAAGAGGTTATCATCGGGGGTCATGATGGGTGTATTAAGGGACCCTACCCCAATCCTATCATTGTATTTCTTTTTTTCTACATTATAGACTCTATAATTAGAAAAGCTATGTTGGTGCATTATAGATTTATATTCTGATCAATAGAGGTTTGACCTATGATTCGTGATGTACTCTTTTTCATGTTTCTTATGTAGTCATGTCAAAGATGCTCTATGTTTATAATAGGGTTAATTGAATTTAACTAATTTTTATGATAATGCAATTGAGTGCATATTTTATGGGAATTGAATTAGAACAAGGCAATTTAAATAATAATAAGGTGTGATATATATTCTAATGAAGTTAAATGTTGTTTTCCTTGTAGAAATGCAGTAGGAAAGGTGTGTTGAGTCATGAATTGAGTAGGTAGAATGTACCATTTATGAATATTGAAATGTTACTATTGGATATGAATGTTTACTCAAATGACAATTTGAATTTATATTACATTGAGATGTGAATTAATAGAAAATTGGTTTTAGGTCTTAATGTTAAGAAAGACATTCTAGGTATTATGCTTTGGTTACTGATTCAAGAAATATAATTAGAAGTGATTATGAAATCAATTGAAATGTTAATATTATCTTGATTATGAAAGGGTATTTGATATGCTTGTGAATATTGTATTCTTAGAGATTTTGTGGTAAAGGAAATTAACAATGAATGAGTCAAAATTATAGAATGTTGTAAAAATTGTAAGTTGATTATATGATGTATTTTATGTGATCATTAATGTTGCATTTTTATATATATGTTTATGGCCTTTCATGAGATACTGATATTTTGATCTAGTGTGCAGGAAATTGACCATGGAATTAAAATGAGGGGAAATTAAAGATTGATGCATGTGAAAATCTTGTAAAACCAAGGTTAACTCCAAAGGGATCAAAAATAACCATGTTGTTAAGTATTAATGTTGTAAAATAATGTTTGAATGTGTTATTAAAATTGTGTTTATTTTATTTTATATTTATTTCAACTTGGCATGCCATATGTTTAGTGATGTGTTGACTTTATGTGGTGTCAATTGACACATGTGTATGTGAGTTGGCATGGCCAAGTAAATTATTTATTGGTTGTCTTCCACCTTTGAGTCACCCTGTAGTATCCCAAGGTTAGGTATCTTGGTTGTTGAGCCTCGAGAGAGAATCTTATTTTAAATTTTTGTGAGTCAACTCTTAGTGGACTTTTGAGAGGTTAAATGTAGCCCTAGAGGTTAGTTAGAGTTAAAATAAGATAACCTCATAGGTGCACTTTGCATTGGGGGTCAAATTTTACCAATAGGATGATTTTGTCTCATTTTAGCCTCTTCTAAAAATGTCTTTTTAGAATATGACAAAATTGGAAAGTTTGTCATGTCTTCCTCTCTTGCAAATTTTGAATTTCCCTCTTGTTGGAGAGAGAACCCTTGGATAGTGTGTCCAATCACCTTTGAGGTTAGGTAAGATGTTAGATAGAGTTTTAATTTTAGTGGGATGAAGAGGAATTTGGTAGGTTGATTGTCCACTCTCCAATTTTGGAGACTTCTAGTGGACTTAGAAGCTTTTTGGTGGACTTAGCAAAGGAAGGCTTGTAGGAAGGGAGATCTTCTCAACTTTTATTGTCATAGCTTGGAGAAAGGTCAATGCCCTTTCGTGGAAGACTTATTTTCTATACTTGTATGTTTATGCAGATTTTTGTGTGATATTTGTAGATGGTTTGTGAAGCTTCAAGCTTACCTTTCATGGCTTTTTGCTTAGTTTATTTTGTTGGTTTTGTCTTTGTTTTCTTTGTTTTGTTGAAGTGTGCAAGGCTAAACTCACCCTTGGGAGGGAAGAGAGTCTTGAGGATGAAGTGCTTTAGTTGAGAATGCCCAAATAGTGTAGAGTCCTTCCTCATGGAGGAAGGGGATAAGGCATGGATGTATGGGCTTCATGTTGCCATTGTTTTATTATCTACATATTTGGGGGTCATAAGGGTGTTTTACTTGTGTATGAAAAATGGAATGAATATTTTTTTTATGGCCTTTTGAAGGAAATGGTATATGGTTTTGAGCCTTATTGAAGGCATGGTATTATATTTTTATGACTTCTCCTACTTGGGTTCATTTCCACCTTCACCCCTCTTATGGGTCCAAGGTGACCCATTGTGTGAAATCATTGGGATGAGAATTTTATGTGATTATGTGTTTGCTAGTTTTTATGGTGTATGTGTGTTTGAAGCATGTTTATACCCACATCCATCTTTATTTCCCCAAGTTGGGGGTGGCCATGTAATGGCCTTGGTTGGGAGATGAGCCTCCATGGTCAAAGTTGTTTTATTGCAGATTTCTTTATGGTGAAGCTTGCTGATTTTGGATGAAGCAAAAATGAAGAATCTTGGACTTTTGTCACTTTTTAAGTTGTAGATTTTTACTTGTAAAAAGGGCTAAAAAGCCATGTGTAAAAGAGTAGTGTAAAAAGGCCATGTGAATGTCTAAATGCATGATGAATACTTGTAAAAGTTTGTATTTGTATGTGTAATGTTTCTCCATAAATTTTTATGTATTTCTAAAGAAATAGAATGTAAAAAAGATGATTCCTTATGCTTTAAATGCAAAAAAATAGCTTGTTGGTTTAGTTTTCCATTTGCAAGAAAAGTTAGATTTTCTTTATGTTGATAATCTCTTCCCTATGTAGACAAAATTAACTTTAAGTATTTATTTGAAAGAGAAAAGTTAATGTAGATTTGATTTCCTAATTACCTATGTAAGAATAGATTTTATTTTGATATCATATTAGTTTTAAAAAAAGATTTGTATATACACTTATATCTATATATACTTGTATATATAAATAGATGTATATACCCTATTAGAATACATTGCTATGTTGATGTTTAAAAAAAATAGACTTAGTTATTCTCTATCTTTCCTCTTGTTGATTTTGAAAGACTATATATACATAAATATATATGTATATGTATATACACACCTTTGGTGTGTATATACACACATGTATACTTATGTGTATACAAAATTTGAAAATCATCATCTTTTTCTTACTCTTTGCCAAACCTACAATAACCAAATGAGAGATTAGGGTTTTGGTAGATATTTTATTCTTAGCCTAGGGCTAGCTTTTTGGAACCATTTTAAATTTTAATTTTTAATTAAGTTATCATTAAATTTCGTCTAAATTTTAATCTTTGTTTTATTATAATTTAATGGTTGTTCACTTTTCATAGTCACTTTATTTTGAATTCTGTTTTAATATTATTTTATTAATCATTGATATTTTAAAAAGATTATTTTTTATTCTGTTTGGATTTAAATCACTGTCTTATTTTAATTTAATGACTTTTGACTTTTGACAGTCACTTTAATTTGAATTCTAATTTATTTATTATTTTTATTTTCATTGGAATTCTAAAAGAGATCCTTTATTTATTTAGTGAGATTATGTTTAAATTTTAATCCGTCATATTTTAATTTAATGACTTTTGACTTTTGACAGTCACTTTAATTTAAATTCTGATTTATTTATTATTTTTATTTTCATTGGGATTCTGAAAAAGATCCTTTCTTTATTTAGTGGGATTCTATTTGGATTTTAATCTCAGTATTATTTTAATTTAATGATTGTTGACTTTTGACAGTCACTTTAATTTGAATTCTCATTTATTTATTATTTTTATTTTCATTGGGATTTTGAAAGAGATCCTTTCTTTATTTAGTGGGATTCTGTTGAGATTTTTAATTTAATGACTGTTGACTTTTGACAATCACTTTAATTTGAATTCTGATTTATTTATTATTTTTATTTTTATTAGGATTCTGAAAGAGATTCTTTATTTATCTAGTAGGATTATGTTTGGATTTTAATCTCTGTCTTATTTTAATTTAATGATTGTTGACTTTAGACAGACACTTTAATTTGAATTTTGATTTATTTATTATTTATTATTTTCATTAAGATTCTTTTATTATTTAGTGAGATTCTAATATTTTACTTTTGGATGTCATTTTTAATTTAATTTAAATTTGATAATGTTGGGATATTAATAAATTGACCATTATTCTTTTTAATACTATTCTTGGAATTTGCTATTTTTTGAATTTAAAAATTAATGCGTATTTTTAATTGAATAATATTTTTATTTTTAATTTAATGTTGGTGGTTAAATTTAATATTTAATTTACTAATAATATTTTAATGTATCAATGAGTTATTATAGGGGAGATTATTTAATGTCTTAGGATGAAACTTAGATAAATAACTTTCTCTTAGCCTAAATGATAAATTTAATATTAAAGCTTTATTATAGTTATTTTAATCGTTTAAATGTATAATTTAAATTAATTAACTTTGATAACATTATGTTTTAGGATTAAAATATATTATTTTAAATTAATTATTATTAACATTATAACTTTAAAATGAGTAATAAATTTGTAACCCTAGGTTTCACATGAATGTTTTTATGATCCTATTTCATCAATTTTATATTTTCTTGATATTTGATATTTTTAGATTTAAAATTTAATATTTATTTCTAATTGAACATTATTATTATTTTTAATTTAACCTTGGTGGTAAAATTTAATATTTAATTTGTTTATATTATTTTAATAATTAATGAGTTATTTGGGGGAGATTATTTAATGTCCAAGATGGGACTCGGATAAATATTTATCCTTTAGCATTAATGTTAAATTCTATATTAATGTTTTATATGGCTATTTTAATGCCCTTAAATTATATAGTTGAGCTTATTTAATAAACCTTGGTAACTTTATGTCTTAAGTAAAAATATAATATTTTGTAATAAAATATTTGAACATTATTATTTTAATGGGAATAATTTTATAACCCTAGTTTTAGCGTAGGGTTATTATCTTGGTCTTATTTTATTATTTTATTTGTTGATGTTATTTTTGCATTTTCTAACCTAGTTAGTAACCCGGTTCATGATATGAACCATTAGGGTTACTAATGTGATTGATTTAATCATTTATTTAATTTAACATTTTTGGGTGTGTTGACCCAACCTTTGACTCTTTACTATTATCTAAGTTTTATTTTTTACTTTTATTTATCTCTTTTGTTATCTCTTGTTAGAACTTTGTTAGGGTTTCTTAGAGACCTAGTTAGGGTTTTGAGTAAACTAATGCAATTAACAAACAAGGGATGTTGGCAAGCTAGCGCATGTCATGATACCTCTTGTGAGTAAACTTGTGTTGGGTTATGCATTCATACTTATTGAAGAGTTCCTTAGTGCATTACCTTGTTGTCTTTTGTGTATTAAAAAAAATGTTGTGTGTTTTGTCCTAATTTTTGGGCATTACAATCGAGTTATTTGATTGTGAACCGAGTGGTAGCTGGCAAAGAATTTAATGTGTTGATCAAGGTTTTTGTCTATAAATAAGCGAGAAATGAACTCATTGTTCACACAATGATTAAGAGCAAAGCAAAGTGAATCCAAGCATTTCACAGATATCTAAGCACATTATGAATAATTGAAGACTAAATCAAGTAAGTTTGGAGCTAACTGAGTTCTCTATATCTAGTTTATTGGAAGCCCTAATTTAGTAATCACGGTGGCTTCATCCTCACGAACCGTGAAAACCAAGGAAGATAAGAGCAAGAAGGTTATTTTGATCAAGAACATGACCTATAATGAGCCGCATTACAAACTTCATCTGGAGGTTGCAGCTCAACCCGACAACAAGGGCGTGATTTCATTGATACCACCTAGGTTTCTACTCATGAAAGATGTTAGGTCATACATCCACTGCAAAATCAATGAAATCAAATGACTTTGAGCTACAATCTACATATCAAGAGCTTTTCACTAATGGAAAGCTAAAATATGATCACCAACACTTAGAGGTAAAAGGGGTAACCAATGCCCTATATTTCCCGAATGAATTCAAAATTGAATGGATACACATTATACTAAGTTGTGTACATGAAAGAAAGTTATGGATAGATGAACCAATGAAGATCACAAAGGATGTCATACATGCAGTGATAGGGTATCCTACAAATGAAAAAGCTAAAGTCCTAAGGCACCCAACATGAACCGAGATTGAGAAGTTAACTGGAGCAAAATGGGACGGTAGTGGCTTGAGAATAAACACCATCAGCAACCCCAAAATGAGATTTGGTGCATATTTTATTGCATACAAAATTTTCCAATCAAGCAGACGGAATGGTGTTGCATGTGGAGCGGTCGACATTGCATACAAGATTGTGAAAAAGGGTTTGCAACTTGACCTAGCCAAGTTGATGTTGAGAGAGCCAAAGGAAAACATGAGAATAATTAGAGTAGCAATATCTAACACTTGCAAATTTGGCTCATTATTAATATGTACATTCTCCTATTTACAAAAAAATTTCCCATCAGTCGGTAGTGTAGAATGGGATATCAACCAACCAATTATTGTTCTGATTAGTAAATTTATTTAGAAGTTAAGAAAGAACTTTGAACCTGTTATGGAAGATTATTTTGGGAAGTTCAAAGAAATAATGGAGAAAAGAACAAGGATACCAGCATAGTTGGTAGAGAAATTTACAGATGATATTTGTTTTCTGGTGGATACCGACACCGCCCTAATCAAATCTATAGAGCCAAGAAAATCTTGGCTACCACGCATGGATTATGAGATTGATATTGATGTAGCTACAAAAGCAATAAAGCCTTTACTTGTCAAGAATAAAGACAAGAAGGCTACAAGGTTTGGAACCTTTAATGAAGCTAAGTCCAGAACTAAGATGGGACTTGTTGAAAAGATGGGTAGGAAAAGAAGAAAATGGTTAAAAATCTTAAGAAACAATTTGGTGTCACAGATGAGACATTGAGAAATTGGTTGAAGAAGAAACTGAGGAACAAACACTAGTCAATGATAACATATATGAAGAGGCCACCGAGTCTGAAGAACATGAACAAGAAGAGTCACCTAAGGCTGATAAAGGTAAAGGTAAAAAAGTTGATACTTCAACCCGGACAAGGACTAGGTCAAAAACTACTAGTTCACCTCCTTTGAAGAAAGGTTTTACAAAGATAACAAGGCCTACACTGAATCATACATATCAGAAGATAAAATCAAAGGTCATCATCGAGCTCCCAGAACCAAAGAGGAGAAGAAAACCTATTAGAGCTAAGGATGAAAAAGATTTAGAAGAGGAGGACATAGAACAATTCTAAGTTGTGGTGAATAAAGGACCTCAGACCATTGATGAGGTAGTAGAAAGAATAAAAACTACTAGAAATCTGGATACTCCTAAACTTAAAATTTATCCTCATCTGAGTACCAAGGAGCAGGATAAGCTTGAGGAAGCAATAATAAGCATGATGATTACCTTCAAAATAGTTCCAGTTGAGTTCCCTAACAGCATACCCAAAGAACTGTATGATAAATTTTTTGCTAGGTGAACCTATGCACTTACAACTAAGAAAAGGATGTGAGAAAGGTCACTCATTCTAGTAAGATCTAACTATTCTATTGATCAGATAGATGAAGCATTAAAATAATATGCAAATAAATTATTTATGAAGGCTAGAGAATTCAAGATCCTACAAGGAAAATTGCAAGAGGTAGATGATGAGAGTAGGAACATATGGACTAAAATCCTTAGTCCAACCAAGCAAGTCAATACTGAGGATCATCAACCGATCATACAAGAAGAAGAGTCTATCAAATTTTGATGATGAGACTATTCACATCTTAGATACTAAGCAACTAGAGGAAGAAACTAATGAAGAAGAATTCATAACGGTTGCTAACAATGTGATGGAAGGAATTCTAGAGATGCTAACTACTCTAGGGGATGAACAAATACTGATAGAAGACATAACAGGAGGCGATCTTGATGATGAGGCTAAAGAAGATGAAATGATCATTGGTGCTACCGAGAACCTTGGTGAAGAAGAAGCAACTAAGGTAGCCCTAGGAATGGTACCAGGTAATCTACCTATACCAATACAAGCTATTGAGATAGCTACTAAAAAACAAAATGAAAACACTCCACCCAAGAAGGTAACAGATACAAATAAAGACAAGGGTGAGGAAATAGGTAAAGAGACCACTAAAATGATAGAAAATATACAAGTACAAAAATAGTCAATGATATACACTTCTACCACCAATGCAAGGTCACAAGCCCATGCACCACAGATTGCAGAATCACTTACTAGACAAAATAAAGAAGAAATCAAATCCACTGAGACACCAAAGGTAGATCCTGAGCACAAGGCTCAACTTTCTATTACACAGTCTCCATCATCTAGTGTGAAAGAGAAGAAGAAGAAGAAAATTAAGCGAGGCAAAAAGGGTCTGATCACACTCGATGAAATCATTGAAATTCCAACATGTGACCCAAGGATACTTAACCCTGAATCTCTCAAGAAATATGGAGAGCTATGCACACAAAAGGAAGCATAGGAAAAGCTGAGACAAGAAAATAAGAGCACAAAGGTGCTAGAGGATGTTAAGGAGATCCTCACGCAAGTTGCTCCAGATGTAACTATTGATGAATCTACCCCCATTATTGATCAACTTCCACTGCTCGTAGAAATAATCAATGGCCCCACTACAGATGTCGAGTAGATGATTGAAGAGAGAGCTGAACAAAATATTCAGTATAAGTTAACTAAAACATTTAGCCAATCAGTGGTAGTGAACAAGGTAAAGCTCTCAGAATTTGTAACTGAATTAGAAAGCATTATTGATAATTATTACAATTATGCACTTTAGATCACTTCACTACCAAGGTTAGTGAAAAGATAAGAAAATTAGATGCAGATCTAAAAGATAGTGCAACTCATCTTACAACCAATAAATATGCATTCCAAGTGTATTATTCCAATGTTAAACACATATAGTGGTTAAGACTTGAGTTGAGAAAAGAAGAGGATTGAATCAAAGAAGAGATAATCAAGCTATAGGTCGAGATACTATCGTATCTAGAAGTGATGCAAAAACATGTGACACATGCAAAGAAATTGATTGTCACCCCTAAGATTTCTGTCACCAAGAACATTTTTGATATGCATGCTCAAGTAAGATTAGAGTAGTTGGCTCTAGAAAATGTCAAGGAATAATGGGAGAAGCTTATGGATAATATTAAGAAAACCCATCCTAAATTTTTTGATAAATTAATAGTTGCTCCTTTGTAATTCCTGTCTTCATAGCAATGTCATCAACCATTTTCTCAGTCTTCCTCTTCCTTGTCCCTTTATCCTATTCTTCTTTAACTTTTACTGACTTTTCCAAGTAAGTTCCCCATCTCTCTTCAGATGTGTATATCTCAGCTACTAATACATGTTCAACTTGCATTGTAAGAACTTCAAGGCTAACCTCATACCCCATAGGGTAGCATCATTTCTTTCTTGGTTCTACTTATTCAAAGCACACACAGTCACTTTCAACCATGAAATAGATTGTGTCTTTATAAGTCTCTACCAACTCCTCGGGTATTTTGTATCTCTCCTTCATTTTCCTTTGAAGGATCTTAATCATTTCAAATAATTCACCATCTACCCAATCTTTTTTTTGTCTCCTAAAGCTCTATGATATTTGTATGCCAGTGGGTATACTATCTTTCCATGCTCTAGGGTGTATTCTAGGAAATTTGTGTACAATGTGAATGTACATGTGTATTAGGAGTGAACCAAACCTGAAAGCTTTTGACTTGTCCTTCTTGATAATCCTCACATTTTCCAAGAACTGTTGTGCTAGGATTTTATATAAGTTATATCTGGTGTTTTCCTTCACCATTCTATAGGCCATCATAATTACCCCTGCTGACACATAATTAAGTCTGTTGCTATAGTACAACTTATATCCTAGTAGCATTGCTACCAATCTCATATCTTGCTGAAAGATGTCATTCACATTCATCGCTCTCATATCCTATTTGGAGTGTGTTAGGGTCTCAACTTGTTTCCTGATGTTTTTCTCTTCTATTGGGAGGGCTCCACTTTTGTCTAATATAGTTATCTCATGAATTAGCTAGCTACATATCTTAACAGGTTTATCTCCTATCCAAATGAATTGATCATGGATTCTTCTTAGTATTATTTTGAACCATTTGGTCTCATAGAACTCATTAACAAGGGTTAACTTAATGATAGATTTCTCTTCCAAATATTTTAACTCTTCTTTCATCTTTCCATCAGAATCTATCATTTCATCTATCTCCCTATAGATCTCTACATCTACTATGGTCTCATACTTGCAGTAAATATAAGCCCTAATATCTTCAATGTGTAACACATCGTAAGGGGTTTGCAAAAATAATCCTTCCATATCAACCTCACAAGACTTAAATGGGTGCATCTTAAACTTATACCTTGGTCTATCAATAACATAAAATATGACAGGTACATCCATAGCTTCTGGTAGAGTTTATAATCTAAATACATTGAAGAAGTCAAATTTTGGAACTTTTGCTTCAAATGATCATGCAATGTAGTTGCTAGATGGTTGTAGTGCTTCTTAACTCTATTCTCCTTGGTCATTTCTAATCAAATGGTGCAGAAATGATATGTTTCAAGGTGTTTTATCCATTGCAAGATGATTGAATGCATTAATCATAGATAGCTCAACTTCACACATTGTTCAGTCAAACAAAAATTTTGTGATCATAGGATATGAATCTCTAAGTGATGCGATCACAAACATAAACTCCATTGTGTCTCTACATACCATATCTAATCTCACATGAGATTATTCTAGATAATCAGGAGCTATATATATTCTTTTATCTGCATCCAATGCTCCCCCTAAGGCCATGCAACCTTCTAGGTTGATGTCGTAATGTCAACATCATGCAAAGACATAGTAGCATCTATTATCTCTCCCTAAACCAATGTCTTATTGAAATCTTTTACCTTCCATATCTTTTCATCATCTTCATTTGCTAGTTTCTTGAAATGATTCTTAAAATCATCCATGTACTCATTAAGGCTTTTACCATTTTCACCAATATTCTTCTTTATAACCATAGGTGGTGGTCCTCTTCTATTGTTTGTTCCATTATACCTGCAAAACTTCGCTATGTGTCCTAAGTTTTTGCATTTGAAACATGTACGTGGTCTTCTATCCTGCTTAACTTGCATCTTACCATACCTTAAAGTATTCCCAAGGTTATTGTATTTGAAGCATGTGATGTTGGTTGCTGAATCTTCTCTAATGTAATCTTGTCTGTTCCTTGACTGATCAAGTTTTCTACATTTTTCTTTCTTATGTCCATATGCATAAGAGTTGTAACAATAACCGATAAAGGGTTTGAAAGGACCTTTACTTCTGCAATCTCTTTTCATGTGTCCAACTTTGTTGCATCTAGAGCATCTACCTCTGAAAGTTCTAATCTAATCTTTAGGTTCTTTAAAAGTGGATCTATCTTTAGTCTTTGCTTCATGTGATTCATCATTAGTCTTAGAACATTCTCCTTCATTGTATCCAATTCTAGTCATGTCTCCTTTAGGTTTCTATCTCTCTCTTTGTTCATCAATTTTATCATTGCTCATGTGTAACTTCTCAATGTGTAATTTGGATTGAGTGAGTTCACCTTTTATGATCTGATTGTACTTCTCCAATTCTTGACATTTATCCTTGTAGTGATCAAGTTTAGTCTTCATTTGTCCTATCTGCACATTTTCTTCTTTTAGTGTCTCTTCAACTTTGTATCTTGCATCCTTTTCATATTGAATTTATTTAATCTATTAGAATAACTAAGAGGGGGGGTGAATCAGTTTAGTCATTTATCCTACAGTCCCAAACTCCCAGATGTACTTTTAAAAACTATTTCAACAATCTCTGCAACTCGATAAGATAAAATATCTAACTATCTGTTCATTTACTGAATACTAGTAATTATCCAAACTTTGATTACTGATTAAATCAACTATGCAGTATGTAAAGTATGATTTAACATGGAAACCCTGCTAAGGGAAAAACCACCTGGGACCGGTAACCCAAAATTTTTCACTCTTATGAAGTGAGCTCAGTTAGGAGCCAACCTTGTTAAAGGTTACAATACATACTATTAGGTGTGACCTGGTTAGAGGATTTATCACTCCAGCATTCACTATGGGGTCAACAAGATAACAATTAACATTCAACAAATTTCATATGGAAATACAATAAGATTGTTAAGTCCACTTGGTTAAGAGACTTTGTTGAATCAATGGTTAAACTGATACAATTTTGATTTTATTCAAATACAACTCAATTGAAAATATTCATATCTATGTTATGCTTATAAAACTCATCTGATCATTAATCAATTCACTTCCTCAATATTTCCCCAACTTACTTTACTTGGTGTATAGATATTTGATGCTCGGTAATCCCTGTAGCTTGATTCTTTCTATAACCAGTTTGATCAGGAATGCATGAATAAATTCTTTAGGAGAAATCTCTATAGTCTCTATTCATTCGACATGTTTCAACAATGAAACTCATGCCTCTTAAATAGACAAGTAAATCATTTTCATATTAGCCATTAGATTTTGCATCTTAATCTCCTTCATCCATTTTGCTACTTAAACCTTCCTCGGTAGATGTTTTAATAACACATTTCAATCTCATCCTTTAGATCTTCTCTAAATTTTGTCAGCCATGGATCTTATAACTAACTTCATCCTTTACCTTGAAATCATAACATTTTCCAGCTCATCAATTTTAGTCAGTTGTTCTTAGCATTTAATGTTTTCATCCATACTCTGTTAATACTGAATGCGTCGGTGATAACTAACTTGGTTATTACTGTCACTCAGTATACATTGCACTGGCTCGGTGTATACAAAAGTCTTCAATTACTGACCACATTAACTTGTTCAATTCAAATCTCTTCTTCATAATAGATTAATGTAACATGCTCAAGTCAACAATATAAAGCCATAGACTCATCAATAAGTTACCCAATGTATACCTTATCCTTATCTATCATATCCATCTTTTCCTTATGTAGATACCTCATTTCTTCACCATTTCTTTCTTCTATAGATGTTCAGATGTTTGTAACTATCATGATAAGTATATTCAAAACTATTTGACATCAATGAAAACATATTGACTGATTTAATTGGCTTACATATCACTTTAATAGCTTGGTGATCTCCAATCATTGTTCCTTCAGTTCATCTAGATATTCAATCAGTTGTAGCTCATCATAATCATCAAAAGATTTTTTTTTTCTTTTTCTTACTCCATCTTCTTTACTTGGTCTGATGTATCATTTTATGAATCCTCTTTGATCTTATCCATAAGGTTGTGTCTCTAACTTCTTGAAAGTTCAAGTTGTTCCTTTAGTTTATTAATGAAACCTTCTGTTCTTCTTAATTTGAATTTCAATTCACCATTCTTAGCCTTTTCTTTGTCCAAGTCATCAAGAGTTACTTCAATTTTTTCTTGCAAACTATCTGAATCCATTATGATCTCCCTTAAGCTATTAGGCTTTATGTCCAAGGGCCAATAGCTCTGATACCAATTGTTAGGATTAAGTAATACTGAGAGGAGGGTGAATCAGTATTACAACACTTTAAATTAAACTTCAACCAATTGCAAATAAAACATATCAATGCTAAAATGAAAAGAACATAAACACATAACTTATAACACCATTATTTGTTTTTGAGGAAACCCTTGCTAAGGGAAAACCCCAGTGGGGATAGTACCCACAACCATGCACTAAAATATTGAATCCCTATTAGGAGATCTAGCCATGTTAGGATCTAAGTATTACATAGTACATTTCCTTGTTAGAGGAATAGAAAACCCTGTTAGGGGTATACAAAATCCTTGTTAAAGGTGTGGTGAGCTTACAACTCTTACAACCAAAATTATGTTACAAAAGTGTTCTTCAATAAGTGAACTGCACAAGCATCTACTATACTTTGATAGTTCTAATTATAGCTCTGTTAATTTCAGATCTTGCATCTTCTATCTGCCTTTAATAATATCCCAAACTCACATCCATCACATATACATCTCTATCACATAGTTTCACCCTTATCACTTCCACAAAACACTCTATACTTATATCAATTCTTCCATCCATTCAGCTCTCAAATACAATATAAAACATAACAATTACTTATACAAATGATAAATGTAGAGTCAGTGATCTTGTATTACCAAATTTTTGGAAATATATAACTTTCATTTGACTTAGCATGTTACCATTCCATCTAGCCTCTCCTCAATCATCGCGACTATTCATATACCCTATTTCATTGTTTCTCTATCTTTGCATACCTTCATATCACTGTATCTTACTGATATCGACACCAAAATATGTGAAACCTTAACTAAAGGTCATACATATCCCAAAATGTCTTCCTCTAAGTTTGCAAGCCATAATATATCATATACTACCTTCGCTGACCAAAACTATACTGCAGTATACTGTTATTCTGATTCTGTACTTAGTCATTTTCATGATTGTGTCTCCCATACTTATAATCACTTCATGCGATTACTACAACATAAGTTTTTTCATAAATGAAAACCCTTAAGTGATCCCTAGTGCTCTCAAATCATCACTTTCCAACAAGGTATACATTCAGATTTGGATTTTGAAGGGATACCAATTCCTTGATAATGAGATTTTTAACTAAGTGGTGCATGAGCATCTTGGGTTCTTGCCAATCTTGTATCAACCAAAAAACATTTTGTTTCATGTTTTCCTATTTGTACAGTATTTTTATTTCATTCAACATTCCTTTATTTTGGATCAGTTGTTGTTGTGAACATCATGGAGTGTTCCTGGAATCATATTGCTTCTTTTCCTAGTTTCATAACTCGATCCATTACTTCGTGGATGAGTTCTCATAAATTCTTCATGGGTGCTTTCTATTCTTCATGTTCAAACGGTCATATAGATTTTTCTAATCTTGTAAAGGCACTTCTTGATCATCGAAGCTTTGTAACTCATTTCACAATATTGTTGCACTTGTGGCCAACTTATCCTTTGGATTGAACTTCATGTTTCATAATTTTGAGGGAGATCCTTATGATTTGGGTCCTGAACTATATTTTGTGCACATTTCCTATTCTTGGGGAATGCATTTCTTTCTAGGATGACTTGATGCTTGTGAAGGCTATACATACCATTGTAATTTATCCTTAAAGGGAGTTAGTTTATCATAGATCTAGAATAGAATAATAAATGAACCTCTTTAATGTTCCCATATAAGATTTCTATGTATAATTAAGCTTGTTCACTTAGTGTGTAAGACTGCATGTTGCAGATGATTTGTAATTGAATTTTATGCAAAGGTGAATCTTGAATATCTCTTTGTTGTTCGTTATTTCTTCTATTGTGTGACTTTTTTTGCAAGGATAGGATTAATCTCATTGAGGTTCCTCATGCCCTTGTCTGTGCCAAGTGGTATTAGAGTAAGTTTTGATTCTATTAAGGTAGATCATGGTTCCTGTATTTGTGAAGTCCTCAATTGGTTATTGTGGGGTGGAAGAGTAAAGATTTGACCCACAATTGTAGAGGATTCACCTAGGATGGCTTGAAGAGGAAATGTTAGAGGTGGAAGGAGAGATGCAGATCTAGTATTTCTAGAGATGTTGACACAAATTTCTACAATAATAGATGTTGAAATGACCCAAAGAAGAGGATGACACATTGAAGATGTGAGTAATGAAGAAGATGAAAGAGCTGAAGAAGTAGTCGAAGAAGGTGAAGATAAATCTGAAACTGATCAAAGGGATGATAGATTTTTGAGATCCCTAACTAGGATTAATATAAGATCACATTTCAATCTAGATGATTATGATGGTAAGTTGGATTCTAATGAAAAATTGGATTGGATCATAGAGGTGGAGAAATATTTTGATTTTTAAGGTACTAATGAGGATAAGAAAGTGAATTATGATTGTACAAAGTTGAAAGGACATGCATCTTTATGGTGGGAACATTTACAGATTGATAGATAGAGAAGAGGTAAAGAAAATATTAAGTCATGGGATAGGATGGTGAATAAATTAAAGGAAAATTTTTTACCCATTGATTACCAAGTAATTTTGTTTAGGAAGTTACAAAATTTTAAGCAAAGAGATCTTAGTGTGAAGGAGTATACTGAAGAATTCTATAGGTTGGATATTGTATCTAGTCATATAGATGATGATGTTGAAAGGATTGTGAAGTGCCTTAATGGTTTGAGGAAATCTATTCAAGATGAGATCAATTTAATGAAGTTGTAGAGTGTTTAAGAAGCCTATCAATATGCCTTAAAAGATAAGCATAAATTGAACAAAAGACATGAGAAAAGATGAAGAGGAAGAGGTGGACAGTTTTAGAGAGGAAGGAAATTTAGTGGTGGAGGAAGAAATTATGTAGATTATAACAAAGGAAAGGTAGAATCTAAGGAAGAAAGTTCATACCCAAGAGATGACAGAAATTTTTATTAAGGAGGGGGATCTAGTAGCTATAAGAGAGATGACATAAGGATGTTTAGAGACACATGTTTCAAATGTGGTGGAGAAGGTCAATGAGCCTTTGAATATACAAAAGGGAATTCAAGCAAGAAGACATAACGCAGTGGAAGGAATGCATTGGCTAAGGAAGAATATATTGAATCATTGAATCAACTTGAGGATGGTGAAGCGCTAATGGTGAGGACAGCTCTATGTCATGAAGAAACTGATCAAGAGTAGTTGTTGGGGAAGAGCTTGGTCAAGACAAGATGCAAAGTTGAAGGAAAATTTTGCAAGGTAATAATTGATAGTGGTATTTTGGATAATCTAGCCTCTAAGGAGTTGGTAAAAAAATTACAGATGCATATATTGAATCACTTGAAGCTTTATCAGATAGAATGGAAAAAGGATGATCATAAGGTAATGGTAAGTGAATAATGTTTGGTAAAATTGAAGATAGGAGATTACCATGATGAATTTGTTTGTGATATTATGCCTATGGATGTATGTCATATTTTGTTGGGTAGACCATGACAATATGATAGATAAGCTTTGCATGATGGAATAAATAGGTATACAATTCTTGTAAATGGAAAGAAGCAAGTATTATATCTTTGATAGAAAAATCTCAGAGTGAAATCTACACCAGTGTTAGAGTTTTCTTGGTTGAAAGAAGGTAATTCTTGGATGGCTTGAAAAGTGAGTATGTGTTATGCTTTGATCCCTAAGAAGCTTGATTTAGGATCATAGAAAGAACAACCAAATAAAATAAAATATTTGTTGACATAATATGAAGACATAATTTCAGATAATGTGCCTGATGGATTACCACCTATGAGAAGTATTATTCATTGCGTGGATCTAATCCTTGGAGCTAGTTTTCCAAATAAGGTTGCACATCAAATGACACCTACAAGGAATGAAGAACTGAACTAGAAAGTATAGGAGTTGTTGAGGGAAGGTTTGATCAAAGAAATTTTGAGTTCTTGTCCAGTACTTGCAGTATTAGAAATTAAGAAGAATGGAGAGTGGAGGATGTGTACCAATTCAAGAGAAATAAACTAGATCATAATGAAATATAGGTTTCCTTTTCCTAGGATGGATGATATAATGGATTGTTTAAGTGGAGCTAAATATTTTACAAAGATTTATTTGAATAGTGGTTATCATTATATCATAATCAAAGAAGGAGATGAGTGGAAGACAACATTCAAGATAAATGAAGGTTTACATGAGTGGTCGATAATGCCTTTTGGTTTGACAAATGCACCTAGTACTTCCATAAGGTTGATGAATGAGGTACTGAAGAAATTCTTGGGTAAGTTTTTTATTTTTTACTTAGATGACATTCTAATTTTTAGTAAGAATAAAGAGGATCATTTGATACATCTAAGACATGTATTGTAGAGATTAAGGGAAGAAAATTTGTTGGTAAATATAAATAAATGTTCTTTTATGAACAAGGAGATAGTATATTTTGGATTTGTGATTTCAAATGATGGATTGAAGATGGACCTTGATAAGGTTAAATCAATTGTTTAATGGACTACACCTAAAAGTATTAGAGAGGTAAGATCATTTTATGGATTGGATAGTTTCTACCAAAAGTTCATTAGGAAATTTAATTCATTTTATAGCCCTGTGAATGAGACAATAAGAGGGGATAGGAAATATTTTAAGTGGACACAAGGAGAAAATAAGAGTTTTGAATTATTGAAACAAAATGTGACTGAACAACATGTGTTAGCTTTACTTGATTTTAATAAAGTATTTTAAGTGGATTGTGATGCAAGTGGGAGTGCACTTAGAGAAGTATTGAGATAAGAAGGAAGACTGGTTGCTTATTCCAATGATAAATTGAATGATGCCAACAGAAGATATTAAGTTTATAATTGAGAATTTTATGCCATAGTTCAAGCCTTGAAGAAATGGAGACATTATCTATTGCCTAAGGAATTTGTGTTGTACATTGATCATCAAGCATTGCAATATTTGAATAGTCAAGGTAAGTTGAATCAAAGACATATGAGATAGGTAGAATTCTTGTAGAGTTATACATTCATGTTGAATTATAGTAGTGGTAAATCAAATAAAGTTTTTGATTCTTTGAGTAAAATAAGGAACTTGTTAACAGAGATGAGAATTAAAGTGTTGGGATTTGAAGAGTTGAAGAACTTGTATCAGGATGATCCTAATTTTATAGAACCTTAAAAATCTTGTAGAGAACCTAATGAAGTAGACCAGAGAAAATGGTTGGACTATTTCATTCAAGCAGAGATGTTATTCAAAGGATCTCAATTGTGTATACCTAGGAGTTCAATGAGGGAAAATCTTATTAAGGAAAAGCATTGTGGAGGATTAGCGGGACATTTTGCTATTGATAAGACAATATCCTTGGTAAGTGAGAATTATTTTTGGCCTCAGATTCAAAAGGATTTACAAAAATTTATTTAGAGTTATATAATTTATCAAGTTTATAAGGGAAATAGTCATAATACTAGATTATATACACCTTTGACAATGCCAACTAGACCTTGGGAAAACATTAGCATGGATTTCATACTTGGCTTATGAAGAACACAAAGAGATAATGATTCTGTACTTGTGATTATGGATATATTTTCTAAGCTATCAGATTCCATTCCTTGTAAGAAGACTACATATGCAGTACATTTAGCAAATCTACTTTTTAGAGAAGTTGTGAGATTGCACGGGTTACCTAAAAGCGTAGTTTCAAACTAAGATAGTAAGTTTGTTGGTTACTTTTGGAGAACACTTTGGAGGAAGATCGTACTGAGATGAAGTTTAGTTCTACATTTGATCCACATACTTATGGACAAATAGAGGTAGTAAATAGGATTTTGGTTAACTTGTTGAGATGTTTGGCTGGAGATAAGACTGTGAATTTGGATTTAGTCCTATCACAAGAAGAGTTTTCATATAATAATTTAGTGAATATGAGTACAGGGATGAAAAATTTTGAGATTGTTACTGGAATGAATCCTAAGGGTGTTTTAGAATTGAGGAGTATTATTCATGAAGTAAAGAGGAGTGCATAAGGAGAAGAATTTGTAGAATACATGAAATCATTGCATGTTCAAGTGAAAGAGCATTTGGAGAAGATGGAATAAGAAGTATAAGGAGAGAGCGGATGAAAAGAGAAGACATAAATAATTCAAAATGGGAGATGAAGTGATGGTTTATTTCACAAAAGGAAAATTTCCTATTGGGGCATATAACAAGTTGAAGATGAGGAACTTTGGACCATGTAAAGTCTTGAGGAGATTTGATTCAGGAAATTCTTATGAAGTTGAGTTACCTGAGGACATAGATATTTTACCCATATTCAATGTTGTAGATTTGCATGAGTATCATGAATCATATTACAGTGAGAGTCAAGGATCAAAGGTTGAGCAGTAGTATCCTAAGAAGTAGCCATAAGAGATTGAAGGGATTTTGGATAGCAGAATTGGCAAAAGCACAAGAAATAATTAGTATAAGGAATATCTTGTCAAGTGGAAAGGTAGGCTAGTTGAAGATTCTTATTGGATTTCCCAAGTTGAGGTTAATCATCTTGGTTTTCCTCTAGCCTTTGTAAAGTGAGAGGCTCACTTTTCAATAACCCTAGGTGTTTGATGAAGGAGCATCTTAGGTTCTAGGAAATATTGCATCAACCAAAAAAACATTTTGTTTCCTATTTTCCTATTTGTAGAGTCTCTATGTTTCATTGAGTGTTCCTTTATTTTGGATAAATTTCTATTTCAAACCTCATGGAGTGTTCCTCGCATCATGTTTCTTCTTTTCCTTGGTTCGTAACTCAATCTATTACTTCGTGGATGAGTTTGCATGAACTCTTGGAGGGTTCTTTATGTTCTTCATGTCAAAACAATTAGATGGATTTTTCCAATCTTGTAAAGGATTTTCCTAATTGATGAAGCTTTGTAACTCATTTAGTGATGGTTTTTCACTTGTGGCATACCTATCCTTTGAATCATGCTTTATGTTTCATCATTTTGAGGGAGATCCTTATGATTTGGTTCCTAAACTATATTTTGTACATGTTTCCTATTCTTTGGGAATTCATTTCTTTTCTAGACTGACTTGATGCTTTTGAAGGCTATATATGCCATTTTAATTTATCCTTAGAGGGAGTTAGTTTATCATATATCTAGAACTGTCATTTTAATTGATCCTTAGAGGGAGTTATTTTATCATAGATCTAGAACAAAATAATAAATAAACATCTTGAAGGTTTGCAGATAGGATTTCTATGTATAATCAAGCATTTTCACCTGGCATGTAAGATTGCATGATGCAAATGATTTATATTTGAATTTTATGCAAAGGTGGATCTTGCATATCTCTTTTTTGTTCTTCATTTCTTTTGTTGTTTGACTCTTATTGCAAGGATAGGACTGATCTCATTAAGGTCCATCCTTCTCTTGTCTATGCTACTGAGGTCATGACCATTAGGATTTTCTTTGACATGAAAGGGTTTTAATATACCTTGTCCATGGATTCTTAACCCTTTGACTTGATCATGCTTTCTTTGACCAATGTGATACTTTCTACAAGATGTGAATCCATTTTGAGATGTATAAAATATGGAAGGACTAATAGGATCATGAAGTGGACTAGACTGAATGATAGTAAAGAAACCCATTTGACATGTAATGGGTTCATGAACAACTTGTACAAATGTGTTTGAATCATGAGGGGGATTAGGAGGAGTTGTTGGTTAAAAATATCAAATTTTTTTTTTTGCCCCAAAAGATAGGATGTTTTTGAAAAATTTTATAGTCTTTAGGGTTTTCTAGGTCTAAATATCCTAAAAATAAAAAAAGCCCTAGTTTGAGTCATCAGCTTTCTGTTTCTCTGTTACTTTATTGGGTCACTTAAGCTTCAAGATAAGCATGTGCACTTTATTCTTCTCTTTATTCGCTTAGTCTCCCAAAGAAAATAGAATATTCCTTTATATTTAGCAGTTGCCGGAAAGCCTTTGTCGCCCGATCACACAAGCACTTTGGAATATTCTTTACTATCAAATGACTTAGCGATTATCCCTTTAGTCTCCAAGTCTTTGTAAGTTTTCTCAAGATCTAGCAACTTCTGTAACAAATTTTGTAAGAAAGGAACTATAGTCACGTGGTCTCTAGATGGAAATTACCTTTGGTCAGGTAATCTCTGGATGATTTATTAAAGTGATGTTTTACTCTGTGATTATGATTTTCTCTTTGGTCGTTGAGTCTCAAAATAGAGGTGTGGTCTTCTTTCACGGTTGTCTCCAAGTCTCCAAGTCTTCATGTGGTTAGTCATTTCATTCAGTGATTTGGATTTCCTTTGGTCGCGTTATCTCCCAAAGATGGCAATTATCTCTTACGTGGTTAGCAATTCAACGATGCAGTTGTCTCTAGATCTCCAAATGCGATGGTTAAGTGATAAAGGATTCTAAGACTCAGCAACAACTATAAGATGTAGATTTGATCGACGGATGGTGTGTAATCTCAGAGTTAAACTGTGGTTTGAGAAATCTTTCAGCGACTCTGAGAATAAAGGTTTTCACCAAGTCTCCAAATGTAACTAAGGTTAGATAAAATATATCATGACAGCGAGGTATGTACAGTCACGTGATCTCTAGATTGTGCTAAGTTAAAAGTAAGGATTAATAGGCTGATTCATCTCAATTGTTGATTTTGACCTGATCCTGTGGTGGTCACCAGGTCTCAGCACCAAATCCAAAATATGAAAAGCTTTCGGTGATTAATAATTTTCTTCAGTCATCAAATCTCATAATAAAAGTGGAAGTGGGTCTCAGTCGCGTGATCTTGTAATGAGAAATATTTCACCCACGACTAAGAAATGGACTATAGTCGGGTAATCTCGTAACGTGAAAAATCAAAGATGGATTAAAGAGATTGACTATAGTCACTGAGTCTCTAGATCAAAATGTAGTGATCGCCAAATATCGCAATGAATTCATAAAGTGAGAAATCTTTCTGTGACTACAAGAAGTCGTCTTAGTCACCAGGTCTCACAATCATTTTAAGGCACCAATATTGTTAAGCGACCGTGAGACCTTTTCTTCAGTCACCAGGTCTCTGAATGTTTGAATTTAAAATTTTGGAGCTACGACTAGTGAATTGAAGCCTTGTTCATGTTGAGTAATGGTAGAAGTGACATCTTTTGGTGTCAGACATGGTGGCGCATTCAATTCCATAGAATAAAATAGTTAGAGGTCACTCATTTGAAAGTTACGGAGCATATCAAAGAGTACAGAGCGCTAGGTTTTTAGAGCTTTCCAAAATTATAGTGTGACCAGTGATCTTGCAAAGAATTTTTAGAATTTTAGTCAGAATGAGTCAAGCAGCAGCAGGCGGAGCTTCTACCAGCCGAGGGTCTAAGGAGAAGGTAAAGGAGAGTTTTTTAGATGATTTCCTTACCCTCTTGTCTGGGTCATCTCAAAATAAAAAGGTAAGTGATGATTATTTCATGGATGAACTAGCTTACTGCAGAGATGCCAGGACTCCTGATGTAACAGGTATGTGTATGTTTGGATATTTTTATAAGAACCATGATAGTGCAATACCAGTCTCAAACCCTTAGACATCAGGGTTGGATAAATTAATTGTTCCTGAGGTCTTTTTGGATGTAGATGCATTGTGTATGCTATCTCAACAGTATGATCCCTTATCTAGAACTATTAGAAAGGAAGATGGCTCTCCCCTGGTAACCCTAGACTGGAATTCATTCATGAATGCTTTCAGAATTCAAATCCCTATGGCCACTGAAATAGATTTGCAAGCCCAAGAAAATAGATATGTCAGAGAGACTGCATTGGTCTCTAGGGAGATTAAGAGCCATATGTCCAAGGAAAATAGGAATTACATTGCACCCATGGCTGGGTCAACTCCATATTCTTACAAAGACCTCTGATTTTACATGAAGTACATTGCATATGGGATATGCCAAGTCTTGGGAGTCAATGAAAGCCTAGAGAGGATCACCTCTAATATTTTGATGCTGGTTATGGATTCACAAAGTTGTCTAGTGAGCCAGGGATATGATTACATTGGATATGTGATAAACAAAATGCATGAGGGTTTATTATCTTTGAAAAATTTCACACCTGGTTCTACACCCAAGTTCTTACACTATTCTTTACTGATGCACCTTATTATGTATTATAATTATAATCTTATAAATGTGGAAGATCTCAAGCCACAAATGATGTGGAATGGACAGCCCAACCCAATGCAGTTTTGGTTGGCAATTTGGAGCCCTTCTTGTCCTAGGAGGGATTTTGGTCCTTTTGAAAATTGGATTGTGTACCCTATTCTCAAGAGTTTGGGAGTCAATTGCACAAGGTTATCCACCAAGGTCCTGCAGTTGGTTAGACCCCAACAATTTATTGATAAGTGGACCAAGGGTCACAATTGGGGAGACATTTTTTATGATAAGGGTTATACAATGATTAGGGTTTATGGGTGCCCTTAGCCTCCCCATCTGCTTCCATATTTTGTCCCATCTAGAATTGCATTTTTAGAGTTTATCTGGCAACTCATGCTAATAGATAAAGAACATTTGGCTCCCCATAGGAAAGGGACTTTCACACTCGGCACTTCAAAGTGCACTATCTTACAATTGGGAAGGGAGCTTTCAATAAGGTGAATGATTGGTTAGAGAAATATAGGATGTTTGAAGCACCATATAGATATGTGGATACAAAAGGTTTTATAGTTTCTTCTAGGAGATATTACATGCCTACCATTCCTTTTAATAAGCAGCCTGAGGAATATCCAGAGGAAGATGTGATCAGAAACATCATTGAAGATGATGAGGTAGAGAAAAGAGTTCAATAATTGGATCGGTTATTTAAAATTGAAAGGGAGTTAAAAGGTAAAGGGTTGTTATTTGGGGGTTTCTTTCCCACTTTGCCTTACCTCCAAAGACTTGAGCAGATGATGGCTCAATTTGACACATTAGTAGAATCCATGAGGGATCAAATTGATGATACTAATAAGGGTAAAAAAGCCTACTCTAATTTTGAATGTGAAGAAGATAGTGATGGTGGCTACCCAATATATAGCCCACCCCCTATGGAGCAACCAATGGTTGCAGGGACTGAAGAGGGAAATGAGGTCATTGATCTCATTAAGTTGCCCAGCTTTGATGACACCACTGAGCCCCTATAGAAGAAGAGAAGGTTAATGGCTGGAGAGCCATCAAAGAAGAAGAAGAAAGATAGATTAAGTGCCCTCTACACAGGAACTAGCTTTCATCATCATGAAATAAGCAAAGCAGTCAAAGAGGCCAAAAGACAATAAAGGTATGAGACTGAAGATGTAGAGTTGCCTCTAGCTTTAGGCCAAGATGAAAGAATAATTGAGTAGGATGCATTCCTGAATGATGACAATTTTGTCAATTCTGATGAATTCAAAAGATTTTTGATTTGGCACAAGCAACAATAGGTTGTATCTAATGTGCAAATAACTAAAGAGGGTCAAGTGGCTGATGAGGCAGTACAACAATTAAAATAATATGACCCAGAGGCTGAAAGCTTCACTCCTGATGAGGTCAAGAAATTAGTTAGACAGAGCAACATGCTACTTGTGCCTAGATGGAGTTTGTCTTCTGATTTTATAATAGATCAAATAAAGAGACAGGAGGATGTCACTCTATCCTCAGAGACCCAAGTAGGGGATATAATCAAGGGATTTGGGTATAGCCCAAAGAATTAGGCATTAGCCATGTGGAGTCTTTACCCTAAAGACAAGAAGCCACAAATTTTGAATGTAAAAGAGAAGATGGAAGTAGACAAGATTGTGTGGTCTATCCACAATACAGGGGACCTTGAGATATCTCAAGTTTTGACCCAATTTGCCAAATTGAATGAAGATAAAATAAAGTAGTTGTCTGATAAGTATGGTGCTCTTTTAAGTGATTACAGTGCCCTTGTAAAGGATAGAGATTTGTAGATTATAAAAGTAACAGCATGCAGAGGAGCTACAACTACAAATTATCAATACTCGTGTAGTAGCTCCTACACCTCCTGAGTAGCCAGCATTGATTGAGGCACAAGGAATGATAGAAGAGGAGGTGGCTATAGAGTTAAAGAAGATAAATGATGAAAAGAATGAGGCTATATTACAGGCCCTATTGAGTATTTTTCAGCACAGAATGAATACAATTAAGGATAAGTTTAATCTTGTCTTTAATGCTTATGGAAATTACCTAAATTGCAAAAGGTCAATAATTATGTGCAAATTTTGAGTGGATTTCATGCAGTGTGGTCTGTCAGAGCACCACTTTTTGAAAGATTGATTTTTGCTCAATCTTTGGGGAGTGACATATCAGAGACAATTGTAAGAGTTGGTGAGTAGATTGACAGAATTAAAGCCATATTACCACTTTTCAAGGGTAAGGCAAACCTAATTGAGGCTAAGATAGCCATGCTCAGCTCCTGTTCCAACAAATTCATCCCCTCAGTCTTGAGTATAGATAGAGTCATAAAGAGCCTTGATCAGTGGAGATCAGATGTTGATCTTTTGTTGCCTAGGAAAGATGCATTTTTAGGTGAAGATAATAATGTTGATTTAGAAAGCTTCAACAAAGCCCTAGATGAAGCTATTAAGGCAGAGGTAGATCTCACCAAGTTTGTAACAGATGTCAAAGTAATTACGAATGCCAGGTGGGAGAGACAAAAAGCACAATTACAACTTGTCCAAGACTTTGATTGGTTGTTAGATGAAGAAGTAACTACATGGGATGAACTGACAAAGCCCAAAAAAATTAGATCTACCATAGTTGACTTAGACATTTTGGATGAAGAATGAGAAGGACATCTAACACACCTGACACTTGATCTTAGAATACATGGATGATAATCTATCATTTAAGAATGGTGTAGGTTAGCCTAAAATGGCAGTCACCATATCTCATTAAACTCAAGGAGCTATCATAAATGCTTGCAGTTGAAGGTGTCAGTCTTCAAGCGGCCAAGGATGTACAATAGTCTGAGGAAGTCTTGTCTTTCCACCACCTAAAGGGTTGGTTGTATTTTATTTTTAATTTTTGTCTCTTATGCTTTTAGGGTTAGGTTTTTCAACCATCTGAAGCTTGTTGCATTCCCATTCATAAGGGAATTCCAAGGTGGTTGAAAAGGGAGATATATAGAGTTAAAGACTCATTTTTTGAGGTCTTTCAGAATGATATAGAAAATTTGAACAGAATTGCTTTGAAGCAGACTTCCAAGTTTTGTGTTTGGTCCTCTGAGTAACAGAATTGTGAATGTAATTGGCAAGTTGGTTTTAATACAAATACACTACAACTTCTACCATATATTGTGGTTGTCTCTCTCCCTTTATATTGTGCTCTTGTATGTTTTACATGTTAGGCATTTAAAATATACCAGTTGTAAAGTAGCTTGCTTGGTTGATTTATGAGTTTCCTTCAAGGAAAGAATTAAAAGTTCTCATAGTTCATCTTGAGGAGTAGATATATCTGTCTGGATTGTTGATGATAATAGTATCTGGTTAATAGAATAGTTTTTAAGGCAATCTATTTGGATTTGTGGCTGGTATGCAAGGCATACTATTGTATTTCTTTTAAAATTATCTGGTTGATTTGCACATACATTTCTTTTGCCCATCAGATAAAGCACTGGTTTGGTGTTTGTTTCTTATGATTTTATCTTTCATAGATCTTTAGAGAAAAATTGAAACTTTCACATCACTTACCAGCTCATTTTTCATTTCATGTTCATTGCACAAAATAGATAGGATTGTCCCTAAAGGCACATAGTTCATAGTTTTGATTCCTTGAAGAGAGAATCATTTAGGTTGTCCCTCCTTAAAAGGAAGAGGGATGAGAATCCTTAAATCACTGATATTTGCTTCATTTACAATCATGATTTTCCTGGTTAAATGTTGCATCAAATTGATCATGGTCATATGCAGAAGTATTCTATAGATTGATGCATTAAGAAGAATTAAAAGCAGATCAGTGTCCACTCATATAAATATTGTGTAATCAATTATCATTAAAAGGTAATACCTACCTGAGTATGTGGAGCTCAAAAATGAAGGAGGATCTTATCCAATCCTCAGTAATTAGGTCTTTCTCTTGTTTGAATCAACCTCAAGAGGCCTGAATTCAGGGTCAGTTTGATCTTACAAGAAAAATCCCTAACAGAAGTAATGGGATCCTATGATGGGATCATTTGGCAAAGTAGGATCTTGTGGAGGATATGAAGGATTAGGACAAGGAAATGAAGGGATGAAGATATATTAAAGAGGATCTAGAGGGATGATGGGATCTTGTGGTGGACATGAAGGTGAAGGGATATTTGATCTTGAATTGTAAAGGGATCATTAGACTCTATTTTAAAGGTTCTTTTCTCTTGATTTTGAATAGAATCATTAAGAAGAGTGGACAGGAGGTCATGATATTTCTTAGGAAGTGGAAGGTCAATGGGATTTGGAAGGACATTTTGTTCTTTATATAGAAAGGGATAATATTGTATAGGAGAGTTAGGGACAATAGGATCATCATGAGTCTCAAGGGAAATGAAAGTTTGGTCAATAAATGGATGGGATTGGTCACTATTTGGATCTTGATATTGATTTGTTTTTTGACTCATTTATTCATGCTTTTGATCATCCTCTTCACATGGGATATGAATTGGAATATGTATAGGGGATTTTGGAAAGGGTCAATGTTTTGACATGAAGGAGATAGAATTTGGATTGGGCTCGTTGAAATGGGATTGCTTGAAAATGAATGACATGGTGACTCTTAATCTAGCATTTCTAAAGCATGGAATGAATTTATATCAAGAAATGGATTATCTTATATTTCTTCTACAGATGGCCCTTAGAAGGATTCATCATTGGATTTTTCAATTGAGAGAGATAGAGTAAATTGCACTTGTGAAGTTTAGGAGATAAAGGAATGGTGGGAGACATGGATTCTTATTGAAGATAAATGTCTTGATAGGATATGGGTGTTTCATCCATGTGATTGTTTAGGAATGGACCATTAATGCTAGACACGGGTGAATTATTTTGTTCATTTTCCATAATTCTATTCACATAATCCTATTTTTGAATCAAACTCTTCATGAATTTAGATATTTTTATGATTAGGTGATCTTGTCGATGACACCACATAAATGTTTGCATATTGTAAATAATTTGTTGATTGAACATGTGATACAATAGGTTTCTCATTGATTACACTTGATTGATTCCCAAAAGATGGCATGTTTGAACTTGTGTTTGTTTGAGAAAACCTTGGTTGATTTGAGGACATAAAAGGATGCTCATTGATATGTGATGTTTGTAAAGGAAAATTTGTTTGTGACCTTGATATTTATTGAAGTGTTTCCATTATTGGTACAAATGGTTGTGTGATTACTTGAGAGACACTTAATTACATTTAAATTAAGATTGGTTCAAAATTGGGTGGTGGCTCTAGTTGAATTATGTCACACTCTGGTTGAAAAGTTTGATTTGGGACTTGATTAAATGACATTTGAATTAGGACTTGATTGAATGGAGAATTATTTGAGACTTGAATAAACAAAGTATGCTCTTGGATGTGATTGAATTGGACTTCGTTGAAGTTTGTGCTTTCCTCATTTATTTGTGAAATAACTTATAGTATTTTTTATTGAAATGAGAGGTTGTATGTTGATTTCACCAAGGTCTTATTTTGGACATTTAAGGATTTTGGACATGTTGGTTCTCTCAAAAAATTTGAGATCACCATGGTTATTTTGTGGTGATTCCCTTTGAAGTTTAAATATTTTCCATGGTTATTTTGTGGTGATTCCTTTCATTTCACCAAATTATGGGTTAAATATTTTTATTTTATGGGACCCTTTACCTTTTCAAATGATAGGATACATTTTGTTTTCCCATTCACCCCGTGATCTCACAATGATGTCACAAGGTGGACCCAGTTGATCATAGAGAGATGAGTTTTCACCATTATTCAGATGCTCAATAGATGTTGTCTCATTAATGTTCAAAGAGTAAAATGTTACTAGGATCAATGGTCCTCATGATCCTACAATAAAAAATGACCGAGGTTTATTCGATGTGGGATCACGAGATGATGTCAACTGTCCTAGGTTTTCCAACTGATGAATGTATGGGTCCATGATAATCTGACGGTTGACGATAGATAAAGGCAATTAATTGGTGAAAAATTAATAATTATGAATATTGTTAACTGAGAAAAGTTAAAATATTTGTAACTTATGTAACAATCTTTTAGAACGAGGGTAAAATCAATGATGATGTTTTCAATCAATTAAAAAGGTGATCATTTTTTTATGTTGGGGAAACAAGTTTGAATTGCGGATGATGGTTAATGTGTAGAAGGGATCACAAGGTCTTTCCACATGTCCACGGTTGGTAAATAGTCTCAAAGGAATTTCTGGATGATGGGGTGGTGACTTGGGAATTTTTGTTTGTCAATTTGTTGATCCACATTTCATGACAAAATTGGTATCTAGATGGATTAGTGATCATCACATTACCTACTTACAGGGAAGAAACTGATGGTTTACTATAATTAGGTAGAATTTTGGTGATAAGGACTATGGACTAAAGTAATGGTAGGACAACACATCATTGGGGTCTCTCAAGAGGTGGTACTTCAAAGATTTTCAAAAGAGGATGGGGAGATTTCAAGATATCCTTTTGGGGATTTTTATCATAATGTGCACAAGATTCAAAGGGTCACTTGCAGATGGAAAATTCAAGGAATTTTCAAGTGTACAGACTTACTGACAGGATATTTTGATACTATAATGGAAAAATTCATGTAGACTATTATTACATGCTAGTTACTTTGGGTGATACAAATAGTACAGTCATGGGGAGTTTTCCCGCTATGTGCAGATTTAGAAGCTATAAATCTTTTTCCGATTAGACTTCATCATTAAGATAGTAACATAAATGGATGTTCTAAGGAAGGCAAGTGATTTCTATAACATGTCCAAATTTGTGAAAATACAGTTGCAAGAGGTTTATTGGGATATAAAGATGGAGTCATGTGTATCATATCCAAAGGGGTATTTAAACATGGAGCGATAACTAGAGGGGTATTTAACTGGGAAGTGATAGCCAGTGGGATATTTAAAAGATATCTATGCTAAAATTTCCATATCCAGAAGGCTATCGCTCCCATCTTTATTGATGGTGTCTTCTTGGAGGGGCATAAGATGAGGAAGAGGCTGGTGAGTTCTCATTGGTATTCAGGTCTCTGTTTAAACTAATTTTAGATATCTCCCAATAGAAGGAGGAGATTTTACATAATCTTGCATCCCCGCCCATCCTAGAGCATTACCAGTAGAAAATACACTTGCAGAGATCCTTGAAATCCTTGAAGTGAGTCAACTCTGCAAGTACACAATGCCTATCTAGAGCACGATTTAGCATGACTCAATTCTTGTCAACTTCTACCAACTAGAAAACTTTGAAAAGGTTAAAGGTAGCATGTAATAGTAGTATAATGTGATGTATCAGTTTTGTCAAGATAATTTTAGGGATGACTTGAAGCTTGTTACATTCCAATTAATTTTGGAATTCCAGTGTCATTAAGGTTAGAAAAAATAAGATATTTTCCTAATAGTTTAGGTTATAGATAGACAAGTGGCAGCATCAAATTAGATTCAATTTTTTATTCTATATATATTCTTGTTGTCTTTCTTTTACTAGGGTTCCACTTCTTTGTTTTCAGAGACCATTTTTGGCTCTAAACACATCTGGTTCTAGTATCAAGTTTTCTTGTTGTGGGTAGTCTTGTAAATCTTCCATAAGAGAAATATCATGAATCTTTATTAAATCCTTTTATCTATTCTTGGTATCTCTATCTGTATTCATTATTATATGGCATAAATAACATGAGTCTTGTAATGAAATACAGTGTTGATTTAGTTCTCTCCATTAGATGAGCTAGTTAATTTTTAAGAGAAATTGAGCAAAGAGTTATTCTCTCTTAGTATCTTGTTGTGAGATATGTGGCATTCCTTTTATGCTTTGGTCTAATGGATCAATTAAATTCTTGTTAGAAGTTTCATATTTAACTGGTTATGTGTAAGGATTTTGATAAGTAGGTTGGGTTGGGGTTGTAGTTAAACAAGGTTGTAATGCATTTTTCTTAAATCATTTTTTATTGGTAAATTATGTTATATGGTGTGATGCTTCTCATTGACTCTGTGGCCCAATAGAATGAGGCATTGATCTTAGCTAGGTGTAAATTTTTGCATACGTATTGCCTGCTCATATTCCTTTTGTTTTCTTGTTACAAATCTATTTTAAAACACAGAACATCATTTACTTTTTTCTAAATTTGTGTCCTGCCTTGTCTCATGCTCCATACAAGTTGGTGTTCAATGGGTGATTAGTCTTCATCTAGTATCTCCCTATCATGTTTGATGCCTCATATGAGATAAATATATTTGTACAATGCCATGTTATGAGTTGTAAAGAGTTCAATAGAGTGCATTGAGGTTTACCCATCTTGGTTTTGCAGAGCCTAAAGTGCAAAAGGATTATTATCCTTGTTAGTTGGTCCAGTTCTCTTAAGAATTTACTACTTGGAGTTGGCTTCTCTGTAGAATTTTTTGAAGAGTACTAGTAGCTACTTTGTAGTGTAAACCTTGTCAAACAAGGAACCAACAAAGTGACAACTCTACTGCAGAAGGAGATGTAAAAGTCTTGTTGAACCTATTTCAAAAATCGCTGGTGTTTCATTTGTCAAATTATTTTACCCTGGTGTTTTAGCCCATCTGAGTCACCAATAATTTGAAAATCTTATGAGAAGTTATTATAAAAAAGGTTTTAGTGAGCTGATCCTTTCTTTGTTGAATTTATTTTGGAGTTTTGTTGAATAGAGTCAGTTTTTAAGGGTCCTTCCCCTTTGTCAAGTGTTTTTCTTCAAGGTGGTTTGATAATCTATTGGTGTCATCAAATGTAAAATTGGTCAAGATTTGTCTATATTATGTAAAGATTTTATATTATCTCACCAAGTGTGAGTGGTGACTCCAAGGATATTTGTTTACACCATTTGCATTGTTAAAGTGAAAAAAAATAAAGGATTTGCAACATTGATGAGCAGATTTGAGGTCTTGGTGAAGTGTTATGGTGTTGATGATGGTTTTTGAGAAAGTATGAATAGGAAGGAGCTTTCAATTGTATAATATCTTGTCCTCTGCAAAGAGGTGGTGAATCTACCAAAAATTTCAGTGAAGGTGTGAGGCGGGATCAGATTTATCAAATTTTCTAGCCAACAAGTTGATTTGTAGCCACAACATTTCTAGGTATTTTTATTTTCATGTACAAAATATTTTTCATGAAAATCAGTTGTAAAAAGGTCATTTCCCTATTGAGTGATTTTGGCACTAAGTAAGGGAATGGTCATTGTTACATACTTCTAAAATATTTTAACTTAGGAAAATTTTCTTGAAGTATGTTTTAGTTGCACTTGTTGGTAAGGAAATAGGCTTTGATGCAAGTTATAAAACAATATTGTATAAGTGGGTGTGGTTTTAATGTATATGTGGGAAATACCAAGTATGTTTTCACATAGTATGATGCCCACGTCAGGTTCTTACATATTTTTCTCTATGTAAAGATGCAAACCATTTTGTTTTGATTTCATTAGTGGCTTCCCCCATGTAATTCCTACTAAGGTTAGGAAATGTTTACTAGATTTTAATGGGAGGAAAGTTATCTACAAGTAAGCATTTGGAGAGGTTTTCAGATCTAATGAGTAATTATGAAGTGTTCCATGAGGATTTTTTCATGCAGTTGTTTGTGAAAAAATTGAAGGAAGATGGTAGTGTTTTGTATTCTTTCTTACCATCACATTCTATTTCTTCTTGGGAAGAATTAGTTGCAGCCTTCTTGGAGCAATTTGGTTAAAGGTTTAACCCATATGTATTGATTAAAAAACTCATGGAGATTCAGTTTGAGGGTGAATTGGTCCCTTCTTTTAACATTGTATTTGAAAAGACATTGGGTAAAATCCCAATAAGTTTTAGGCCTAATGATGCATTTTACTTAGGAGCATTTGATAAGAGAGTGAGTTTCCTATTAAGAGATAAATAACCCAATACTTTACATCAAACATTTATGATAGCGATGGATATTGAGAATAATTCAAAATATGGAATCCCAAGGGGTTTCTTATTATCCAATATTTGATGTCAAAAACAATCAAATGATGTTTGTGAATTAAGAAGTGAAAAATGTATGTCAGAACACTTGTGTCACTACTGATCATACTAACCATGTATTTAATAGTGATTCAAATGATGTGAGTGAAGAGAATTGTTTTTCAAAGGTTATTCCTCATATTGTCGATGAAAAGGTTAGTGAAGAAATGAGTATAGTTGAAGCAGTGATGGAGTCATTTTCTGGATTCACTTCATCTGTTGAAGTAGTCTCTTATTCCATATCAAAGGCTACATATGATATGTTATTGTATCATCTTAAAATGGAAGCACTTCCATGTTAAGAGAATTTATCCCTCCGAGTAAGTGGTTTAGGGTCATGTTTGGCACCTTGATTGGATCTTTGCATGTATTTGGCTTTCTCCCCGCTTTCCACTTCTTCTTCGCACTTGATTTCTTCATTCTAGGAGAAATTAGGGTTAAGGTCTTAAGGACTTTCCTAATTTTCCCTCTTTCATGGCTCTATTTTCTAGGTAGGATTTAGAAATGAGACCTCCTATTCCTTCATCACATCAAATAGAGGATTTTTTGTCTATTCCAGACATCTAGTCCTATTTAGATATCAATTTCCAAGTTTCTGACATCTCTGGGACCTCTGCTGCAGAACCTGACAAAGTTAGGGTCTGAGGTCAAAGTCAACCTTGACCCTGACTAGGTCAGGGTCAACCTTGACCCTAACTAGGTCAAGGTCGACCTTGACCTTGACCTCTTCCCACTAGGATTTCAAATTTTCATGTGTTGGCAGTTTGGCTTTCAGGAAAATTATTTCTCTGCCTCCGGGTCGGCTGTTTCAAGATCCGAAACGGTAAATCCTTTAATTTGCATTTAATCAAGGTATATTTTCTAAAGGGTAGGACCTAATTGGGATTTAATTCTCCAAGGTTTCCCTTCTAGAGGAATGTATACTAGATCACTATAAAAGGAAGCCTTCCTCTCTCATTTTCTCCATCTCATTCATGCATCAAGCACTCAATCTTTCAAGCAAGGTCAAGCAAGCATCTCCCAAGCATTTTCAAGGAAGAATTCAAGTCCTCTTCTCCATCCAAGTTCTCCATTGAAGATCAAGGATTCAAGCATTCAAGCCATTGAAGGGATTTGGTTCAAGTATTCAAGATTCATCATTCAAACCCTAGATCTAGCCATTATGATGGTGTGATCTTCCTTCAAGATCCTTTTGTTCATCTTCAAGATCCATTTCATTCTTCCCTCAAGGTGGATTCCAAGCATACAATCATGGAGGTTTGATTTACATTTATTGTTTTGTTCAAGCTTTCATATCAACATACTTGATTACATTCCAAATACATTAGCATATCTATATAATTGCATAGCTTCATTGTTAGATTCATTTCTACTACTTGCTAGCATTCTCCATTTCAATTTTAATATTAAGGTTGATTCCAAATTGGGGTTTGACCAAGGCAAACCCCCCAAACAAACAAACAAAACCATTTTTTTGTAGGTACATGTGTGGAATCTCAGATCTGAGAATGAATTTGAATACCCTTTTCGGCAATCTTTCAGGATCTATGAACATAATTGAAATCAAACTTTAGAATAAAAATGTGGTCTTTGACCTTTTAAAAGGTCAAAGTCAACCTGATCAAATCTAGGAAAAAGATTTCTGAGTTTTTTAGATCTCATAGTTTCGGTTCAGGAACACAAAAATCAACTATTTTTGAGAACGTTTGATAGGGTTTTCAGCTGATTCTTTTTTGGAGGTAAGTACCTTTATTTCTTAATTTCAATATTAGTCATCTACATTTACTTTCCATATGAATACAATTCAAATGTAAGTATAAAATATTGGTTTTGGGGTCTCTTTTATGTGCAAGCCATTGTTCTAGGACCTCATCCATATTTTATCCTATACAGTTATCTCTATTTGAGCATTAAGTATTGTCATTAGTATCAAACAAGTCTAAGTTATTCAATCGGTAAAGGTTGGAATAAGGAGCTACACAAGTCAATCAGTTGAACTTATAAAGCCTTCATACCGAGTAGTTACAAGGTAGAACATCAAGCTATCAGAATACAAGTTTAACTGAGCATGTTTATCGAGTGTCAAATATTACCAAGAACTAAGTCAGTGAACACCGAGCATTCTACACACCAAGCATTAGTTAATTCATTGAACAAGGAATGTAGTGTTTATCGAGTTATTTAGGAAACTGCATAGTAATCAACAATGGCACATATCTCTATGAAAATGGTTTACATGGATCTGCAAACATTTTACCAAGATTGAGACACATTTATTATGGATGTAATCATTTGATTTTGTAATGATTCATATGTAATAGTTAGATCTAGGTTATTTTTGTACACCGTAGATCGTAGGTTTTCTAAGATGTTGCAAACCTAATTAGGTCAAAGTAGTTTGCTATATAATTTTAATAGATGTCATTTTGACATAATGCATGATAAGGATATCATGAAGTAGTATCTACATACGAGACATTAGCAATCAGACAAGGGTTTGCATGATAGGAAAGTTTATCAGAGAAAGTATAAGTTTATCAAAAAGTTACAAGGCTACCGAGTAGGATAGAGAGTAATATTCTACACATCAAGGTGAAATCTACTTAATGTTTCATAGATCTGATTCAGACAAGAACAAGTTGTCATTTATAGATATTTTATGTTATCAATTTAACCATTGTAGAAGGATTGTAAATCTCTTAACAAAGTAGACTTAACAATCTTTTTTTAAATCTCCTAACTGAGTGCACATTTATTTGGTGTTGTTAAAATCCTTTCACAAGGTAGATATAATCAATCTTATGTTACTCCTAACAGGGTAAGATCACCAGAACTTATCACAATTGTGGCCTTAATCGACATACTTTATTTACTACAGTAGTGAAGAATTTGTGGGTGTCATCTCCACCGTAGTTTTTACCTTCTAACAAGGGTTTCTGCATAACCAAAATACTTGAGTCATGGGTTAACATTTTCATGAATCTTTTATTGTTTTGTTTACATGCACTTTATATCTACAAGTTATTTGTATGTATGTTGAAAGCAATGGACTTAGTCGGTTAGTTAAGCACTATTATTGCAAATTGTCAATTAGAGAAAGTTTTTGAGGTTATTGATTCACCCCTCCCCTCTCAATACTATATCTTTCCTATCCCAACAATTGGTATCAGAGAAAGATCTCTTATTTGAAAGTTTAATCATCGAAGAGGAAAGATCTCAGGATGGAGAGGTATAGATTGGACAATACAATTGAAAATCAAAATATTTAGATGAAAATCTTCATTAAACAATACAAACAAGCAAGGGATGAATTGAAGAAGTTACTGGTTCAAAGAAAGGATATGGCTATTCAGAATAGTGAAACTGACTATCATGAAGAAGATATTGATGATATTTTTGAATCAAATAGATCTAGTTCAGGTAGTATATCTAACATATCTGAAGGAGGAATATCTGATTTATTTGAGAAAAATCTTCATCTTATTGAACAAGTTAAAGCCCTACAGATCAGTCAAGAAGCACAAATGGTGAGAATGATTAATGTTATGAATAATTCTAGACAATTTGAGCAAGAGAGAAACTTGGTAGTTGAATATAGAAGACAAATGACTGAGAAACTACAAGAGAAAGAATCTGAGATACTGAGACTTACCGAGCATCACTTTGAAATCTCTAATCAAATGGTTGTTATAAGTCAGGAAGTCAACTGAGTGAATAGTGATCTTAAAAGGAAATTAGAAGATATCAGTGAATTCAGAGTAAAATGAGAGACTGAAAAATGAAGCGAAGATGCAGCAACAACACAATGAAATAATTAAGAAAGCTGAAGACAATTCCAAGAAAATTGATGAGTTTTTTATCAGTCAAAGAGGACTTCCAAGTACTACTGGATTAGGCTACACTAATCAAGGAGAATCATCAAAACAACATGAACATATGAATGCCTACACAAATAAAAGACCTAAGAAACTTTTATGCTATCATTATGGTAAACTGGGCCACACAGCAAATGTTTGCAGGAGCAAAGCTAAAAGTAATCCTAAAACCACTCCTAAGTTTAATGGCTATTGTTATAGTTGTAACAAGTATGCACATTAGGCACATGAGTGCAGATCTAAGTTGAATAGGACTCCTGAAAAACCCTACATGGAGAAACATTATTACACTTGACACTAGCATGGACATACATCACAAGAATGCAAAACAAAAATGAAGCAAGTCTGGACACCGAAAGGACAAAACAAGACCTATCAACCAAGAAGAAAAGGTAATGCTTATACTTGGGATTACAACACATGGGTTAGTTGTATAGCATGTGGAATATATGGACATATAGAAGCTAACTACATGAGGAAGTACTAGAAAGGAAGATCTCGCAATTGGAAAAACTCTGGTATGGCATGTTTACATTGTCATAAGGTTGGTCACTTAAGTAAAGATTGCAAAGACAGAGCACCAAAAACACAAATTTATGAGAATGGAAATACAATTAAAGATATCATAAGGATAAGAAACACTATGTGGAGAAAATCATCAGGTGATAATGTTGAGTCAAGTAATACAGTTAGTGACACCTCGTCCATTGGATTAGATGACATCACCACCTCCACCTAAGTTGAAAAGGTATGTATGGAACTACTAATTCAAATCAGTTATATCTATCATATAGTTTCTTATATCAAGTATTCACATACCAAATATACATGAATTAAGATGCATTATGATTTTGCATGATATGATCCTTAAGTGTTTACAATCGGTATATGCTAGACCGAGTAAGAAGTTACTAGTCAGTAACTATTAGCAAGGTTAACTAAGTTCCAGTATTAATCAAGTAAGTTTTCATGTGTTAACTGAGCTATGAATATTTCAAAGTATACACTGAGCGTGACTTTTGTTACCAAGATGTGTTAGGTCAAGCATTTATTGTAAAAATTTTGAACGGGAATTTGAAAAATACTATAAATACACAATGGACTTAGCTTATTTCTCACATTGTGATCACAAAGAGCTAAGAGACTTTAGAGAAAATTTGAGTGAAGGACTTACAAAGAGATTAAACAAAGATTTGAAGGATTCTGAGCAATTTTCATCATTGTTAAGAGTAAGTGCCATCATCATTGAGCTATTGCATTGATATTTCCTGAAGCCCTAAATTGAAGAAAATGGCATCTACATCAAAGGTCGGCAAATCTAAGAGTGCAACTAAGGAGGATGTTAGGTTAATTGTATCTGCAACATCCAATGAGCTGAAGTACAAACTTCACCCTGAAGTTGCTTCACAAACTGACAAGACTAGAGCTTTCTCAAGAATTCTACCTAGGGTTTTGTTGGTTGAAGACATACGTGCCTAAATTCATTGAAAAATTGGAGAGGTAGGTGACTTCAAGCTCCAATCTACTTTTCAAGAGCTGACTATCGATGGGAAACTTAAGGATGATCATGCACATCTAGAAGTTGAGGGTTTGATCAATGCCCTATATCTCCTGAGGGTATTTAAGAATGAATGGATAAGAGTTGTTCTGAGCCATTTTCATGATGGAAAAATATGGTTAGATGAGCCCATAAAAATCACTAAGGATATCATTCACACTATCACCAGCTATCCTACCACTGATAAAGTGAAAGCACTAAGGAGTGCATCGAGAATTGAGTTGGAAAAAGCTACTAGAGAAGAATGGGACGGAAGAGGATTTAAATTTAACACTATCATTGATCTTGAAACTAGGTTCGATGCATATGTCATAGGCTACAAGATATTTCAATCCAGTAGACCTAATAGTGTACCGTGTGGAGTGGTAGATATTGTTTACAAAATTGTGAAAAAGGGATTTCAATGGGATCTTGCCAAGTTATTGTTGAAACAAGTTGAAGAGAATATGAGAACAATTCGGTCAGCAAAGACAAACACATGTAAGTTTGGATCATTATTACTTTGCATATTCTTTTATGTACAAAACTTTTTCCCTTCCATCGGTGATGTAAATTGGATAACCAACAATCCAATGACACTGCAAATCAATGATTTGATACAAAGTTTGGGTGAGAACTTTATGAGCATAATGGATGTTTACTTTGAACAATTCAAAGATACGATGAATGCAAGAAGTAGGATACTGAGTCGATTGGTCAAGAAATATGAACATGACATATGTTTCCTGGTACATACCGACCATACCCTTATCAAAGTAGTAGAACCGAGAACTAAATGGTTGGTACCAATGGTATATGAGATTGATATTGACCAAGCATCAAGGTCAATCAAGGCTTTACTAGAAAAGCCTAAGGATCCACAAGCTACTAGGTTTGAAACCTATGAAGAAGCAAAACAAAGAATAAAAATGGATCTAGTTATTGGAAAAGTTACAAAGAAATCAAATAAAATGATGGATAAACTGATGAAATAGTTTGGAGAAGATGCAGGTAATGTTGAGACATCTGAGGATATTCTAGTTGAGGTAGAAACTCGGGGTCAGTTACTCTTAGCTGACACTACATATGATGAAGAGGCAACTGAGTCAGAAAAGGATAAAGAATCCACACTGGTTAAGCCCATTCCAAAGAAGAAGCAGACAGAAGTGCAAACTAGAGCCCAAACAAGATCCACCATTAATGCTTCACCACCACCAAAGAATGGATGTGCTAATATTTCAAGGCCTACACCAAAAAAGACCTATCAGAAGAAGAGAGGTACTCAAGCTAGCTATGAGGTACCAAAGAAGAGAAGAAAACTAATAAGAGGTAAGGATGATGTTGATGATGAAGAAGAGGAGTATATAGGTCAATTTAAATTTGTTGTAAATAGAGATCAGTTTGTTGATGAACTTACAAAGGGAATAATTGAGACTGGAGGTCTAAGTAACCCTAATATGGGTAGATATGTTCACATGTCCACCGAGGACCAAGAAAAGATAGAAGAAGTAATAAATCAAATGATGATAAATTTCAAAAAGGTACCAATAGAATTTTCAAGGTATATACCTAAGAGCTTATATGATAAATTTTTTGCTAGGTGGAATTATGCTCCAAGTACTGAAAAGAAAATGCAGGAATATTCCCTGATATTGGTAATGCCAACATTAACAGTCCCCAAGATTGAAGAGATGATGAAGCAATATTCAAAAAGGTTTCTAGTGAAAAGAAGAGCACTAAAAATTCTAGTCGGGAAGCTTACAAAGGTTGATGAGAAAAATCAACTATTATGGACTTCCATTCTCCAAGCCTGAGCTAAAGCTGATAAGTTAGCATTGGATGTGATTCCTGAGAGGAAAAGTAAAAGGAAAGGTAAAGGCATCCACTCAGATGATGCTGATATAGCCACAAAAGAACCAATAGAACTATCAGATATGGAGGTGCCAGACACATCCATTTCCATTTATTTTTATCCGACAGGATATCAAGAAGTGTACCAAGATCCACCTGAGAAAACTATACTAACAAGTACAAATGATGTTCTTATAGAAGACATCACAAATGGTGATCATGATGATGTGCAAGATGATGAGGCCATCACCATTGCTACAACATAAACTGGAGAATTATCTCCCGACAAGCTAGCAGCAAGCACTATATCGGGTGACCTTCCCATATTAGTACAAGCAGTTGATATTATTTATCAAAAGGAACCCAAAGGATCAATCCCTAAGCAGCAGAAGGATATAATAGGGGAACAAGGCACAAGTACACAAGGTACCACTGAGACGAATGAGCCTAAGAAGAAAGAGGTTGAAACATAAGAACCGAAAGACCCTAAGTTGGAAGACACCACCAAGACAACCACAAATGACACTACAATAGAGGCCCCTACTCAATCGATCGAGACTCGTGTCACCAGGCAATAGAAGAAGGAAGATAATGTGTCAACTGAGCTAGAACAAACAAATACAAAGGTAAAATCTCTAGTGCCCTTTGTAAATTCTTCACCACAAGAGAACAAGAAGAAGAAAAAGAAGCATGGAAAAGGGCCAGTCACTTTGGATGAAATAATAGAGATTCCCTGAATGTGACCCAAGGATGTTGGACCCTAAGGAGTTGAGAAAATATGGAGAATTGTACACAAGGAAGGATGCACAAGAAAAACTAAGGAAAGAGAGAAAAAGAAAGCAAATATTAGAAGATGTAAGAGACATCCTTCAGCGGGTTGTTCCCAACATTACAATAAATGAAGATACTCCTATATTGGATCAACTTGCATCTCTTACAAGACACATAAATGACCTTGACATAGATGTAGAGAAGAGGATTGAAGAAAGGGTAGGAGTAAAAATACAACAAAAACTTACAGAGAAAATTAGTCAAGAAGTGGCTATCAATAAGGTAAAACTTTCTGAGGTTATAACCGAGTTACAATCTATCACTCAAAAAATTGTCCAAATTTTATTTAAGCTATGCACTATGGACACCTTCACTACCAAGATCAGTGAGAAGATAAAGAAAATTGATGGGGAAATTTTGGCTAGTGCAAATGCATCTCTAACTGAGCCCAATGCTTTTCATAAGCATATACTGAAAGTACAAGAATTAAGGTGGTTGAGATTAGATCTAAGGAAGCAAGAAGAAATAATAAGTGACCAAGTTACCGAGTTGCAAGTCGAGTTGCTTCCACACTTGAAGATCATGGAGTGACATATTGAAAAGGATAAGGTATTAGTAGCCACCCTGGAAATTTTAGTTTTGGAGAACATTTTTGACATGCATGCACAAGTCGGTCTTGAGCACATTGCTCTTGACAACTTAAAAGAGGAATGGGAAAACCTCTTAGCTTCATTACAAAAAACCCACCAGCACATATTTGACAAGTTGTAAGTAAATTTTTTGAGTTGCCATTAATTTCAAAAAGGGGGAAATCATGTATATGCCTATGTACTTCAATATATACTAGGAGCATGCATAAAGGGGGAGTTTGTAAATGACTTAGTCAATATGTATATATTTTGTATTCATATGAAATTATAACATTTTTTTAAGAGTATTTGGTACATATACATTAAAAAATTTGATACTAATGCCAAAGGGGGAGATTTTTATCTCTATTAATTTGAGCATTAAGTATTTTCATTAGTATCAAAAAAGTTCAATCAGTAATCTAAGCTATTCAATCGATAAAGGTTGGAATAAGGAGCTACACAAGTCAGTTGGTTGAACTTATAAAGCCTTCATACAGAGCAGTTACAAGGCAGAACATCAAGCTATTGGAATACAGGTTTAACCGAGCATGTTTACCAAGTGTCAGATATTACCGAGCACCGAGTCAGTGAACACTGAGCATCAATTAATTCACCGAACATGGAATGCAGTGTTTACCAAGTTATTCAGGAAATAGTATAGTAATCAACAATGGCACATATCTCTATGAAAATAGTTTACACTGATCTACAAATGTTTTACCAAGATCAAGACACATTTATTATGGATTTAATCATTTGATTTTGTAATGATTCATATGCATTAGTTAGATCTAGGTTATTTTTGTACACCATAGATCTTAGGTTTTCTAAGATGTTGCAAACCTAATTAGGTCAAAGTAGTTTTCTATATAATTGTAATAGATGTCATTTTGACATAATGAATGATAAGGAGATCATGAAATAGTAGCCGCATACAAGACATCAATAATCAGACAAGGGTTTGCATGACAGGAAAGTTTATCAGAGAAAGTATAAGTTTATCAGAAACTTACAAGGCTACCAAACAAGACAAAGAGCAATATTCTACACATCAAGGTAAAATCTACTTAGTATTTCATAGATCTGATTCAGACAAGAACAAGTTGTCATTTACAGATTTTTTCATTATCAATTTAACCATTGTAGAAGGATTGTAAATCTCTTAACAGAGTAGACTTAACAGTCTTTTGTAAATCTCCTAACTGAGTGTACACTTACTTGGTGTTGTTAAAATCCTTTCACAAGGTAGATCTAATCGATATTATGTTACTCCTCACAGGGTAAGATCACCAAAAGTGATCACAATTGTAGCCTTAATCGAAATACTTTATTTACTACAGTAGTGAAGAATTTGTGGGTTTCATCCCCACCGTAGTGTTTACCTTCTAACAAGGGTTTCTATGTAACCAAAATACTTGATTCATGAGTTAACATTTTCATAAATGTTTTATTGTTTTGTTTACATGCACTTTATATCTACATGTTATTTGTATGTTGATGAACTACAACTGATTGAATAGATGAATGAACTAAAGAAACGATGATTAGAGATCACCAAGTACTGAAGTGATATGTAAGATGATTAAATCAGTCAATATGTTTTCATTGATGTCAACTAGTTTTGATAGTACTTATCATGCTAGTTACAAATATCTGAACATCTGTTGAAGGAAGAAAAGATGAAGAACTGAGATATCTACATAAGGAAAAGATGCATATGACAGATAAGGATAAGGTAAACATTGGGTAACTTATTGATGAGTCTATGGATTTATATTGTTGACTTGAGCATGTTACATTAATCTATTATGAAGAAGATATTTGAAGTGAACAAGTCAATGTGGTCAATAATTGAAGATTTATATATACACCGATCTAGTGCAGTGTATACTGAGTGACAGTAATAACCGAGTTAGTTATCATCGACACATTTCTATATTAACCGAGTATGGATGAAAACATTAAATGCTAAGAACAGCCGACTGAATTTGATGAGCTAGAAATTGTTATGATTTTGAGGTTAAGGATAAAGTTAGTTATGAGATCCACATCTGACAAAATTTAGAGATGATCTAAAGGACAAAATTGAAAGGTTTTAATGACACATCTGCCGAGGAAGGTTTAAGTGGCAAAATGGACGAAGGAGATTAAGAGGAAAAATCTAATGGCTGATATGAAAATGGATTAATTGTATATTTAAGAGATATGAGTTTCATTATTGAAACATGTCAAATAGAAGGAGACTGTAGAGATTTTGTGTGAAGACTATATTCATGCAAACCTAATCAAACTAGTTATTGAAAGAACGGAGCTGCAAACGTTACCGAGCGTCAAAGAACTATTTACCGAGTGAAAGTAAGTTGATAAATATTGAGGAAGTGAATTGATTAATGATCAGAGGATTTTATGAGCTTAGCATAGATCTGAATATTTTCAATTGAGTTTTATTTGAATCAGATTAGTATTATATCAATTTAACCATTGATTCAGAAAATCTCTTAACCGAGTGGACTTAACAGTCTTATTGTACTATCCTATGACATTCATTGAATGTAAAGTGTTATCTTGTTGACCCCATAGTGAATGTTGGTCAAAATTTAACTATTAGTGATAAATCCTCTAACCAAGTCACACCTAATAGTGTGCATTGTAACCTTTAACAGGGTTGGCTCTTTACCGAGCTCACTTCAGAAGAGTGAATTATTTTGGGTTACCGATCCCAAGTGGTTTTTCCCTTAGCAAGGTTTCCACATTAAATCATTATGTTATGTGTTATTTTTTATGATTTTTTTGTTATCATAATTTACATATTGCATAGTTGATTTAGTCGGTAATCGCAATTGGATAATTATTGGTAATCGGTAAAGTGAACAGATAGATTGATATTGTATGTTACCGAGCTGCATAATTTATTAAAATTGTTTTGTAAGGTACATATTTGGGTATGAGACTATGGGATAACTGACTTAATGAATTCACCCCCCCTCTCAGTTATTCTAACAATTGGTATCAGAGCATATTGGTTGCTTGGAAGAAAGTTTTAAGGACTTGAGCAGAAAGATCACAAGATGTATAAGAGGGAAGTGTTGAAGTTGAACAAAGATAACTTCACCACATGGAAAAGCCGGATGAGGCTTCACATATCTTGAATTGGAGAATATTCTATAAATTTACTTGACAATGGCTAGATACAATCGAATGTTAGACCTTTGACCCTTCATCAGTTGAGAGACCGACATGAACACAATATTACTATGATAGAGATTGTTGCTGCTCTATTTGATGTTGAATTTGAGGATGTCAAGGATTGCACTACAATGAAGAAAATGTGGGATAAAATTTCCCTAGTTCATGGTGGAGATGTAAATGTGATGAGAGCTAGAGCTGAAATCTTGAGAGGTAGATTTGATGACAAGAAGATGAAAGAAGGAGAAAACATCACACAATATTCAAACCGAATCAAAGAGGTAGTCAATGCTATCTGAGGAGCAGGAGGAATTATTTCTAAAGATATTGTGGTAAGTAAGATACTGAGAACCTTGTTGCCTGTCTATGCAATCAGAATATCTACTATTCATGAAATGAGGTCTACACCTAATAGCACTCTTACTCTTGATAGTCTAATTGGAAAGTTAACTTTTAAGCTAAATAATTATGACAATAGTGTTGTACCGAGTGTTGAGTCTTCTTTTATGTCATCTCTTAAGATTGGTAAATCTAGTAGTAAACATAATATAAAGAATGAAAGTGATGGTAATACTAAATATGAGCTTGATGATCTTGAAGCACTTATGGCTCGGAGACTACAAAAAGGTAAAGGAAGGTATAAGGGAAAGTTACCTTTAGCTTGTTTTAACTATAAAGAGGTTGGCCATATTGCTGCTAGATGTCCTAACAAGAAAGAGGAAGATAAAGACCGATCTGGTGATGGAAAGTTTGGCAAAAGGAATAACAGAGGAAACTGATAGTACAACAGAGATAATCGAGATTACAAAGATAAAGGAAAAAAGGCATGTTACCTTGTTGGAGAAGATGATACCAACACCGACACTGATGATGAAATTGAAGTAGTATTTGTTGCAATGAAAGATGATTCAGAAGAGGAGGAAAGGTATGTAGAAACAGCCCTTATTTCTAAAGTTAGTAAGAATGATACTTGGATCATTGATAGTGATTGTACACATCACATGACTGGTGATGAATATAAGTTTGATCATCTTGAGAATTATAATGGAGGATCAATGAAAATGGGAAATGATAGACCTTGTATGGTAAAAGGAAAAGGATCTATTTTATTGAATGATATAATTAGATGTGATAATGCATACTGGGTAAAAGGACTTAACTACAATTTTTTGAGTGTAGAACAGCTAAATAACTTAGGTCACTGAGTTGCATTTGAAAGAAAGAAAGTGAAAATCTATGATGAAAATGGAAATCTTGTCGGAACTAGAGGACAATCAAAAGGTAATTTATTATATCTTGACAATGCTGAAACTTCTTGTTTACTGGTGAAAAATGAAGATGCATGGTTATGGCATAAGAGGTTATGTCATGTAAACTTTGATAACATGATTAAGATTAGTAGAAAGAGAAAATTTAGAGGATTCCCTAGTCTAACCAAACCTGATCATGTTATGTTCCATAAATGTCAGAAAGGAAAGATGACCAAATCTAGTTTTAAATGTAAGGACTATTCATCTAAAGGTATTTTGGAGTTGGTACACACTGACTTATGTGGTCCTATGAGAACTCAAAGCTACTATGGTGATAGATATTTTATTTTATTTATTGATGACTATTCTAGACTGATGATAGTAATGTTCTTGAAATAAAAATCTAAGGCATTCAAACTATTTAAATGGTATAAGGCTAAACCTGAAAAAGAAACTGGAAAGGAATTGAAATGCTTAAGGTCTGATAGAGGAGGTGAGTTTGTTTCTAATGAATTCACTAATTTTTGTAATGAGCATGGAATCAAAAGGCAATTTTTTGCACCTAGGACACTACAACAGAATGGAATTCTTGAGGAGGAGGTCTACATAGAACAACCAGAAGGTTTTGTTGATCTAAATAAGAATAAAATGGTATGTAGACTGCACAAAGCTTTGTATGGACTAAAGAAAGCACCGAGGGCATGGTATGAAAGACTACATGCTTATCTTATCAGTATTAGCTTTGTAAGAACTAGTGAAAATAGTAATTTGTACATGAAAGGAGAATCTGATGATAACATTTTGATTGCTGAAATATTTGTTGATGATATAATCTTTGGTGGAAATGATCTGATTTGCAAATATTTTTCTGATGAAATGAGAAAGGAATTTGAGATGTCAATGTTTGGAGAGATTAAATTATTTTTAGGTTTGCATATTATACAATAGAATGATGGGATTTTTATCACTCAATCAAAATACATTAAAGAAGTGTTAAAAAATTTTGGCATGGAAGATGAAAAACCAGTAGGAACACCAATGGTAACTAGATGTAAGTTGACAAAGGATGATGAATCTACAGGAAAATCAAACACTGTACTGATATATGACTAGAAAACTGATGTATGTTGTACACAGAAGGCCTGATATTGCACATGCAGTTGGGACTGTGGCAAGATTTTCTGCCAATCCTAAAGATTCACATATGGTTGAAGTTAAAAGAATTTTGAGATACTTGAAGAAGATAGAAGACTATGGTTTATGGTACTCAATGTAAGGAAAATTTGAACTCAGAGTTTACACCGATGTAGATTGGGCTGGAAACATAGATGAGTGAAAGAGCACAACTATTGGAGCATTCTTTTTAGGGGAAAGGCTTGTGACTTGGATAAGTAAGAAACAAGCATGCATTTCTCAGTCTACTAAAGTAGAGTATGTTGCTACTACTGCAAATTGTTCAAATATTGCTTGGATTAAAAAAGTGTTGGAAGGAATGAGTGAGGTAATCACTGACCCGATGATTATATATTGTGACAACACTGGTGCTATAAATATTTCTAAAAATCCCATGATGCATTAAAAAAAAGCATATATCTATTAAGTATCACTACTTAAGGGAGCAAGTTCAAGAGAAGTAGGTGAAATTGGAATTCGTAACATCTAAAGAATAACTTGTTGATATCTTTACCAAACCCTTACCAAAGGACACATTTGAATATTTGAGGACTAGACTTGGGGTCCGTCCCCTATCTATCAGTCACTAAGGTGATCAGGAGGTTGCATCAATCTATATTTATCAGAAGATCATTCATGTTGATGCACATAGCTCACACTTTAGTTTTTTCTAAGGTTGTGAAAGATTGTAGAAATTGGAACAGGAATTTGTTTATCAGTACACTGAAGGTACCTAATATGAACTAGACAATAGAGAATTACTTGGCCGATGAAGATTTGTTTGTATATTTTCTTTTGCATTTTTTTCAAAGGGAGAGAGATTGCAAGGAGAGAATGAATATAAAAAATAAGTTAGTGAGAACATAGAAAGGAACAATCTGAGGACTGACAAGATCAAATCCATGGGGAGAGTCTGCATGGGATGTTGTTTTATTTTTGTAGTGATTAAACATATTAAATATCAAGCTAGGGAGAGATTACCGAGTTACACCATTTACTTACATAGTTTTAGAATACATGTTTGGTATGTATATGGCATATTTTCATATTACTTGTGTTTCCATCAATGCCAAAGGTAGAGATTGATGAACTACAAATGATTGAATAGCTGAATGAACTGAAGAAATAGTGATTAGAGATCACCGAGCTATTGAAGTGATATGTAAGATGATTAAATCAATCAATATGTTGTCATTGATGTCAACTAGTTTTGATAGTACTTATCATGTTAATTACAAACATTTGAACATCTATTGAAGGAAGAAAAGATGAAGAACTGAGATATCTACATAAGGAAAAGATGGATATGATAGATAAGGATAAGGAAAACATCGGGTAACTTATTGATGAGTTTATGGCTTTATATTGTTGACTTGAGCATGTTACATTAATCTATTATGAAGAAGAGATTTGAATTGAACAAGTCAATGTGGTCAGTAATTGAAGATTTATGTATACACCAAGCCAGTGTAGTGTATATCGAGTGATAGTAATAATCGAGTTAGTTATCACCGACGCATTTCTATATTAACCGAGTATGGATGAAAATATTAAATGCTAAGAACAGCCAACTGAATTTGATGAGATGGAAATTGTTATGATTTTGAGGTTAAGGATAAAGTTAGTTATGAGATCCACAGCTGAAAAAAATTAGAGATGATCTAAAGGATGAAATTGAAATGTGTTAATGAAACATCTGTTGAGGAAGGTTTAAGCGCAAAATATACGAAGGAGATTAGAGGCAAAATCTAATGGCTGATATGAAAATGGTTTACTTGTATATTTAAGAGATATGAGTTTTATTATTAAAACATGTCGGACAGAAGGAGACTACAAAGATTTCACGTGAAGATTGCATTCATGCATTCCTGATCAAACTGGTTATTGAAAGAACCGAGTTGTAGACATTACCGAGCGTCAGAGAACTATTTACCAAGTGAAAATAAGTTGAGAAATATTGAGGAAGTGAATTGATTAATGATCAGAGGATTTTATGAGCTTAGCATAGATCTAAATATTTGTAATTGAGTTTTATTTGAATCAGATCAGTATTATATCAGTTTAACCATTGATTCAGAAAATCTCTTAACCGAGTGAACTTAATGGTCTTATTGTACTATCATATGACATTCATTAAATGTAAAGTGTTATCTTGTTGACCCCATAGTGAATGCTGATCAAAAGTTAACTATTAGTGATAAATACTCTAACCAAGTCACACCTAACAGTGTACATTGTAACCTTTAACAAGGTTGGCTCTTTACCGAGCTCACTTTAGAAGAGTGAATTATTTTGGGTTACCGGTCCTGGGTGGTTTTTCCCTTAGCAGGGTTTCCACACTAACTCATTGTGTTATGTGTTATTTGTTATGATTTATTTTCTATCATACTTTACATACCGTATAATTGATTTAGTCGGTAATCACAGTTGGATAATTACTAGTAATCGGTAAAGTGAACAGATAGATTGATATTGTATGTTATCGAGCTACATAATTTGTTGAAATTTTTTTGTAAGGTACATCTTTGGGTATGGGACTGTGGGATAACTGACTTAACTGATTCACCCCCCTCTCAGTTATTCTAACAGTATGTATGTTGCAAATAATGGACTCAATCAGTTAGTTAAGTACTATTATTGCAAATTTTCATTTAGAGAAAATTTTTAGGGTACTAATTCACCCCTCCCCTCTCAGTACTATATCTTTCCTATCCCAACAATGATATTGACCAATAGACATATATATTTTATGGGTCATGTAGCTCACATAGTGAGAGTTGTGTGCCAGATATTGATGGTTCAAGTTTACAAAGTTTTGATGAAGAAAATAGGTGGCATAACAGTGAGCCTTTATGTCATAAGGATTACAATTATGAGCATAGTTCTTATTCATATTCAGTTTCTTCTCAGAAGAGGTGGGTTGTGATAGAATTGTAGACAACAATTTTAATGAGGTATAAAATGCATTGTTTGGTGGTGATGACGCTGAGAAATCGGTCTTATGTTACAATGTCCATAAAGGAGGTTTTCATTTGGTTTCAAATCCATTATATGAATATATTGAAGAACCAAATATACTAATGGTTGATTCACATTGTAAATTTGAAGACATATATCAAGACAAACTTGTTTGTTCAATTTCTTGTCAACTTGGTAATTATTTGGTGATGCATGATGATTATTATATTTTTTATATTGATAAATGACATCATGAATTTTTCTTTTCTAATCCACCTATTGATAAATCCTATAGAGTTCCATACTTTTGTAGGAATGATTATGATAAGGGGTGTGATTGGAAGAACATGGGTACTTGCAGAAAATAAGCTATTTTTCGGCCCATAATGCTTTATGAGTGTGGGAAGTGGTTGAGAAATTAAGATATTCATTTTTTGGTCACATATAAGGATGAAAATTGGATCTGGCATAAAGGAAGCGATGCATGTCCCATGTTTGGTGGCTTGGGGCTACTAAACAACGTTTAAGTCTAATTTTTGTTAGTAGGAGAATGAACTTATGGAAGGTGTGTAGTCTGCTCAAACCAAAGATCTGTGATCTTTCCATGCTTGAGGAGGCATGCATCCCCAGATGGAGCTACTGTTGGTTCTCTCAAAAAATTTGAGATTACCATGGTTATTTTCTGGTGATTCTATTTGAAGTTTAAATGTTTTTCCTATTCTAACTTTCTTGAATCTAATTGGTTGTTTCTTTATTTTCCTAAGTCTTGATCATGGCCTTATTCCTTTCATTTCACCAAATTATGGGTTAACTATTTATATTTGGCAGGACCCTTTACCTTTTCAAATGACAAGATGCGTGTTGTTTTCCCATTTTCCCCACGATCCCACGATGATATCATAAGGTGGACCCAACTGATCACCTGAAGATTATTTTTCGCCATATGTCATATGCTCAACATATGTTCTATCTCATTGATGTTTGAAGAGTAAAATGTTGTTGGGATCAACGGTCCTTGTGATCTCACAATAAAAAATGACTGAGGTTTATCTAGTGTGAGATCATGAGATGATGTCATGTGTCCTAGGTTCACCAACAAATGAATATATGGGCCCATGATAATCTGACAATTGATGAAAGATAGAGGAATTTGATTGGTCAAAAATTAATAATGATGAATATAGTTAACTCAAAAAAGTTATAATATTTGTAACTTACATGCTAATATTTTAGCACAAGGGTAAAAACATCGATGATGTTTTAACTCAATTAAAAAGGTGATTATTTTTATATGTCGGGGAAACAAGTTTGAATTGTGGATGATGGTTAATGTGTGGAAGGGATCATGAGGTCTTTTTATGAGTCCATGGTTGGAAAATAGTCTCAAAGGTGTTGTTGGACAATGGGGTGGTGACTTGGGAATTTATGTTTGTTAGTTTGCTGATCCACATTTCATGACAAAATTGGTATCTAGATGGATCAGTGATCATCACTTTACCTACTTGCAGGGAAGAAACTGACAATCTACTACAATAAAGAAGAAGGTTGATGATAATGACTAAGGACTAAAGTAATGGTAGGACACCACGTCATTCAGGTCTCTCAAGAGGTAGTACTTCAAAGATTTTCAAAGGAGGATGGGGACATTTCAGCATTATCCTTTTGGGGATTTTTATCATAATGTGAACAAGATTCAAAGGGTCACTTGCATATAGAAAATTTAGAGAATTTTCAAGTGTACAAACTTAGTGACAAGATATTTTGATTATATAATAGAAAAATTCATGTAGACTATTATTACATGCTAGTTACTTTGGGTGATACAAAGAGTACAGTCACAGGAATTATTCCCGCTATGTATAGATTTAGAAGCTATAAATATTTTTTCCCATTAGATTTCATCATTCAAATAGTAACAGAAATGGATATTCTAAGGAAGGCAAGTGACTTTTGGAACATGTCCAAATTTGTGAAAATATAGTTGCAAGAGGTTTATTGGGATAGAAAGATGGATTCATGCATATCATAGCCAGAGGGATATTTAAAAGCTATCTATGCTAAAATTTCTATATCTAGAAGGCTAGCACTCCCAGCTTTACTGATGGTGTCTTCTTGGAGGGGCACAAGATGAGGAAGAGGCGGGTGAGATCTCATTGGTATTCATGTCTCTGTTTAAATGAATTTTAGAAATCTCCCAGCATATGAAGGATATTTCACAAAATCTTGCATCCTCGCCCATCCTAAAGTATTACCGGTAGAAAATACACTTGAAGAGATCCCTAAAATCCTTGATGTGATTCAACTCTGTAGGTACACAATGCCTATCTGGGGCATGATATTAGCATGGCTCAATTCTTCTTAACTGCTACTAGCCAGTGGACTTTGAAAAGGTTAAAGGTAGAATGTAATAGTAGTATAATGTGAAGTATCAGATTTATCAAGATAATTTTAGGGCTGACCTGAAGCTTGTTGCATTCTAATTAATTTTGGAATTCCAGGGTCATTAGGGTTAGAAGAAAGAAGATATTTTCCTAACATTTTAGGTTATAGAAAGAAAGGTGGAAGCATCAGATCAGATTCAATTTCTTCTTCTATCTATATATTCTTGTCTTCTTTCTTTTACAAGGGTTCCACTTCTTTGTTTTGAGAGACCATTGTTGGCTCTAAACATATCTGGTTCCAATAGCAAGTTTTTTGGTTTTGGGTAGTCTTGTAAATCTTCCATAAGAGAAATATCATGAATCTTTGTTGAATCCTTTTGTTTGTTCTTGGTATCTCTAGTTGTATTTAGTATTATATGGAAAGAATAGCATGAGTCTTGTAATGAAATAAAATGTTGATTCAGTTCTCTCCATTATATGAGCTAGTTAAATTTAAAGAGAAATAGAACAAAGATTTATTCTCTCTTAGTGTATTGTTGTGAGATATGTGGCTTTCCTTTTATGCTTTGGTCTAATGGATCAATTAAATGCTTGTTAGAAGTTTCAAATTTAACTGGTTATGTGCAAGGATTTTGATAAGTAGGTTTGGTTGGGGTTGTATTTAAATAAGGTTGTAATGCTATTTTTCTAAGATCAATTTCTATTGATAAATTCAATTATATGGTGTGATGCTTCTCATTGACTTTATGGCCCAATAGGATGAGGCATTGATCTTAGCTAGGTGTGAATTTTTGCATACGTATTGTTTTCTCATATTCCTTTTGCTCTATTGTTACAAATCTATTTTAAAACACTGGAAACATCATTTACTTTTTTCCAAGTTTGTGTCCTACCCTGTCTCATGCTCCATATAGGTTGGCATTCAATGCATAATTATCCTTCATCTAGTATCTCTCTATCATGTTTGATGCCTCATATGAGATAAATTTGTTTGTGCAATGTCATTTTATGAGTTGTAAAGAGTGTATTAGAGGGCATTGAGGTTTACCCGCCTTGGTTTTGTAGAGCCTAAAGTGCAGAAGGATTCTTATCCTTGTTAGTTGGTCCAATTATCTTAAGAATTTACTACTTGGAGTTGGTTTCTCCATTGAATTTATTGGAGAGTACAGGTAGCTACTTTGTAGCATAAACCCTGTCAAACCAGGAACCAATAGGACATTCATCTCTACTCTTTTGCATCTTTTCCACTTTATTTTCCAAGATTTTCACTTCTTTAGCCAATTTTTCTTCTAATTTTTGGGTCAAGTATGAGTGGGATTAATGTTATTGATCATTTGATTGTGAGAATACCATTTTTTTTGGGGTGTATATGATGTTTGGGTCAAAACCTTGTGATTGCAAAGGTATACCTTATCTAGGGTCAAAGATTGCTTGTGTCTCTTCACTTTAAATGTACATGGGTTGATATGAACCTTGCCTTTTGGACATTTGGGATCTTGTTAAAATTGGCATGATGTCTTAATGCAACTAAGGAAATGAGAGGTGTATGAAAAATGCACTTTATTTTTGGATTTTGAAATGTTTGGAAATGAAAGGATTAATGCAACTCAGGATATGCAAGGGAATGACTATATTTTTTGAATTTGGAAATTTGGAAATTTGGAATTAAAAAAAGCTAAGGGGGATGAAAATGCAAGTTTTTTTTTTTTTTTTTTTTTTTCTGGGGGGGGGGGGGGTGGGTTGAAATTTGGAAAATGCAAGTTAGGATGATTATGAAAACTAATGTTTATGAAAATGAAACTATTTTTTGGAATTTTGGACTTTGGAAAATCTTAGAAATGCAAACCTAAGAGTAGGACCTTAGGAAATTGAATTAGGATCTTGACTTTAAAAGGACCAAAAGGAAAAAAAAAATGACCAAGTCAAATCCATCATTACAAGATTGAATGTTGACCAAATGATAAAAATGACAAAATAAATAAGGTTTAAAACAAAGTCAAGATCCACTTTCAATAGCATAAGTTGAAACTCTAAGACTTGAATTTTGGGATTTTGCAAAGTTTTTTAAAGGGTTCTAAATGCAAAATGACAATATGACAATGATAATAAAATTATGATGAAGGGTTGATAATGAGGTTGCAATATGTACCTATGACTAGTGATAATAATTTGCAAAGGTTTGAATATGCAATATGCAATATGAAATATGACAAAGGGTTAATGCTATTATTCAATGTGACAAAGGGATAATGCTATTATGCAATATGAAAAAGGGAAATATGCAATTATTGAATATGGAAGCTAAGTGAAAGAGTTAAATTCAAAGGATATCCTAATATTGCAACAAGACTCCTGGGCATGTTTTTTGAAAATCCATGTTTTGAAAGGTCTATGAAAATGTTTTTGAAACAATTTTGATCATTTTGAAATAGTTTTGAAAAGGTTTGAAGTTATTTGAAATAGTTTTGAATGATTTTAAAATATTTTGAGGTGAGGTTTTATTAATGCAATTTTTTTGATCACATGCACTCAAGACACTTCAAAAAAAGATGGTTATTTTAATCTAAATGCACAAACACTTTACAAATTAAGCTAGATGGACATTATTCACTAAATTACCACTTGGATAAAATCCATCCATGCCTACTTAGAGAAGATAGCCTAGAAGCTTGGAGGCACAAGCTCCCCCTTACAGTGGACTCACTTCTTAGGCACACCGACCTTTGAACTCCAAGGGGAATCACTTCTCAAGGAACAACTATCTCTACTAAGAGCCATGAAAGTGTGGGATGTCTTCACGGGAATGGGTGAACCCTTGCATTAGTGAATAGAAGGTTTTCAGCCACTGCAACAAGGTTTTTAGTTCAGGACATCCAGTTTAGAGGGTTCCATGATAAACTCTCGTAGGAGGTCTCCCAACCTTAAGAACCAAGGTTTTACACAACTTGAGGATACTAGAGGAGAGATATCATATAACCACTCTATTGATTATACTTTTGGTCACAATCACACATTTATATAGAAATTTGGAGGGATACTTGGCTTTAGCCTATTATTTCTTGGGTCATTCCCTCTCACCAATTCTGCTATTAAAGCACTCTGGGGATAGGCCCTCTAAAAATGATAGAATGAAATTTCTCTTACACCCAATATCCATAAAGGTAAGGGGAGAGGATACATTAATTATTTCTTTTTGGGATTAAAAATATAAAAAACACTTCAAAAAAAGCATGTTGTTCATTGTATGCACCAAATAAAGTGTTTTAAAACTACTTAAAACAAACACAAAGAATTTCACAAACACAAAAGGTCTTTGTCAAATGTCTTTCATCAAATACGTTAGTGGTTTTTGCATTTATTCTTCATTCCACATTTTCCAAGGTGCTTCATAGGCTTATTGGTAACCCAAAATCTCTATTCTATCTACAAAAACAAAGATGAAATGCAAAACATAAGCTTTAAATCAAAGGACAAGAAAACCTGACCAACTACATCATTGTCTAACCAACTGCATTATAAAAGTGACAAACTACATCACAGAAGTAACCAACTGCATCACATAAGTGACCAACTATGTCAAAAAGAGGTCTAATTGTCTCAAACAAAGGTCCAGTTACATCAAACAAAGGTACGACTACGCAGGACCTGAAACAATAAGCAAAAAGACTCGAAGACTTCCAAAAATACTATATTAGAAATATTTGAGTTCATAATCATATTTATTAAAGATATTATGGTTAATTAATCCATTTGATAGTTTGTTTGAAATATTTAAACTAATTTGAACCCCTAATTAGACTAGGTGTAGATTTGAATTGACTTGGAAACACCTAACTAGTCATATTTCTATTCAACTCTGAAATAAGTGATTGTTCATTTTAAGAGCCCAAATCAAGTATGAATGTTCATTTAAGAGCCCAAATAAAATTAGAGTGTTAATTTTAGGTTCATTTTCCATGTTAGGGACAATTTTAACAATATTTAGCACTTAGATGGTAATTAAATTGAATGCAGAACCAAAACTAAAGTCTAAACCCTAAAAGCCAATCCTCCTTCTCATTTGCATCATAGAAGTGACCAAGTGTGGCCAAGGTCACACTTTGGATCCCAATTACATTATAGGTCACACTTGAGAGCCCAATTATATAGGACATAAGTCCAACTATGTAGGATAGAGACCACTACGCAAATATGCTCCTAGACCTGAAAACCACAAAAAAAACACCAAAATAAGTCAAATAAACATGTTTATGTCAAGTTCACCAAATTTAAGATGAGAAAAAGAGTGAATATGAATTGCATGCTAAGGAAACCAAAAACCTAAAAAATAACACAAACATAACCTATCCTAAACATAAAAGCAATTGAGAAAGAGTCTAAAAAGATATGCAAAACACAATCAAAACTACCTCAATTGGACTTTAATGTCCTTTATTTCTTCTTTCAATTTCATACGTTTCTCCCATGTGAGAATATGCACCTATTCATGAAAGAAATGATAGCATGATTCTAAGAATAGTAGAAAATATGGTTGTTCAAAATGAGAGAAATGATCTCAAATTATAGAATTTGCAAGAGAAATTGCAAAGTATCAATTAAGTGTGCAAAAGGGAAATTTTCATAGAGTATGGCAATTGGAAAATTTGAAAGAGGAAATTTTTCATAATTGATGACACCTTATGACAAGTTGAATGCACAATTAGAGATTAATGAGTGAAAAAGGGGAAAATTTATCATAAATTATGACAACTTATGACAAATGAGAAAAAGGAAAATTGTCATAAACTATGACAATTATGAAAAAGGGAAAAGGGAAGGTGGAGGCTAAAAAAGAGGAAGTGGAAGCTATAAATAGGATGTGGAGGCTATAAAATAGGAAGTGAAGCACAAATTAAGGGATAAAATCCTATTTGTAAAAAGAGAGAATATTCAATTATAAAAATCAAATAACTCTCACATTTAGGAATTAGGAAAAATAAGAGAATTATTAATTCTCAAATTAGGACCAATTATCCTATTAATTAATGTAAAATTAATTAATTGTGAGACCATGGGTAAAAGGGATAAATAAATAAAATTAATGGTTATTTACCCCTAGAAGGTCGAATTGGCATGATTGGACATGATCAAAAGGTCGAATTGATTAGAAAATATGTTCTTTTATATTAAAACTTAATAGAAAGGGACTATTCATAAAAAAAATGTAAATTAGGGATGAAAATCAATGGCTGATGACATGGAAGAATGACACAATATCACAATATAGAAGAAATGTTAAACAAAAGGGGGGCCATAGGCATGGACCATTTTTTAGTGTCTACATTTTACCCCTCTTTGAGACAATGTGATTTTGAGTGTTATTTCAAAGAAAAAAATAAAACATCATATGCCCATGTAGATCAAAATAATGGAGGTAGGATGCCCCCTCAAAAAATTGGGCAAAAATTGGCATGAGGCTAATTTTTTGAAAAGAAAATGATTGCTAAGACTAATGAAAGAAATGTTAGTAGAAATAAAAAATTAGACAGAAGTGTTAATAATGATGAAAATTATTCATTAGACAATTTTATATATAGAAGTTGACTTTGATATAATTTGTTTTGTTGGTACTCTCAAATTATTAAGATTACCATTGTTGAAATTTTGAGGAGCCCTTTGAAATTTTGAGTAGGTGACTTATCTTGGCCTTCATGAATTCAATTGCCTTGTGGTTTCCATGAAAAATCATCTAAGGAGGTGTGTTATTCACCTTTCTTTCGGCCCCTTGTGATTATTTCTGACCCTTGTTCTTTTGTTAGGGTTTAGGGTTATGGATCAATTAAAATATTTTTAGTAAACCCTACATTGTTATTTTTTGGCATTACCTTTATGGCTTATAAGGTTCAAGGGGGTGGGGGAGGTTTTCATCATTGAAAGGGGACCTAATTGTCAAGACCTGGCACTATAAGTAATTAAGTTTGAGTCCTTTTTAATCTCATGCCCCAAGTTGTATTTTCCTAAGGTCTCACCCTATATCTTTTCCTTTTATTTCATTGAGTTATGGGTTAACTGTTCATGTTTGGTGAGACCCTTTACTTTTTGATGAAGGATGTTCCCCTTAATACCACAAACACATAATAGAAATAGAGACACATCAGCAATGTACAAGAACAGGAAATGGGCTTCTTATTATCTCCAAAAGTATAAAATATCAAATTTCATAAATACAAGATGAAAAGCCACATGGGCATTTTCCTTACAATATTTTGTAAGAAAAATCTTCAAATAGCCACCCAGAATTGCCCTAGAAAACACTACGGCCCTTCCTTATAAGGCAATTTTCTATCGCCCGGGAAGGTTCTAGAAATTTTAACCCTAAAGTTTGAGGCCGACCATCCCTAAGATATTATTATTCATTTTTATTACATTAGAATAGGCCCAAACAACTTTTGGAACTCAAAAATAAATTTTCAAGGAATTTCATTTTCTTCCATTTTAGGTAGCACAACTTCCAGAGACCATAAGTCATCGCCCATTGACAGGATCGGCTATTATAACCCCATTTGGGAAATGGCGTGAAGTGTCCTATATCACCTTCCTTTTGCAAGCTCTAGTTAGCCAAAGTTTTTACCCCATTCAGAGCCTCTAAATCCTTCAAAGCGGAGTTCAAAGTTTTTGTACCTTGCTACCAATACCAAAAAAATTTAATATATTCAAAACTAGACTTGATCCTACAATGAAACTATACTGGCAGATTGGTATAGCCAAAGTGAACCTCCATGGAAGAAAATAGAGAATTCTAAGCTCAAATGAAAAAAAACTTACTAAAAATAGTAAATTTCCAAAAATAGAAGCTCTGCACAAGATAGCCCTTATTGAAAAGAAACCAAAAATATTTTTGGGTGATGCAAGATTTCCCTTACACCCAAGGTGCTCCTACATCACTTTTCCAAGCGTTGGGCTACATGTTATTTTCCCTATCCCATGATCTTGTGATGATGTCACAAAATAGACATAGCTAATCATGAGATGATGAGGCTTTTCCATCTATCAGATGCTCATTGATCAATGGTTTACATTGACATCTTATGCTATGTTCGGTGTTCCTTTTGGTTAAAGATCAGATTACTAACACATCCATATTTCAGCAGATGCTTATTTTCAATGGTAATCTTTTAATCTATCTATAAAAATGCTCGATAGATACTCTACCCCATCGGTACTCCTAGAGTAAAGTGTTGCAAAGATCAATGGTCTCTATGATCCCATGATCAAACTTTCTTGAAGATTATTCAATGCGGGATCACAAAATGGTGTCATGTGTCTTGGTTTGTTGGTGACTTAGAGTGTGGATTTAGGTTGTGTGATAGTTGGTGATAGATGGAGGCAATTGATTGGTCAAATATAATTGTAGATTTTTTAATATTAAAGTTGTTGATTATGTTATGGTTGAAATATTTGCAACTTATGTGCTAATCTTTTAGCACATGAGTAAAATCAACGAAGATGTTTTGATCTAATCAAAAAGGTGATTGAATTTTATTGCATAAGGATGAATTTTTTTTGTGAGGGATGGTTAAAGAAGGGAAGGGATTAACAGTTTTTGTAATCATGTGATCTAATTTAATCGGTCTTTATCTAGTGCAAGATCACGAGATCTTACCATGTGTTCATAGTCAGACAGTGTTGATAAAGATGGTGTTGGGCGATGAGGTTGTGACTTGAATGTTTCTATTTGTCAATTTATCAGTCCACATTCCACATAAAAGGTTGATAATCAATTGGACCAATTATTTCCATTTCAATTGCCAGTAGGGAAAGGGATTGATGGTCTACCGTGCACAATACGAGGAACAATGGATAGTGATTGAAAGCTAAATTATTGGTAGGCCATCATACTATCATGAGACTTTTATAGGGAAGTACAGAGGAGATTCAGAAGTAGGGATAGAGATGTGATGAGTCTTCCATAAATGGAGGTGTTTGATGTGGCATGCACAAGAATCAAAGGGTCATTATGGCCAGCAAATTTTGAATATTCTAAATTTTATAGTGGGCTGACACCAAGATTTGATACTGTGAAGGTAGAGATATGTAGAACATTACATGATAATAAATTTTTTGGTGTTCAAGAAGTACAATCATGATATTTTTCTAGTGTGCATGAATTTAGAAGTTATAAATTCTTCTTCCTAGTAGACATCATTATTCAAAAATAAATAGAAATGGATGTTGTAAAGAAGGTGGCTGACTTCTGGAACATGGCCAAACTTGTGAAGATACAATTGTAGGAAGTTTATTAGGATAGAAGGAAGGATTCATGCATATCATAGCCAGAGGGGTATTTAAATGGAAAATGATAGCCAAAGGGATATTTAAAGAAAAATGGTGTTGCAAACTCAATATCCACAAAGCTAACATTCTCATATTTACTGATGATGGAATTGTAGAGAGGTGTAAGATGACTAAGAGGTGGATGAGACCTCAAAATTTTATAGTAATCTCTAGAAAGAGGGAGGGAGATTACCCATAATCTTGCATCCTACATGTGCTCTGCAACAATTCCAGTCAATGATGGGCTTGTAGATATTTCTGAAAGTCTTTGACACATGTCAACTCTACAAATTTGATAGCCCATTTGGGGCATGATATTGGCATGGCTCATAACTTTCCAACTTCATCAAATGGTAGAGGGAGAAGATGTCTTGGCCAATTAGATTGAAGGGGATGGGTGGTAGCATCAGATCAAATCTAGTCTCCTTCTACTTATATATTTTTTCTTCTCTCTTCTCTAAGAGTTCCAGTCGAAGGCTCCAACCTTTTGGTTTTGGGTTCCATTTTATGTTTTTTCAGACCAATCTCTTGGATCCAAACATATCTAATTACAGTAGCAAGCTTTTTGGTCTTGGGTAGTGTTGTAAATCTCCCACAAATAAATTTCATGAATATGGGTTGATTCCTTTGTTAGTTTTGGTGTCTTTAGTTGTTGTAACGTTATACGATAGAAATAGCATGAGTTTTGTCAATAAAATATAATTTTGATTCAGTTCTCTCCATTTTGCAAACTAGTTAATTTTTAAGAGAAATAAAGCAAGGTGTTACCCTCTCTTAGTATCTTGTTGTGAGATTTGTGGATTTTTCTTTCATGATTTGGTCTAATGGATCAATTAAATGCTTATTAGAAGCTACAGATTTGTTGGGCTTGTGCAGGGATTTTGATAAGTAGGCTAGGTTGGGAATGTTGTTAAAGGGTGTTGTAATGCAAAATTTCTTAGATCATTTTCTATTAATGAGTTATGTTGTATAATTTTATGCTTCTCATGACTCCATGGCCTAATGGGATGAGGCACTGATCTCAACTAGTTGTAGGTTCTATATGTTTGTTGCTCATGTTCTAGGTTACTCTTGCTGCAAATATTGATTAAATCAAAGAACGTCATTTAATTTTATGCAAAGTTTATTGTTCTACCATATCTTATGCTCCATGAAGGCTGACATTCAATGGGTGATTAGCCATCATCTAGTATCTCCTTGTCATGTTTGATGCCTCATATAAGATATATCTATTTATGCAATTCCATTTTATGATTTTTTAAAGTGTGTATTGAAGGGAATTAAGGTTTACCCACCTTGGTTTTGCAGAGCCTAAAGTGCGGAAGGATTTTAATCCTTGTCAGTTGGTTCAGTCCTCTTAGGAATTGTCTATTTGGAGTTGGCTTCTTCTTAGAATTTGTTTAAAAGTACTAGTAGGTAATTTTGTTGGAAACTGCAATTGAAGCAATTGTTGTATTGTCATTGATGTCAAACCTCAACTAGTAAGACTATTGCTATTTAAGAAAGTACTATATCTATTTGAGTATTGCTAAGGGGTATGGAAAGGTTGGTAACAATAGCACCTAAGGAAAGGTTGAGTTATCTTAATACTTCAATGAGTACTTGATTATGTGGCATGATGATAAGATAATGTATTGTTTATCTAAGTAAGAATGAAGACTAAACTGGTAGGCTTAACCGAGCAAAAGTGAAGAAATCTAGTTTAAGCTGAGTGTTGTTAGTGTCGATCGAGCTAGTATATGCCGAGTAAATTCAGTGTTGACCGAACACCAGTTAATTGTTGAGGAAGATAGTATTGGCCGAGGAAACAATTTATGAGGAGACCAAGCTTTCTATTGAAGACCAAGAAGTTGAACACAGTATTGACCAAGTGTCAGTATTTTGCATTTGAGGAAGAATTCAAATTTCGAGCCAACATCGTTGAATTCTTGGATTATGTAAAACATGTTGACTTTATTTATTGATTGTATGAAAGCATTTAATGCATTGTAAAACATTTTATTGTAAATCTATTAAGAGATTTGAGATATTTCTAGAAGGATAGCTGAAGAACATAATGTAGGATAGATTCAATGAATCTGACCTAACCCTCAGATCTACGAAGGAGATTAAGCAGCAAAAGATGTATTGACCTAATGGAGGAAGTATTAAGGGAACCTAAGCTAAAGGTTGAGAGAAGAGAGGATGTTGGAAGTGTTGTTGATGTTATTAACTGTCTAAGCAGAGAAGGCTGAAGGAGAAGTGTTGTGGTTGCTTGAAGAGAGTTACGAGTAGATCAGTGATGGAGATGGTAAAGGTTCACAATTAGTAAGCCAGCATATGTGTACGGAATTGGATCTGATATTTTCAAAGTGAGTTGTATGTTTTTTAGATCAATACTACTACTTTCTAACCATTATAACAGTCAAAATCCTTTTAACAGAGGTTGACTTAACAGTCATAGGTATAAATCCTTTTAACAAGGTTGCATTCTAATGGAGTGTATGTAAGTCATATAACAAGGTGCACTTTTAACAGAGTGGTTTAAATCCTTTAACTAGGTCACACCTGACAGTGTGTTTGTAACCTTTGACAGGGTTGGATTTTCACTGAGCTCACTTCAGAAGAGTGAACATAATAGTAACATGTTACAAAGTGGTTTTTCCCAAATTGGGTTTCCACTATAAATCCTAGTGTTGATACTTGTGTGAATGTTTTGGTTTGAACATTTATGTGTATTACAAGTTAGATGCTATTGGATAAGTGGACTGCATTGTTATATGTTTTTGTTATGTAATTAGTAATGACCAAGTAGTTGTTGGTTATTAGATCTAATTTTTTGAAGAGTTCTAAAGTTTTTTTTTATACATCTGGACCTGAGAACAACTGTTTCACCCCCCCTCTCTGTTGTTCTAAATCATATTAACAAATTTGTCATGTAAACCCATTTTGGTAACCAACAAAATGGTGACTCTTCTAAGGAAAGTTGTGTAAGGAATTTTTTGTAGCAGTGGTTCATAGTGAATGTCTCCTTGCCTTGCTAAATTTTTATTTCCCAGTTTTGTTTTCCCACCCATGTCACCAACAACTTAGGATATTTGTTGAAAATTTGTGCAACAAAGTTTATAGTGAGTTTCTCGTTGCTTTGTTAAATTTATCCCAAGTTGTTTTTATATAAAATCATGTCTTAAATGTTCCTAGCCCTTTGTCGAGTGTGTAATTCTCCAAGGGTTGTTTGATAATTTTTTGATGTTCCTTAAGTATAAATCTGGTTTAGGTTTGTCCTTGTTATGTAAAGATTTTATATTATCTGACTAAGTGTGAGTGGTGACTCTGAGATCTCTGTTTGCACTAGTTGCATTGTTAAAGTGAAAGAAATGAAGGATTTGTAGCTTTATTGAAGCATATTTGAATCCCTTGTGATGTGGTTTTTGGCCTAGGAGGGTAATCATAAGAACTCATGTTGTTAGAGATGAAGTGTTGTGTTGTTGCTAGTTTTTGAGAAAGTGTGAGTAGAAAGGAACTTTTAGTTGTAGCATACTTGTCCTCTATAAAGAGGTGGTGACTCTACCAAAGAATTCATTGAAGGTGTGAAGAAAACTTCAAATCTATCAAATTTTCAAGCCAACAAGCTAATTTTCAGCCACAACACTTCCAGGCATTTTGGTTTTCATGTGCAAAATATTTTTCATGAAAATCAATTGTAAAAAAAATGTTTCCCTATTGGGTGATGTCAGCACTAAGTGAGGGAATGGTAGCTATTACATACTTCTGAGTTTTTTTTTGAGTTTATGCATTAGGGTGTTGAAGTATGTTTTAGTTACATTTGGTGGTAGAGAAAAAGGTTATGCTACAAGTTGTAAAATAATATTATAGGTGGGTTTGGTTTTAATGTATATGTGAGAAACATCAAGTATGTTTTCACATAGTATGCATCCCATGTCAAGTTCTTATAGTTATTTCTCTATGTAAAGATATAAGCTATTTTGTTTTGATGGCATTAGAGGCTTCCCCATTGTTATTCCTCGTGAGATTAGGAATTTTTTACCAAGGTTTAGTGGGAAGAAGTTTGAATGTGCAAGTAAGAACTTGCAAAGGTTTTCAAATCTGATGAATGAATATGAAGTGTGCCATGAGGATTTTTTCATGAATTTGTTTGTACAAACTTTGAAGGAAGATGTTAGGGATTGGTTTTCTTGTTTACCAGCATATTTTATTTCATCATGGGAAGGATTATTTTCAGTTTTTATGCAAAAATTTGGTGAAAGGGATAATCCACATGTGTTGATTCAAAGACTCATGGAGATTCACATTGAAGAGGGTGAGTTAGTCCCTTCTTTCAACATTAGATTTGCAAAGACATTAGGTAAAATCCCAATTATCTATAGGCCTAATGATGAAGTGTGCTTAGTAGTTTATTTGGGGACTTTTAATGAAGAGATGATTTTCTTTTTGAGAGACAAAGAGCCTAGCACAGGTTGCATCAGGCATTTATGACAATAATGGATATTTAGAATAATTTAAAATGTGGAATCATGAAGGGTTTCCTTTCAGCTAGTGTTCATTGTCATAAATAACCAAATGATGGGTGTGAGTTGAGAGATGAAGATAAATATCAGAATATCTATGTCCCTTCTAATCATGCTAACCATGTATGTAATTTTGATTCAAATAGTGTGAGAGAAGAGAATTGTTTGCCATTGGTTATTCCTCATGTTCTAAATGAAAAGGTTAGTGAAGAAACTTGTACAGTTGTATTAGAGATAGAGTTATTTTTTCATTTCACACCATGTGATGGAACGGTTTATTGTTCCATGTTAGAGGTTACATGTGATACATACTAGCAACCATATATTTTTTATGGGTCATGTAGCTTAGTTGAAGAACGTTGTGCATTAGATAGGGGTGATGCAAGTTTTCAAAGTGTTGATCGTGTTGATTCATGTTTGTATGGATCACCTTCATGTAGTTACTTTTTTTATTAAAAAAAAATGAGAGGTATGAAAGTGAGCCTTCATGTCATAAAGACTACAATGATGAACATTAATCTTGTTCATATTCACTTTTATCTTCTTTGGATAAAGAGGATTGTGGTAGTGATGAGGACAACATTTTTAATGAATTGTATAATGAATTATTTGATGAAGATGGTGATATAGATCATCTTTTCCTTTGTCACAATATTTATGAAATAGTTTTACACTTGGTTTATAACCCATTGTATAAAGACATCATTGAGGAACTAATTGTCTTGACTGTTGAACCATTGTGTGAAGTTGAAGGTATGCATGAAAACAAACTGGTGGTTTCAACTTCTTTTCAGCTAGATGAATGTGGGGTGATGCATGATGATCATTTCATATTGTACGTTAATGCATTACATGATGAATTTTGCATTTCCAGTCAACCTAAGGATGAAATGAATGATGTTCCATACTTGTTGGAGTATGACCATGTTTTGGGGTCTGATTGGATGAACATTGGTAGTTGCAAACATGGAATCACTTTTCAACCAGTGAATGCTTATATATGTGGATGACAGGTGTATGATGACATTTTTAGTTTTTTTCTCACATATGTGGATGAAAATCAGATTTGGGATAAAGAAAAGAATTGATATTTCATGTTTAGTGGCATGAGGCTGCCAAAAAAGAGTTAAGTCTAATTTCATTTTGCTTCAAAGAGTAAGTTCTATGGAAGATTTATGATCTTCTCTACCTAGAGATCTGTGATCTTTCTATGCTTGCAAGAGGCATACATCCCCAGACGGAGCCACTATTGGTACTCTCAAATTCTTGATATTACCATTGTTGAAATTTTGAGGAGCCCTTTGAAATTTTGAGTAGGTGCCCTGTCCTAGCCTTCATACATTCAATTGCCTTGTGATTTCCATAAAAAATCATCTGAGGAGGTATGTTCTTCACCTTGCTTTTGACCCCTTATAATTATTTTTGACTCTTATTCTTTTATTAGGTTTTAGGGTTCTAGATCAGTTAAAATCTTTTCATCAAACCCTACGCTGTTATTTTTTGTTTTTACCTTTTTGGATCATAAGGCTAAAGGGGGAGAAGGGGGGAATGGGGGGAAGGGAGGGTTTTTTTCATTAAAAGGTGACCTATTTGTCAAGACCTAGCATTGTAACTAATTAAGTGTGAGTCCTTTTTAATACTTCACACCCCAAGTTGTATTTTCCTAAGGTCTCGCCCCATAGCTTTTCCTTTTATTTCACTAATTTATGGGTTAATTGTTCATGTTTTGTGGGAACCTTTACTTTCCAAGTGTTGGGTTATGTGGTGTTTTCCCGTTCACCCTGCGCTCTTGTGGCGATGTCATGAAATAGACCTAGCTAATCACGGGATGGCGAGGATTTTCCATATCAGATGTTCATTGATTAGCGGTTACATTAACATCTTATGCCATGTTTGACACTCCTTTTGGTTAAATTTTGGATTACTAACACGTCCATCTTTTAGCACATGCTTATTTTCAATGGTGATATTTTAATTTGTCCAAAAATAATAGTCGACAGATACTCTGCCACATCGGTACTCCCAAAGTAAAGTGTTGTGAAGATCAATGGTCCTCATGATCCCATGATCAAACTTACTCAAAGATTATTCAGTGCAGGATCACAAGATGGTGCCATGTGAATTGGTTCATTGGTGACTAAGAGTGTGGGGTTGGGTTGCATGACAACTGGCAACAGATGGAGGTAGTTGATTGGTCAAATCTAATTGTAGAGGTTTTAATATTAAAGTTGTTAATTATATTGTGGTTAAAATATTTGCAACCTATGTGCTAATCTTTTAGCACATGAGTAAAATCAACGAAGATGTTTTGATCCAATCAAAAAGGTAATTGACTTTTATTGCACAAGGATAAGTTTGTGTTGTGAGGGATGGTTAAAGAAGGGAAGGGATTGAAAGTTCCCATGATCCTATAATCCAATTTAATCAATCTTTATCCATGTGGGATCACGATATCTTGCCACGTATTCATAGTTTTCTAGTATTGATAAAGATGGTGTTGGGAGATGAGGTGGTGACTTCAATGTTGCTATTTGTTTATTTATTGGTCCATGTTCCATGTAAAAGGTCAGCATTAAAATGGACCACTGATTTCCATTTGACTTTCTGGTAGAGAAAGGGATTGATGGTATTCCACGTGTAGTATAAGGGATAGTGGATAGTCATTGTAAACTAAAATAGTGGCAGACCATCATACTATCATGAGAGTTTCAGAGGGAAGTAAGGAGGAGTTTCAAAAGAAGGGATAGAGACATGATGGGTCTTCCATAAATGGAGGTGTTTGATGTGGCATGCACAAGAATAAAGGGTCATTGTGGCTAGTAAATTCTGAAGATTCTCAGGTTGACAGTGGGTTGACAAAAAGATTTGATACTGTGAAGGTAGAGATATATAGAACATTACACAAATAACTTTTATGGTGTTCAAGAAGTACAGTTATGAGATTTTCTAGTGTGTATGAATTTATAAGTTATAAATTATTCTTCCCAATAGTCTTCATTATTCAGATATTAATAGAAATGGATGTTCTAAAGAAGGTAGGTGACTTCTGAAACATGGCCAAATTTCTGAAGATACAATTGTTGGAAGTTTATTGGGATAGAAGGAAGGAGCCATGTATATCATAGCTAGAGGGGTATTTAAATTTATAATGATATCCAAATGGATATTTAAATAAAAACGGTGCTACAAAATCAATATCCATAAAGATAACATTCACATATTTACTGATGAGGGTGTTGTAGAGAGGTGCAAGGTGAAGAAGAGGTTGATGAAACCTATAAATTTTAAAGTAATCTCCAGGACAAGGGAGGGAGGTTACCCATAATCTTGCATCCTTGTGTGCTCTTCAACAATACCAGTCAATGATGGGCTTGCAAAGATTTATGAAAATATTTGACACACGTCAACTCTGCAATTTTGATTTCCTAGCTGGGGTATGATATTGGCATGACTCATAACTTTCCAACTTCATCAATTGGTGGTTTTTTCATCTTGAAGGTTAAGAGATAGAATAATATGCTAGTGTAGTGGTTTTATGTATCAAATCTTGTTAGGTCATTTTTAAGTTATGACTTGAAGCTTGTTGCATTCCAATTAATTTTAGAATCCTAGGGTCAATAGTGTAGGAGGGAGAGGATTTCTTGGCAAATAAGATTGAAGGGGATAGGTGGAAACATCAGATCAAATTTGATCTCCTTCTTCTATCTATATATTATTTTCTTCTCTCTTCTCTAAGGGTTCCAATCAGAGGCTCCAACCTTTTGGTTTTGGGTTGCATTTCCTATTATGGCAGACCACTCTCTTGGCTCCAAACATATATGGTTCCAATAGAAAGATTTTTGGTCTTAGGTATTGTTGTAAATCTCCCACGGAGAAATTTCATGAATCTGGGTTGATTCCTTTGTTAGATTTTTGTTTCTTTAGTTGTTGTAATGTTATATGATAGATATAGCATGACTTTTTTCAATAAAATATAATGTAGATTCATTTCTCTCCATTGTGAAAACCAGTTAAGTTTTAAGAGAAATAAAGAAAAGTTTTATCCTCTCTTAGTATCTTGTTGTGAGATATGTGGATTTTTCTTTCATACTTTGGTCTAATGGATCAATTAAATGCTTGTTAGAAGTTGTAAATTTGTTGGGATTGTGCAGGGATTTTGATAAGTAGGTTGGGTTGGGATTGTTGTTAAAGGTTTTTTTAATGCGACAATTCTTAGATCATTTTCTTTTAATGAGTTTTGTTGTATAATGTTATGCTTCTCATGACTACATGGCCCAATGGGATGAGGCACTGATCTCAACTAGTTTTAGGTTCTACATGTTTGTTTCTCATGTTCCAAGTTACTCTTGCTGCAAATATTGATTAAATCAAATAATATCATTTACTTTTATACAAAGTTTATTATCTTATCATATAGTATGCTCCATGCAGGTTGAAGCTCAATGGGTGATTATCCATCATCTAGTATCTCTCTGTCATGTTTGATGCCTCATATAAGATATATATATTTATGCAATTCCATGTTATGAATTTTTGAAGTGTGTATTGAAGGGAATTAATTTTTACCCGCCATGGTTTTGCAGAGCCTGAAGTACAAAAGGATTTTAAAGCTTGTCAGTTGGTCCAGTCCTCTTAGGAATTTTCTATTTGGAGTTTTCTTCTCCTTAGAATTTGTTGAAGAGTACTGGTAGCTATTTTGTAGTGTAAACCCATTTTAGGAACCAACATTTTCCTCATGTGCACTAGATGTATTGATCATGTTTATGGAATCATTATGTATTATTTATTATGTGAGTGCCATTGTTATTATATTTCAATAATATTTGATGTGTTCTGATAATGTTTAATGTGTTTCAATAATATTTGATGTATTCCAATAATATTCGATGTGTTTTGATAATATTTTATGTAATGTACCCTACTAAAATGCTATCAATTTCAAATTATTAGAAACATTTCTATACATTTAAATTAGATTGAATTAAGAAACAATGAATGATTCATAATATATTTGGTAGTTAACATACTTAAGCCCCAAATCCTTTCTTCTCTCCTAAACCCAACCATATTTTGTCTTCATATTCACCTACCTTATGATGATTTACTCCATCTCTCCCTACACAACACCAACCAATCCTAATTAGGCGCTATAAAGAGTGACTAAGGATAGTAACATATAATGTACTATAAAGGAATTAAAGGGAGACTAAAGATTATGCCATTAATTATGTTGGTATTTCATGTATTAAAAATGTATATGTATCTAAGTTAAATTAAACATGATTTCACTTGGAGGGAAAGGTCACACCTTTTTGTCATGTACTATCCTAAAAAGTTAGCACCTGTATTTGGAGGATTTAGGACCTCTTAGACCTTATTTTGGTGATTTGAGGTCTGAATGCCCTTTATGATTGACTCATGCATCTTCCTTCAACACTCATTACACTCCCACAAACCTGAGCTACCTTCAAATGATGTCAAGAATAGGTTGACTAAGTTAGCCTTGTCCTGGACTAGGTCAGCTAAGTTGGCCTAGTTCTAGCACATTGCTTTTAAGTGGGCTCCAGGCTCGATGTTGGGGTCTTTATTCTAGATCTTTCTTTGTGGTTGGAATGATAATATTGAATCTTGAAATGAGCATAAAAGGACATCAAGGCCTCTTATTTTGACATCAAAGAATACATAACATTTTCAAGAGAAAGTGTGTGCTATCATTAAGCATTCAAGTTGTGCTATTGAGGATTTGGATTCAAGATTTGAAGGCAAGCATCCAATTTAAGGTCTTTGAATCTCCTCTTCTTCAAGATCCATTCAATAAAATGCAATCTTCTCTAATTGATCCAAGTTTATCTCCCACAATAGCTAAGTAGAGGAATTCTCAAGCTAGTAAGAAGATCCACACATTCACTCTTCATTCATGTCCTTCTCCATTGAGGCTATTAAGCATATTAGCATTCTTGACCAAGAATTAGTAATCGTAGATATTTTCATTGGTGGAGACATCATTGATTATACATTCTACATACAAGCATCCTTGTATATTTATTAGATCCTAACATCCATCCATAAGGGTTTCTCTCGCAAGATGAATACTTAAAAAAAAATTTAGTACTTTCTTTATGCAATTTCTATTGCATTTCAAGTTTGATTCCTATACAAGGTCTTGACCAAGGCAAGCCCCTTTCCACAACCTTTTTCCATTTTCTCTTTGTGTGCAGGTGCAATTTTAGGAGTTTCAGATTTGGATTTGGAGATATTAATCATAGTTACAAGTCCTCTATATATTTCACCAAATTTGGAGTTAAAAGGACTAGGTCGGCTTTCCTAACATATTCCTAGACTAGGTTGATTTTCTTGACATAGTCCTTTGGGACTAAAATTTTCACACTCAAAAGTTACATGCATTAGAGTTCCAGATCCCGAGCCTTACTTGAATTTAACGCCTCTGTGATAGTTAAATTCAGATCTAAAAATCAATCCTCCTCTTCTTTTTTTCAAGGTAAGATCATCCCTCCTATTTCCTCTTTGATTTACTATTACACATTAGATTTGATATCATACTCTTCTAATTATCACTTCCTTGTCATAAAACCAATTCCTTTTACATATTGACATATCATAATCACACCTATTCCATATTTCTTTAAGTAAAGTAAACCCCAATTCCTCCATTCTCATTTGATTTATTTGAGGGTGAGCCTTTGGGAGCATACTTACTTTCCTTAATATACAATGAAACAATATTGGTGAATCATCTACATTTGACATTAACCATATACCTTATTTTTCTATTGTACATTTTGGTGAACCAGACTTATAACATTTCAATTCTAATTTTGGTGTTAGATTCTCTTTCTTTTCATTTGCATAGCTAGATCTACTTTGTATGCATAATGATAGTCACTATTTACATTACATATTTTCTACATTGTATGCATTCATATCTAGTAGTTAATATGCTTGTCTTAAAAAGACTTTCTTTTTGCATGTTTATTTCAAATTCCCTAATTACATTTCATTTCTCTTATATCTTATTCATGTGTGCATGAGTGTTATCACTTTGAGTCCAACCTATAGCATTCCTATTATAAGAAGTTGTAGACTCATGGGTTCCTTTGATCCCAAACCCTCCTTGTTTCATAGGAATATTGATGAGACCAGCATGTATCTTAATGATACCAATCCTATCATAGAGAATAACTCTTCTCATTATTCTCATGATGAAGATGAAGCCTTAATATTTCCTCTTGTCCAAGTCCAAAAAAATTCTCATGATTTTGAAAAGTTTGAACAATGGCTAGCTCAAGAAAACCATAATCCAAAGGCCCTTTCTGTTATAGAAGGCATAAGGAATCTTATTCATAATTATAAACATGGTGTTAACATCTTGCGTAACATTTCTTATCTTGTTCATGCCAATGTCAAACCTCTTCGGGATTTTTCTCAAGATTTAGGTCTTGTTCCACCTTCTACAAATGTTGATACCTTCTTTCTTATCTCTACTTCCATTCCTCTTGTGTCCACTTTTACTCCACCTATCATAACAATTTTGATCCAAAATTATAATCTAACACATGTGAGTCTTCCTAATCCTATTCCTCCTTCTATTCATTCAATTTTTTCATGTTTTTCATTTCCTTCATCCATGCCCACTTAACATAGTGTCCCTTTTTTCATATTCAACCAGTCCTTCAATTTCCTGCTCCTAACTGGTTTCATGTTTCTCCTCCCCTAATTATTCTACCTATTCAACCATTAATAGCTTGGCTCAAATTGTGCCTTCTTTTCAACAACAAATTCCTTCTATGACTCAATCCAAGTTCAACATTCCTACTTGTGATATTTATATTCCTTTGTCTTTGGATATCATCTATGTTGCTATCCTGCAAAACATTGAGATTCCACATCTTCAGACATATAATGGTAGAGTGATCCTTTGACTCATGTTAAAAAATGTTAAACCTTATGTAGGTATTTCTCTCATGACCATAGGTTCATGGAAAAAAAATTTACTAGAACCTTTCGAGATAAATCCTTGAAATGGTATTATTATTTGCCTCCTTATTCCATTGATTATTTTCACAATCTTGCTAATGATTTCATTCAAAAATTTCTTTGACTGATTTAATGCATTATAAACAAGGTGTTAAAGAAAAAGTTAGTGATTTCATTGGTAGATTTAATTATTTGCATGCTCATATTTCTTATCCTATGCTTTATGTTGATGTACAATGCATCTTTATTGCTAATTTACAAAAAGACATTAGAGATAAGATACTTCTTTCTAAATTCTCTTTATTTTCCCAATTGTGTCCAGTGCTTCATCATTATCAACAACAAGTGAGTCAATTTGATAGAACCACTATAATGGCTCCTATTTCCATTGATAAGAGTGATGTCACACCCAAAAAATTCAACAAATTTTATAAACTAAACAACTTCATCAAAATTAACAATTCATCCAACATTGTTGATGAATAAGTGATTGCAACATCCAAAGGTGTGGCTCCTTTTTCATCTCCTTTTAAACCTACTTGTAATTATACTCGTCTTTCTAAATCTTTGTATAATTTGGCGTTGAAGTTACTTAATGCTAATGTGTTAACAATTCCTCCTATTAAATCCATTGATCCATCTAAACCTAAATCCAAATACTTTGATCCCAAATCTTTCTAACAATACCATCATCAACCTGGTCATGATACTAAGAGGTGTTACTAGTTGAAAACTATTATTCAAGACCTTATTGATTCTAATGTTATATTTGTGGAAGGTGACAATAAAAATGGGAATAAATATGTTGCACCTCTCAACCAAAACTTGCAAATCTATACCAACCCTTCACCTTGTCATTCAACCAAAACCATTGATCAACCTTCTTCTTCTTCTCCTTGCAATGACTACAATTAAAAAATCAATAAACATAACCATGTGGTCAATCAAGTTGAGAAAGTTAAACCTAAACCTAAACCTCCATTTGATCTTTTCATTACCTTTGACCCTATTAAGACAATTAAATCACATGATGGTCCTCTCTACATTATCACAAAGATTGTTGGCATTGCTTCTAGTTGTGTCCTCATTTATCCCAATTGCATGGTGAATGTGATAACTAAACAATATCTTTATAATAGACAATTGTAATGTGATTTATATGATAAATCTGGTGTTATGATCTAAACTTGCAATATTTTCCTTTATCCTTCCCATGGTTCCATTTCATTTCCTATTAAATTTGGTGGTAATACTATACGTGCTACTTTCACTATCATCCCAACTTCTAATCAATTTCAAGTCAAACTTGGTCTTCATTGGCTTACCTCCATGAAAGTCATGGCTTCTCCAATTCATAAATGTATTAAATTTCCTCATATTGGAGAAATCATGACTATTAATCATAGTCTTTATCAGCCTTCAGTGCCTTGAGACTTAGTTGACCTTGATTTCTTTTGGCCTTTTATGCATCAACCAACTCAAACCTGTCCTAGCCATCTATTTAGATCATACCAAGCCTAAAACCTCCAAAATATTTGTGGACTTATAAAACCTAAGTATGTTCCATCTCTTTTCCCTGGACATGGAATTCTTCCTACACCACCTATACCTCCTCTTCCTATTGCTTATACACATACTTCTCAACCCATCTATCAACCTAGTGTGGTTCCTTTTGTTCTTCCTCCTAAAGAATAAAAGGACCTAATGTTGATTTATCCCATCCCAAACCAAATTTCTAGCAAAACCAAATGCAACCATCACGCTCATGATCATCATCACAAGAATCATGCTAGATCCCATTAACATGCTTCTCAAAAAATTACTTCACCTCCTCATGCCTCACTTCCCTTTGACCAACCCATGCTTGAGCCAATGGAGGAAGTGAATTTAAACAAGATCAAACTGAACAAACATGAAAATGTTATTCATATATTAGCTTGTATTACAATTAATTTGGATGAAGAAGATACTCTTGATGATGATGTTTTTGATGCTAACAATGATATTAATGCTGTAAATTATGATGACTATGAGACTATTGATATTGATCATGATTTACTAGCTATGTTTTCACAATAGTTATCTATCACTCCTAGTGGCAGATACAATAACCTATCTTTACAACACAGTCCTCGTTTGGAACTAGCTATTGTTCGATATGTCGTGCTTGATGTTTCTCCTCTTGCAAGTTTCCCACCTTCCCTAAACACTATGGAATGAGATAGGGGGACAAATAATATGCTTGACTAGCTCCTCATGTATAGAGTATTTTGTGTGTTTTCCTATTGTAATGTGCTCCCCCCATGACGTGTTAATTGTTATATGTTTTTTTAGATTTATTTAAACAACATTTTTTTCTCTATTGACACAAGGTGATAAAGGAATTGCAATGTCATAAAAATTCTTCTATTTAAATATCTCTTCTTCTATATTTTGTTACATGTTATGTCATACATGTGCCACTATTTACAAATGGGCCTTTGTTTTGTCTACTTGGTATGATTAAAAATGGTAGCTACCTATTATTTTTTTTCTCTATGATGTCGGCCAAAAAAGACTCTTATTTGTAACTCTTATGTGATTTTATTCCATTGTGCATGTAGTTGTAGTACCTTTGAGGGATGATGACATTTCATTTTGATATAATATTTCACATATTATCATACAATCATATTGACCTCGTATTTGGTATAATCTCTTTGTGATCTCTTTTGTAATGTGATCATTTCCCTTGACTTGTCCTTTCTTGGGGGAATTTCAAAATGGAAATATTTCTTGTGGATGCATATATGCTCTGTTAAAGCCATTTCTCCCATTAAGGTGTTTGCAATTTCTTTAATGTAGGGGCATACACTCCACTCTACATTTCACATTTTGCACACACACACACACACATTTTTTCCTTGACTAACTATATTTTGGATCCCTTATTGGATACACTTACCTTCATGATGTATCCTCCTTCTTTTCTTTTTGATCCCTAAGGAAGCTTACCTTACCTTAGGACACATCACTCTTTTGGACCCCTTAATAGATACACTTTCCTTAAGGATAGATCCTCCTCTTTTCGATTTCTAAGGAATCTTACCTTCCCTTAGGACAAATCATAATTCACTAGATCCCTTATTGGATACACTTTACTTAAGGATAAATCCTTCATGGATTGAACTAGCATCACACAAATGCTAGAACTTCCAATGCCATATTTGGAGGCTTTAGGACCTTTTAGACCCCATTTTGGTGATTTCAAGGTATGAATTCCCTTTATGGTTGATTCTTGCATCTTCCTACAACACTCATTACACTCCCCTATACCTAGGATAGCTTTAGCTAATGTCAGGACTAGGTCAACTAAGTCAGCCTTGTCCTATACTAGGTTGACTAAGTTGACCTAGTCCTACAGCATTACTTTTAAGTGGGCTTTGGGCCCAATGCCAAGGTGTTTCTTCTAGATCTTTCTTTTTGGTTGGCCTGATAATATTGAGTCTTGAAATGAGTATAAAAGGACATCAAGGCCTCTCATTTTGACATCCAAGAATACATAAAAAAATTTAAGAGCAAGTGTGTGCTATCATTAAGCATTCAAGTTGTGCCATTAATCATTTAGATTCAACATTGGAAGGAAAACATCCAATTTAAGGTCTCCAAGTCTCCTCTTCTTAAATATCCATTAAAGAAAAGAAAACATTCTCTAATTGATGCAATTTTCTATCCCATAATGGCCAAGTAGAGGAATTCTCAAGCTAGAAAGAAGATCCACACATCCACTCTTCTTTCCTCTCCTTCTCCATTGAGGCTATCAAGCATATTAGCATTCTTGAGAAAGAAGTGGTGATCATAGATGTTTGTATTAGTGAATCCATACTTCAAGTTTCTATCCCATAATGGCCAAGTAGAGTAATTATCAAGCTAGCAAGAAGATCCACACATCCACTCTTCTTTCCTCTCCTTCTCCATTGAGGCTATCAAGCATATTAGCATTCTTGAACAAGAATTGGTGATCGTAGATATTTGCATTAGTGAATACATACTTCAAGTTTCTATCCCATAATGGCCAAGTAGAGGAATTCTCAAGCTAGCAAGAAGATCCACACATCCACTCTTCTTTCCTTCTCCATTGAGGCTATCAAGCATATTAGCATTCTTGAACAAGAATTGGTGATCATAGATATTTGCATTAGTGAATACATACTTCAAGTTTCTATCCCATAATGGCCAAGTAGAGGAATTCTCAAGCTAGCAAGAAGATCCACACATCCACTCTTCTTTCCTCTCCTTCTTCGTTGAGGATATCAATCATATTAGCATTCTTGAACAAGAATTGGTGATCGTAGATGTTTGCATTAGTGAATCCATCCTTGATTTTATATTATACATACAAGCATCCTTGTGGATTTATCAAATCCTAACATTCATCCATAAGGGTTTCTCTTGCAATGTGAATACTTACATTTATCTTGTTTTCAACACTTTCTTTATGAAATTTCTATTTCATTTTAAGGTTGATTCCTATATAGGGGATTGACCAAGGCAATCCCCCATGCACAACCTTTTTTCCCTTTTTCTTTGTGTGTAAATTTAGTTTCAAGAGTTCTGAAGCCAAATTCAGAGATATCAGTCACAATTACAAGTCCTCTATATATTTCACTAAATTTGTATTTAAAAGCACTAGATTGACTTTCCTTACATAGTCCTAGACTAGGTCAACTTTCCTGAAATAGTCTTTTGGGTCTTAATTTTTCATAGTCAGAAGTTATAGGCATCAAAGTTCCAATTCCTGAGCCTTACCTAATTTTGACACCTCTGTGATATTTAAATTCATATCTAAAAGTCAATCCTCCTCTTCTTGTTTTCAAGGTAAGTTCATCCCTCCTATTTCCTCTTTCATTTACTCTTACACATTAGATTTGATATCATACTCTACTAGTTATCACTTCCTTATCATAGAATCAATTTCTTTTACATATTTACATATCTTAATCACACCTATTATATATTTCTTTAATGAAAGTAAACCCATTAGATCTTGCATTATCACCCCTTTCATCCATTTTGGGTTGCGCTAATCTAATTTTCTTAAGGGTGATCATTTGGGAGCATACTTACTTTCCTTAATATACAATGGAACAATATTGATGAATCATCTATATTTTACATTGACCATATACCTTATTTTTATATTATAAACATCATAAATGCACTTGTACATGCACTTTAAAATATTGCACCATCCTCATTATTTTTCATGGGTGAAAATCATCAGTGTGTCTGCATCTGATTGGGTAGGTTTACCTTAGGCATGGTTGCAATTTATCTCCCCACTTGTTGGAACACTCAACATCATACCCTACAAGCTATGTCCCTTAAGTTCCCTAAGTGCACAAAACTATTAAAATTTGATAGGTTATTTCGCACAACCTATGGAACTTGTGTGGGATCTTTCTAAACCTATAAGATCCTAGGAGAGAAATGGATGAAGCTAAAAAAGTACTAAATAATGTTAGGAATATAATCAAACAATAGAGAGGGAAGAAGACATTAAAGACTGACTGTAAGAGAAACAAAGTTAGAAGTAATTGGAAGGAATTGAAGAATCAAAGCAGTGATTGTGGAAGTAGTAACAAAAATAGAGTGATAGTGGATGCTGAGAAGGATGTTGATAGGTTGGGGTTGAACACTTGCATCAGCAACAGTATGGCTAGTTATGTGTGGATTCAAAACAACTATTTTCCTTTTGATGGAGAGGATATGTGGGTCAAGAATGAAGATGGGATTTATGTCTTGAATCCTATCAGATGTTCATAATTCCTTATGGAGCATCTTCTATTCACCTAGGGTGTCTGATGTAGGAGCATCCTTGGGGTGTTGGCAATCCTACATCAACCAAAAAAAATTCTTTTTAGTTTGTTTGTTTACTATTCAAGTTGGGCAGTTTCTATTGTTTAGACTTGTGATCTTTCCAGTTGGCTCATTTTCTTATGAAATCCTTATGTTGTTTTCTAGACATTTTGAAGATCCTATGTCTAGCTTCACACCTCATTCTGATGTTTCTAGATGAAGATATTTAATGATTGGTCTCGTCTTATTTGGTTTTCCTATTCTAATAGGTAGGGTGAAGAGATTTGGATTGCAATAGAGTTTCACAGTATATGAAGCTTTGTGGTGCCTTGTTCTATGTTCTTACATGTGGTCGACGTCCTTGTATGTTCACATGATATGATGTATCTAATTAGAGGTGTTCTTATGGATTTAGGTCTTGACCTATATGTTTGTAAACCATTTTCTTTATCTAGGGGATTGTGATCAGATAAGATGACTTGTGGCTCGTGATCTTTTATATAAGCTAGGTAGTAGTTCTTATTTTGGGCAGTGCTAGTAGATGGGAGATAACTAGGAGAATAACATGTAAGTTTTTTAATAATCAAGTATGTATGTCTAGAATGTAAGACTGCATGTTTGTAGGCCAAATTGATATAAATTATTTGTTTCGATGATAATAAAAGATCATATTTCCTTATTGGCTAGTGTTGTCTAGGTAAGTGCACCAAGATGGTGTGCAAAAAGAGGGGTATAAGTAGCCACTTTTTTCTAAAATTGGGTAAACCTGAACTTTAAAGATAAATTGGAGGGTCTTGCACTCAAAATTAGAAGATGTGTAAGAATAAGAATTGTGGTACTTTCAATCTAGCTTCTAAACTACTAAAGTTTTCTAAAAATGGATAATATTAAGAGGTTCAAACCCTTCATGCATGAAAAGCTATTCCTTAGTTTTTTAGAAAAACATAACATAGTTGTTTCTGTGCGCTCAACAAAAGATATGGTTAGATTTAGTATTTTGAAAAACCGTTTAGTAGGATGGTAGGTAAGAGTGAGAACTAGAAGTTGCATATTTTTTCATAATTTTCTATTAAGTACTTTTTTTATGATTTTTTGAAGTGACCGCATCCTAAAAATTTGGTACCTCTTCATGCACTTGGCATAACTTGCATCAAAATAATTGAAAATGCAATTTTCTTTTTTTTAAAGTGTATAGATTCAAGTGTAGAAAAATAATATGTAATTTATTTTGCAATTGGTCAATTAGATCAAAATTCATTAAAAAAATGGTAGACATATATCTGTGACGCTTGTCAAGAAACTGGTAAAGAAAATTAAATTTTACTATGTTAATGTTGTCCAAAAATTGAAAAACTTATATGGTTAGAAAGATGAGAAGACATCTAGTATTATTGTGGTAATTTTAGAGATACCCACTTGATCATTTGTAAACCTAATGAGGATGAAGTCAAGAATTCATGTTGGAAGATGAAAAAATGTGTAAAGGGACTAAAATGGAGGGAAAATAGGCTTTCAAGTCTTAAGGTCATTTACCAACCCTTTTTCCAAGGCTAAAACATGTATAGGTTTTGGCTTCCATCATAATGCATTCGGTTTTGAAAAGAAAAAAGTACATTTTAAGTCTTTCATAATGTGTATGCATTTTGGAGATGTAAAGGCATGCCTCTTCTTGTTTCCTCTCTCTCTCTCTCTCTCTCTCTCTCTCCCTTCCATCTTGGATTCCTATTTTACAAAACTTGTATGCGTTATGGAAAAGCAGAGTTGAACCTCTAATTTTTCATAATCTGTATGATTTATGAGGAAAATGTTAACATTGGTTTTAGATTTACATAACCCATACAGGTTATAAGAAAATCTATATAATATATTCCCAATGACCTAGAAACCAACACTACAAGTTGTTTGAAGGTCCCACTACACTATTTGGCATAAGTTTTAGGGATAGTAGCAATCAAGTTTGTATTTTTTTTGTCAATTTTTCTTTGAAATGATTGATTTGTTTTATTTTTTGGTTTGTTTCTTTATATTATAATAAAATGATGCTCATTTTTTGTTTTCTTTCTATTTGATTATGGATTTTCATCATGATGTTATGTGTAGGAAAATTAATATTAATGTAATGGAAAAGAACAAGAGAGGAACAAATGAAAAATGAGAGGCAACAAAGATAAGACAAAGGGAGTATATGAGAAGGTTACGTGGAGGTATGTCATCTAATGCACCTAATGAAAGTGATGAACTTGAAATAATCCAAATTGACATGATAAATGTGTTAGTTTTATGTCAGTTGATGAATTTTGCAATAGGTCACCACATTCTCTATTTTTGTCATTGATATTTTTGGAGTCACTTCTGTGCGTAAGTATGTATGCGTTGGTGACAAGTTTTGTCTACCGATCAACTTCAATTAGACTTTGTGTGCTGATCAAATAGATTGTCTTTTGCATGTATCATCATACTGTCAGTTGCACATGTTCTATTTTGGTTGCAAGACACTTAATAGAATGACATACAGAGGTCTCTCTATAAAATGGTGCATATTTCATATAAAATATGGTGCCAAGTGTGTGTGGGTGTTGTCTTCTAATGATTAAATAACATATGTGCTCAAAACTTATTTTGTGTGGAATAATTAATGCTTTCGATACACTGGCATAAACACATGCCATAAGAGAAGTGCAAGAGACAAGCGAATATCGAGCCTACAACCTAAATTTCTTTCGACTATGAAACATAACTGTGGTTGTGAAGAGAAAAATGGCAGAGGTCACATGTACCACATTTTTTGGTGTGTGCGACTGTCGGGCATGTAAAATATGCAAGTGATGATAAAAATAGCATTCTCAGGCCATCATTCCAAAAATGCCAGCCTCTGCATTTGATAGAATTCCTTCTCGAAAGGTTGCAGAAAAATATTATCGCATGAGAGAGATGTTATTCATGGGACACCAGTCAGGAAATGTCATGTAGTATTGCCATCTATGTACTTTGCGCGACTGTTAATCAAAAGATATTAACTGTCAGACAGAAAATTGTTGTTTATACTGCTCTCATGGCAAAAGATCTATATATCGGGAGACATAGAAATGGCATAGTGATTGCCAATTTTAGTAGATGAAGCCATAACGCTCGCAAAAAAATGAAGCAGCTTCTCATGCCTACCGAGTCTGGTCTTCGTAGTCTTTGCTATTGATGTTGACAGAAAATCATGATTGTACATCTGGAACATTCATGAGAACAGATGGGAACCTGGCGATAGTTAGTAAGTTTTTTTAATCATTCCTTCTGAAGTTTCGAAAAAAAAATTGGTGCAACAAGTGGAAACGGCACTGCGAGGGAAAGAAAATTATCAATGCATAGTAAAACAACCTGTGGGTAGTTTTTTTTTGGAGTTTTTTTGGGGGTTGAATAGAGTGCGCAATTTTTGGAAAATCACTATGTTGTAGTGAAGAAAAAAAATACCTCTTGGACTTGTTATGAATTGTAACTGCACATGTAATATTGTGACTGATTTTTTGGAAAGTTTTTTTGGAGGACTGCTGAAGAAAAATACACAACTACAGGAAGTTTGTCCACAATAGTAAATGTAGGAGTTTATGTGTGTGTTGGTTTTGTTGGTTTCAGATTGATAGGCACTGGAAGTGAGCCAAAGATACACAGTCTTGTTTCTTTGCAGAATATACTTGTTAAAGAGGGGAAGACGCCTAATGGGGAATGTGTGAAAGGCTTGCAGTAGGATAAAACTGGTATACAAATTACATTCACCAATACTCAACAAAAGGAGTGAGTCATCAGCACTAAGGGAAGTGTGCACAATGGTGACAGGATCTAAATTTGCAGTGAAAATCTACTGGTATCATCGCATTGGGTGATTAAATCAAAAACCTTAGACAAATCTGTGTATAGAAGACACAACCATGTTGTATTTGAGAGTCTTTATGCTTCAATAAAGACATAGACAAATCTCTTTGTTGTGTTCAAGAATCTAATACTTATTCGAGTAAGGTTGTAGCCTTACAAGATAGGTTGGAGCCTATTCTAGAGCTTTTGAGGAGATTTGTAGCTCTCAGTTGTAATGGGTTGTTGCCCGTTAGACTAGTGATGCCATGGTTTTTCTCATCTTGGGTTTCCATGAGATAATTTTGCATGTCTTGTCTTCCTTTCTTTTTTCTCTTTGATTTCTGGTTCTTAGTTTTAAAAGTTTGTTTTAAATACTGATTCACCCCCTCTCCCTCTCAGTATTGTGCAGTCTTCAATTGGTATCAGAGCCAAGTTACTCTCTTCCCATGCTTAAAAGCTTGAGAGTTTGATCCTTGTGTCCATCATGAGTGCCTTAGAAGGTCTAGCTACAAACCGTGCTCCTCTTTTTGATAGAAATAACTTTTCTTTCTGGAGTGTTCATATGAAAACCTATATTATGTCTCTTGGCTACAATGTGTACCTCAGCCTCGTAAATGGCTATTAAATCCCTGCTACTCCTCCTATAGATCCTGATGATAAGAAAGAATTTGAGAACAATGTCAAAGCCATGAATGCAATCTTGTGTGGTCTAACTAAGGTTGTGTTTGTAAAGGTCATGCACTGCGACTCAGCTAAAGAAATTTGGGATAAATTGCACAATTCATATCCAAGTGATGAAAAAGTTAGGAAAGTGAAGGTTCAAACTCACAGGGCTGTTTTTGAAGGTCTTCAAATGAAGGACAGGGGAAACATTGCTGCATATTTTCTACGTGTTGATGAAGTTGTCAATGCTTTAAGAGATCTAGGTGAAGATGTTAAAGAGAAGACTGTTGTTCAGAAGATTCTTTGATCTCTTCCCATGAGACTTGATGCTAAAATCTCTGCAGTTGAAGAAATGTCTGATTTAGACAATCTAACTATTGATAAGCTACATGGCATCTTGACTGCATATGAAATGAGAACTACGGTTGAAGGGTCTTCTAAAACTAAATCTGCATTTAAGGCTTCTAAAGGAAGCAAGGACAAAGAAACCAATCTAAGTGAAGGCTCAAATGAGGACTCAAATGAGGAATTAGCATACCTCAATAGAAGGTTGAAAAAGGGCTTTAACAAAAATAGAAACAAGTCTGGTCTGAAATGTTTCAACTATGGAAAGTTTGGTCACTTTGCCTCTAAGTGTCCATTTGATAAAGATGAGGATAGCAATGATGAAAATGAATTCAAGCATCAAAAATCTAGGAGGTTTACCAAGAAAAATTGGAAGTCCGAAAAGGGTAAGAAGGTGTTGTTATCAAAAAATGACAGCAATGATTCATCAAGCAGTGAGAGTGATTCAAGGGTAAGTGAATTCATGTTCATGGCTATTGATGATGTGGTTATTGAAGATGCTAGTTCTAAAGATGTTGGAGATGATGAAGATGATGAAGTAGACCTTGAGCTTGAGTTGACTTCAGCTCTATCAGAAATTAAAAAACTGAAGAAAAAAAAATCTAAATCTTGTGGATCTTCTTCAAGTCGAGAGTGCTGAAAAATTAAAGATTGCTAAATCACTTAAGGAGGCTGAAACTCAGCTTGTTGACATTAAAATTTTGAATGAAGAGGCCAAAAAGATTCATGAAGATTTAGAAAATCAGATTCAAATAAAAGAAGATAACATTGCTAAGTTGCAAGCAGAAATTATTTCTATGAGAAACATTGGTAAAACCTCTATGCTTTCTAGTGAAGAACTATCTTTCAATAGTGGTAAAGTCACTTTAGATGATGTCCTTGGTTCTCAAAGACCCACCAAAGATAAACATGGAGTTGGCATGTAATCTAAATCAAGCACTTCACCACCAGAAAGTAATCAGCCTACTCCTAATGAGGTAAATAAACCTTTTTTCTATGGCTATTGTTTTGCTTGTAATTACTTTGGTCATAGAGCTGCTAATTGTAGAACTGTTCCATACAAGAATTATTATTAGCTTGAAAGAAATGTGTTTAGGAAGTACAATCTGATTTGCTACAGCTGCAATAAGTTTGGACATACATCTAGATTTTGTAACAGCTACAATGCAGATTCATTTTATAATACTGAGCCTAAAAGAAGAGCTAAAGTGACTAAGGTTTGGAGGAAAAAGGTTCTAGAGACTCCTCTTAAAGCACTTGTTGTTCAAATAGCCCTTCTAGCTAGTAGTGAGAAGGACATATGGTATGTTGATAGTGGCTACTCCCGACATATGACAGGTGACTTGAGTAAGTTTCATTCTCTTAAGAAAATGAAAGGTGGTAAAGTTAGGTTTGGTGGTAGCTCTTCTGCTAAGGTTGTTGGTATAGGTATAGTCCTAATTAACAATGATGAAACTATTGTTGAGAATGTACTTTATGTAGAAGGACTGAAACATAATTTGTTGAGTGTGAGCCAGCTATGTGATCAAGGTTATGATCTTAGTTTTAACTCTAATGCTTGCTCTATTAAAAAGGGGACTAATGTCATAGCGAAAGCTACTAGAGCTGTAAATAATCTTTACATTCTTGATTATTCTAATGTTGAGACATGTTGTTTAAACAAGGTAGAGGATGCTTGGCTTTAGCATAAGCGGTTTGGGCATGTTAACTTTGACAATCTTATTAAGATTAGCAAAAAGGAGGTTGTTAGAGATATGCCTATGCTAGAAAAACCAGCAGACATTGTTTGCAAAAACTGTCAAGAAGGCAAACAAACTAGAGCTTCCTTCAAACCAAAAGATGAATTCAGCAGTAGGCCACTTGAGCTCATCCATATGGATCTTTGTGGACCAACAAGGGAAACTAGTCTTCAAGGTGAGAAATATTTTATGCTTCTAATTGATGACTATACACGCATGACTTGGGTTACATTCTTAAAAGAAAAATCAGAAGCTTTAGAGAAGTTTAAGATTTTTAAAAGTCTAGTTGAAAATGAAATAGACATGAAAATCAAATGCTTGCATTCTGATAATGGGGGAGAATTCACTTCTAATGAGTTTTTCAAGTTCTGTGAGCTACATGGCATTAATAAATAGGTTTCAGCTCCAAGAACACCACAACAAAATGGTGTTGTGGAAAGGAAAAATAGAACTGTTCAGGAAATGGCTCGTTGCATGATGAATGAAAGTAAGGTAAAAGATACTTTTTGGAGAGAGGTTGTTCACACCACTATTTATATTTAGAATAGAACTTTGTTGAGACCAAAGCTCAAGAAGACTCCTTATGAACTTTGGAAAGGTAAACCAGCCACTGTTAAGTATTTTAAAAATTTTGGGAGTCCATGCTACATTAGGAAAGATGAAGATAACTTGGGTAAGTTTGAATCTAGAGCTAATGAAAGCATCTTTCTTAGCTATTCTTCTAAGAGTAAGGCATACAAATGCTACAATAAAAGGTTGCATAAATTAGTAGAGAGTGCTAATGTCAAGGTTTATGAAGGTACTAATCAATTTGATAAGAATGATGATAGCCCCAAAGAAAGTAAAACTCAAACCAGCACTATGGTAGCTTCTAAAATTCAATCCAGCACTGTTGTACCCTCTTCTCCTCCACATGTTCAAGTTGGATCAGCTAGCAAGAGTGGTGAGAATGACCAAGGTAAAGTGCAATCTACTCATCAAGAATTAGTCCCTATTTTTATTGATGTTGAAGATCTACATAATAATTATAGAAATGACTCTCAAGATGAACATGATGTTTCTAAATTCAAAACTCCCTCTAAGTTTGTGCAAAAGAATCATCCCATTGATCAGGTTCTAGGTGAAAGGAAAACTAGAAATGCTAGGAAAAATGTTAATTACTTTGAGAATGATGATTTCTCACTTATCTCTTTGATTGAGCCTAAGTGTTTTGAAGAAGCAGTTGTAGATAAATATTGGGTGGCTGCCATGAAAGAGGAGTTGGATCAAATCAAAAAGAGCAATACTTGGAAACTTGTTCCAAGACCTATCAACAAGAATGTGATAGGTACAAAATGGGTATATCAGAACAAGGTAAATGAAGATGGTAAGATTATTTGAAATAAGGCACGTTTAGTTTGCAAAGGTTACTCTCAGATTGAAGGTGTGGATTTTAGTGAAACCTTTGCCCCGGTTGCAAGGTTAGAAGCAATCAAAAATTTTCTTTCTTTTGCTTCTTTTAAAGGCTTCAAATTTTTCCAAATGGATGTAAAATCTACCTTCTTAAATTGAGATCTAGTTGAAGAAATTTATGTTGAACAACCAGAAGGTCTGATTTCTGATAATGTAGACTATGTATGCAAGCTGAAGAAGGCATTGTATGGACTCAAACAAGCTCCTAGAACTTGGTATGATAGATTGGATAACTATTTGCAGCAGCAGGGCTTCAAAAAGGGATATGTGGATAGCAACTTGTACATTAAAAAGGAAGGTAACAGCATTCTTATTGTTGTTGTTTATGTTGATGATCTAATTTTTGGGAGTGATTGTGTCAAGATGTCCAAGACATTTGTTGCGTGTATGAAAAATGAGTTTGAAATGTCTATGATGGGTGAGATAACATATTTTCTTGGGCTGCAAATTAATCAATCCTCTAAAGGTATTTTTATTTCCCAAGCTAAGTATGTCAGGGAGTTACTTAAGAAATTTAAGATGGAAGATTGTAATCCGATTAGCACACCAATGGAAACTGGATGTAAATTAAGTAAGGAGGATGTGTCTCCCTTTGTTGATCAGTCTTTTTATAGATCCATGGTAGGAAGTCTATTGTTTGTGATAGCCACTAGACCAGATATCATGCAGATTGTGGGATATGTAGCTAGATTCCAAGCTTCTCCTAAGCAAGCACATGTTTTAGCTGTTAAGAGAATCTTTAAATATCTGAAAGGTATAGTTGATTTTGGTCTTTGGTTTCCAAAGAGTTATAATTTTCTTCTTATAGCATATACAAATGCAGATTGGGGAGGTTCAGTGGATGATAAGAAAAGCACTAGTGGGTGTGCTTTCTTTTTAGGTGGTTGTTTGGTTTCATGGCTAAGCAAGAAATGGTCTCGCACTTCATTATCCACCACAAAGGCTGAATACGTTGCAGCAGTCTAATGTTGTACTCAGGTAATTTGGATGAAGAATACTTTACATGATTATAAGCTTGAGATTACTGATCCTATTTGTATTTTCTGTGACAACACAAGCGCAATTGACATTTCAAAGAATCCTATGATGCATTCTTGAACCAAGCACATTCCAATTAAGTATCACTATCTGAAGGAGTAGGTTGCAAATAATGTTGTTAAGCTAAATTATGTTTGTTTTGAGGAGCAAATTGTAGATGTGTTTACTAAACCTCTACCCTGAGATCACTTCAAGTATCTTCAAAGCAAGCTTGGTGTTATTTCGCCTCAATGAAAGGTTCATCTTCAGCACTTCATTGCTATATCTTTCGATTATAGTTTTAGTTTCATAGTCATTGATGACAAAGGGGGAGTAGAGCTTAAGGGGGAGATTCGTTCCATTTTGGTAGATTTGTTTTAGTTGGTTCAGTTTTATGGGGGAGTTGTTTCAGATTTGCAGTGCTTTCAGATTAGTTCACTTGCTCAGGGGGAGTTCTTTAGTTTTTGTACATTGTTTAAGTTATGGTTCTAGTAGTTTTCCATCAATGACATAAAGGGGGAGATTGTTAGTTTTATGTCAGTTGATGAATTTTGCAATAGGTCACCACATTCTCTATTTTTGTCATTGATATTTTTGGAGTCACTTCTGTGCATAAGTATGTATGTGTTGGTGACAAGTTTTGTGTGCCGATCAACTTCAGTTAGACTTTGTGTGCTGATCAAAAAGATTGTCTTTTGTGCATATCATCTGTACACACTCAAATAGTGCACTTCTCTAAGTCATTATATCCAAGGAAATCCATGAAGGGGAAACCTTAGAAAGTGACCTAGAGCTCTCTATGTATGGAGTCGCAAGATTATTTAAAATTTTCTCTTAGCTAGAGCTATTAAGCTAATGACCTTGCTAGTCAACCACACAATGAGAGACTCAAATGAAGACAAGGACAAGAATGCCAATATCCCCAAGAATCACTATGAAATGCAAATGCAAGCTAGAAATGAGAGATGTAAGCTAAGCTATGGAAATGAAAGTACAAGTATTACCAAGCCTTCCTAGTTAAACTAGATGAGTTACTCTAAAGCTTGAAAGGAAATCTAAACTATGAAAGCATAAACATGAAGCTACTATGCATGAATGAAACTAAGAATGGAATGTAGATGCAAAAGCCAAGAATGCTCCAAATCTTCAAAAGATCCAAAGTGACCTAGAAAACCTGCAGCATAACATTAGCATAAAAGATTGATTATGCAAATGAGAAAGAGAGCTCTTCTTTTATAGGAAATGAGAAAGAATGGACCATGGAGATTAAGGAGGAAAAAGATTTAATCAAGGGTGGAGCTTGAAAGAGGAGCAATCCATGTGCACAAATATCCTCCAATGAGAAAATAAGAGTTGACTTTTGTGTCCATATGGGACAAAAAGTGTTTTTTCCCTTTTTATAAAATAGGAATAATGCTTTATTTGTGCAACTTAGGATAAGAGGAAAAGTGGGGGCTTTTTATTTAATAAAAGGGGAGGAAATATTCCTTTTAAATAAATAAAGACTTTAGGATAAAATGGTTAGCCCAAGGCAAATAATCAAAAATGATAAAATAGGTTTTGATCAAGGAAATTGATATATTTGAAAATGTTGATTTTTGAAAATATTGATTCAGAGATTTGATAAATTGTTGAATGGGGGCCCAAAGTCTGGGTGACCATTTTAGGGTGCATACATTTTCCCCTCTTTGACTAATGTGTGATCATTCTAGAAACACATGTGGTCAAAGAAGAATTGAAATGTGAGATTGATTTGGGATCACAAAATAATCCATGTAACACGCCAGGACAAAAATAAACCGGCTGAAAGACAAGACCAGCACCGTTGATGTTAAGTGATAGTCAAGTCTCAAAATAAGAGATAAGAATCAAAAGACAAGATCAACACCATTTTTGTTAAGTGATAATCAAGTCTCAAAATAAGAATCTCAAGCTGAGCTGAATGATAAAGCTGAATCAAAGATTAAAGCTGATAGGTATTGCCCCCTCAAAATTGAAATCAAAATCAGGTAGAGGAGAAGTAGCAAACTGATAAACTTGATCAAAGCACTAGAAATCATGATCAAAGATGAAAGATGATAGGATAACCATCAAGCAGTGAAGACATGCCCCAGTTTGACTTGGTTTGACTGGGTAAGATATAAAATAAAAGTAAAGTCAAACCTTAGAGAGATGAAGTGAATGAAAGTGAATAAAAAACTAGGAGGTTGAAAGAGATGGGGGTGAAGAAATGAAGATGCCCCAACAAAGATCGAAGGATCAGGCCTCAAACAGTCAGCCAACTGCGCAGAAGAAGGGAAAAATTTGAAACGTGATTTTGACTATCAAGATTAACTCAGATTTTGATTTCGAGTCTGAAAATGGATCTAGGATGTCGAAATTAGCTAGGGGTACAATTTTTGCACAATTTTGAGGTGTTTTAAAAATTAGGTCAAAAAGTCAAAATGCTATAAAAAGGGTAAAAAGGTCATTTTCAAAATCATTTGTCTTTTAGTGATTTGAGAATTTTTGAGAGCTTAGAGAGAGAAAATGGCTCAGCAAGCAGTAGTTCCAGTTCACAGGCATCATTTTGAGTGCTCCCGATTGCACAACCGGCCTTCGCAGTATGGTGCCCCGATATGTTTTCAGAAAAACTTGCCCCTAGTTGAGTCATTATGAGCATTTAATGCATTTTAAACATGTTTTTAAAAATTTTAAATTTTCAAATTTTACACTTGGGTGAAAAATTACGCGATACTTTACAAGTATTACCTCTTTTGAGAATATCTATCGCGTGATACTTCATGGGTCCAGATAGTATCGCGTGGATATGTAAGCCAGTATCACGCGATAACTGGCAAACTATCACATGATTCTATGCAAAGTATCACCTAAGAAGATATTATCACCCTATTATTAGAGAAAGTATCATGCGATACTTTAGCAAAAAATAGTATCACCCAATAAAAATTTTGACATGTTTTTAGTGTTTTTAAGCAAAAATGACATGGGTCTAGACAATGTTTACTTTTTAAGATGTTTTGTATTGATTTTTAGACATCCATCATGATATGTGCTGACATGTGGCTAGGGTTAATGGTTTGTAGGAGCACTTTTTTATGCTACGCATTAGAGCACCGAAGGTGACAGGATTACGATTTGTTCGAGATCTAGATGATCCGGACAAGGTAGATTTGAGGGCTATGGGCTTTATGTACTTGTTACAGTTACCCTACATTAGAGTTGATCATGGGTTGTTGACTGCACTTGCCGAGAGATGGCATAGCGAGTAGAACACCTTCCATCTACCTACTAGAGAGGCATCGATCACCTTGGAGGACATGTATCAGATACTTCGAGTACCGAGCCATGGCATTCTTGTAAGTATAATCATGTTTATAGATAGTCATAAATGCAAAGTTTCCATAGAATAGAAATTGACATGATTGTTTGATGTCACAAGTATACTATGATCAGGATGCTACCGAGGGACAGCGGGCCATCCAAGGCATGTTCCAGGATGTCACCATTATAGATAGACATGTCATCTGGGACCGATTGATGGATGATTTTGGTAGAGACTTCCCAATACCTTGTATAGTTGCTTCTATCATTGCACAGGCTCTTATCACTGATAGGAGTCAGAAGGGTTTTCCACTGGGATGGGGCAGGTTGTTAGTTGATCTAGTAGCACACCCATGTCAGATGGCATGGGGCCCAGCCATACTAGTGGACATGTACCATGAGTTACATGAGATCATCTACCACGACAGCAGGACATGGGCATGCGGTGCTATCTTAGCACAGGTGTGGGCATGGGAGCACATTAATGTGGTGCACCCCCAAGTACAGTCGAGGGAGAGGAGACATCCCTTTATATATAGGTATGCAGGATTCTTATCACATCCTCATAGTGGGGATGTGACATACTATAGGAGGATACTGGATGAGCTTACCTCATTCCAGTGGAGGCCGTACAGGGCTGTGGAGGGATGGGGAGATGTTGATGATGATCTTAGTTATATGTTATGCAGTCAGCCACTGGTAGGTCGGCATACAGAGATCATGGAGAGATTTGTGATCACTCGGGTATGGTGGAAATTTGGGCGGCAGTAATGAGTATCCATTGAGACTACTACATACGCTCGAGCTAGGGATGAGGAGGGTCATGGTTGGCTATCAATGCTAGATTACCAGTAGGTAGTACAAGATATAGTCACAATCAGGAGAGAGCCCTGGGAGTACCTCCCAGACATGGTAGACATAGGGGCTGATGCAGCCTATAGAGCAGAGTAGTGGAGTGTTCCATTCCCTTGATTTATAGTTCCTGATCCACACCTAGCAGCTCAGGGGGATGATGGTGATGATGGCAAGGATGGAGGAGATGGTGGAGGGAGAGGGAGAGGGAGAGTGAGGGAGACTAGGGAGGGATCTTGATTAGGTGGCCGAAAATGGTCATGAGGTCAGAGCTCTATTGATGAGAGTGAGGATGTGGTGAGATTAGTTTGTCGATAGGTAGAGGCTAGGGATGATCCACCTGCAGGAGGGGAGGACTTGAGAGCCCAGATACAGGCTCTAGAGACAGAGATGCAATAGCTGAGGATCACAATAATTGTTAGAGAGCAGTAGTTGATAGATCTAAGGGCAGAGAGAGATCAACAGCTATTTGATCTCAGGGTAGAGATAGCACGCCGGGAGAGTTTAGCACAGGAGGATGCGCTAGAGATCTGACGAGAGGTAGCGAGAGCTGTAAACTATCATGGGCTATACCTTCAGGCTTTTCCAAAGGGTCAGAGAGCACCGGCATACTCTCAGAGGGTAGGGATGTTAGATATGGTACTAGACAGGGTAGCGACACCACCTCACCCTCCACTAGCTCCACATGATGGGGCTAGTGAGTCCTAGGTTTAGGGCTTAGGTCTTAGATGTTTGACACATATCATGAGACTTTGATCTAGATTTTGTGATCCCATATTTTGTATATTGTACTATGACATTCATATATTTGAGATTACTAGATTTGCGATGTATCTATGTTATTTATCTCACTTGTGATGGATGTTTTAGTTTTGATATTGTCTTGTCATATTGCTCAAAATGTATGTTTAGATGCTCATGTATATTCTCTCTCATAGATGTATGTTTAATTCTCATGTATATGATATAGACTCACGATTCTGAAAATGATCTCTTTTGATATAGATATGATGATAAGATTAACCCCTTGTGATGATAGGAATAGGATGTGATGTTAAAGACAAGGAGTGAAAGACATGATTGAGAATAGGAAAGGTGAGCGCAGTTGACTGACAAGTCCATGAAAGATGAAAGGAGAGCTCTCTCCATATGCAAGATGCAAAACTAACATGAACCTAAAAATACAAGCTATTATGAAAAGTGGTTGACTTGCAAGGTCACAATGCCAATAGACATCTAATAATCATCATCGAGCTTTATTGGTAGCGTCGCAAGATCATACAATACACACTAGTATGACTATGGGTATATGAATATGATCTATATCAGATAGAATGTGGGAATCCCACTTAGGCACCAAATACATGTAGGTCAAGATGACTAGTGCAGTGAGATTACCTAAGTTTTCTATAGTGAGACTATGCTTGCATCAGGACATAAGAAGGTCAAGATGGCTATAAGCGTGCACTTGCAAAAATAGTCAAGGATAATACCTTGTAGATCCTAGATGTCAAGTGGATCAAGCATAAATGCTAATGACAAGTAGGACCAACAAAATATACCCACAAGTAGAAAAAGCAATAAAACATGTCCTCATGCCCTCAATCTTCTAGCTGTGCATCATCGAAAACTATCATAGGGAGAGAACACTCATCAAAGAAATCATCATAGATAGCACACAAAGAAAAACAAAGTCAAACAAGTCTCAGCGAGTCAAGTGTTTAAGTGTGTGTGTGTAGGTCATAGAATCAATCTTTGAGTATCACATCTGCTAGTGGAAATATCATATCATGCTAAATTGTAGGGTAGGATAACTGATAAGTGTTGAGAAACACTCGACGCTAGGGTAGTGTTGAAAAACACTATTTGGGTGGTGTTGAAAAACACCATTTGCAAGGATGTCCTTAAGACCAACGCATCCTAGAGACCAAAGCTAACATAGTTATGCCCCTTAGACAAAGACAAAGACCAATTCCAAACCAAGGCAACAAGGTGAAGACATGATGGACAAAGGCTAAGGGTCAAGGACACATGCTAAAAGACAAGGGTGCAAAGGCCTCAAGTAGCGCATGTTTCCAGGTTTTCACCACTTGGAGATTTTTTTATTTTTTCAATTTTTTTGTATTTTTGCTACCAAGGCACCTATTTCCAGATTTTCACCAAGGCACTTTTCTATTTTTTTGAATTTCTTGAATTTTTTGATTTTTTTTGTATTTTTTCAAGACTTTATATGCTTTTTAGGATTTTTTCAGCATCATATATGAATTTTTTTGGAATTTTTTCAAGATCAATAAATATATACACAAGATGCCCCCAGACAAAATAGGTATCATGGATAGAACTTCTTTAGGTGCAAAACATTAATAGGATTGGGGAGTTTTTCTCCCTCTAGATCAGATAGTAAATAAGCACATGTCCCAAAAGCAATAGTAATGATGTATGGTCCAAGCCAATTAGGTTCAAACTTCCCCTTTTTTTCTCTATTTTGTTGGTTCTTAGGGTTTTCTTGCAAAACAAGATCCCCCACTTGAAATTCTCTAGGGTGAACCTTCTTGTTGAATGCTTTGGACATATGCTTTTGGTAAACTCTCATGTGATCAAAAGATGATTTTCTCTTTTCATCTAGAAGTTATAGTTCCTGCAACCTCATGGCGCAGTAGTCTTCATCTGTCACTAAACCTTTGAGAGAGACTCTAAGTGAAGGGATCTCTACCTCTAAAGGTAACACTGCTTTAGCACCATAAGTGAGGGCAAAAGGTGTAGCCCCTATTGGAGTATGAATACTCATTTTGTAGGCCCACAAGGCCGGATTTATTTGTAGGTGCCAATCTCTACCATTCTTGTGAACTGTTCTATGGAGGATTTTGAGAATGGTCTTATTTGAAGCCTCTACTTGTCCATTTCCTTGTGGGAAGTAAATAGAGGACCACTGCTATTGTATCTTGAATTTCTTATAGAGATGTTTAAGGTCCTTATTTTTAAATTGACCCCATTGTCAGTAATTATCATAGAAGGCACTCCAGACCGATAGATGATATGGTTCAAAATAAATAAAGAAACTTTCCTACCTGAGGCAACAGAAAGTGGGATAGCTTCTACCCATTTGGTAAAGTAATCAGTGGTAGTAATAATGAATTTGTGTCCACCTAATGAGTTGGGATGAATCTGCCCAACAAGGTCAAAGGCCCAACGCTGAAATGGCCAATGAGAAATAGAAGGAATAAGTTCCCTACCTGGATCATGTATCAAGTTTCCATGTTTCTGACACTTTTCACAAGATTTGGCAAAAGCTACTGCATCTATCTGCATGGTAGGCCAATAGTACCTAGCCCTAAGCAACCTTCGAGCCATGGAAAGACCATTATAATGTCCCCCACAAATGCCCTCATGAATGTCAACTAACACTTAGTTGGACTCATCCTTTTCTAAACACCTAAGAAGTGTCCCATCTAAACCCCTCATATACAGATCACCAGAGATAAGGGTGTGGCGAGAGGCATTTCGGGTTAGGTTTCTTTGTTCAGAATGATTAAAGGTTTCAAGAATAGTACCATCATAGAGATATGAATAAATGGCACCATAGTGGGATGACTCATGGCTAACCAATGTACAAATGACATGGCTTTTTGAGGAGTCAAAAATAGGGTAACGTAGCTCTTCCAACAAGAATTCAAATCTGGACTTATGTTGTTCTAGCTGAAGAAGTGAAGCTAATGTAGCCATAGCATCAGCTGCTTTATTTTTTGCTCTAGGGATTTGTTGAAATGTAACAAAGGTAAAGTATTAGCACAATGAATCAACCATCTTCTTATAGGGTATCATTTTGTCATCCTTTGTTTGATATTCTTCATTAACTTGGTTGATAATCAATTGTGAATCCCCATAAATGTGTAGTTTTGTAATTCCCCATTCTATAGCCATTTTCAATCCATTTGTCAAGACCTCATATTCAGCAATGTTGTTTGTGCATGGGAACAATAACTTATAGGACTTAGGAATAGTATATCCATGAGGAGAGACAAACAACACTCCAGCGCCTGAACCATTTTGCATGAAAGAACCATCAAAGAACATCTTCCAGGTTCTTGTAGTCATATACATGATGTTCTTGTCTGGAAATTCAACTTGAATGGGTACTTTGTCTGGAATTGGAAAATCAGCCAATTGGTCTGCAATGGCTTGTCCTTTTATAGCCTTACGCTCAACATAATCTATGTCAAATTTTGAAAGAATCATCATCCATTTAGCAAGTCTACCCGTGATAGCAGCCTTACAAAGCAAGTATTTTAGAGGATCAATTTTTGCAATGAGGTGTATTGTATGTGCAAGCATGTAATGTCACAACTTTTGGGAAGCAAACACCACTGCTAGGCAAGATTTTTCAATACTAGTGTAGTTGACCTCATATGAAACAAGTGTTCGGCTGATGTAATATATGGCTCTTTCTTTTCCAGTATCATCACATCAAGTTGAGCCAATAATGCCCCCAGGGAAGATTCTATTGTTGAGACATATAATATAAGTGGTTTTCCTAGGATAGGAGGCATTAAGATTGGAGGATTAGCCAAGTATTGTTTGATTCGATCCATGCTTTGCTGACATTCCTCATTCTAAACACATTTAACCCCTTTGTGTAAAGTCTTGTTAAAGGGTTGAGCTCTATCAGCCAGTTGTGAAATAAACCTCCTTATAGATTGAAGGTGTCCTTGAAGACTCCTCATTTGACTGATGTTTTTGGGAGGTGGCATATCCATTATTGCTTGAACCTTTTTTGGGTCCACCTCTATTCCTTTAACTGAAATGATAAATCTTAGGAGTTTGCCAGAGGTGACTCCAAATGCGCACTTTTTGGGATTTAACCTGAGTTGAAACTATTCCATATGATCTAGAATTACTTCCAAATCACCAAGGTGTGTATCCCTTTTCTTAGATTTTCCAAGGTGTCATCCACATAGTCTTCCATGTTCTTATGCATCATGTCATGGAAAATAGTAGTCATAGCTCTTTGATATGTAGCTCTGGCATTTTTTAATCCAAATGGCATGACATTCCAACAATAGGTTCCCCATGCACAAGTGAATGTAGTTTTCTCTTGGTCTTCAGGAGCTATTTTGATTTGATTATACCCAGAAAAGCCATCCATCAAAGAATAGATCTCATAGTCCGTGGTCATGTCCACTATCATGTCTATGTTTAGAAGTGGAAAATCATCCTTTGGGCATGCTTTATTAAGATCTCTAAAGTTTGTGCAAACATAAATGGACTTGTCATGTTTTGATACTGGTACAATATTGGATATCCATTCGGCATAATCAATAGCTCTTATAAATCCTGCACTAAGGAGCTTCTCTAATTTAGCTTTGACAAGGAGAGCTATGTGAGGATGCATTTTCCTCAATTTCTATTTTACTAGTTTGATTCCTGGAGCTATGGACAAATGATGCATAATGAGACTAGTGTCCAATCCTGGCATGTCTAAGTAAGTTCAAGCGAAATTAATTTTCTTTCTTTGTAGGAACTTGGTATATGCCTCCTTTTCTTGTGTTGACAATGATTGAGCCAAATGAATTATTTGTGGAGCCTCTGGTGTATTCAGATTAACTAACTATGTAGGCTCAATAAGCACTGAAGACCTATCTTGAAAATAGCTTGGAAGATTATCAAGTACCTCATCCTTAGGTGCCTCAGGGAGGTTTTCACCTTTGGATACATCTTTTATTTTTACTTTTTTCAGTTCTGACACCGCCACATAGTGTTTTTCACCATCATAACTCTTATTCTTTTTTTCTTTTCTTTTCATTTGGTGACTAAGGTACTTGATATCTGGTTCGGTCATACTTGTAGTTGGTTCGCTAGTGGAAGAGACTGTAGGTTCAAGGGAATTCAGGTAGCATGCTATTTCATAGTCATTTTGAAAGGTTAGGAGCTGAGGCTCTTGATAGTGTTGAGACCAATCAATTAAGTGAGGATTGGCAAGGGATAGGTCAATGACTAGTTCAATATTGTGTATGTGAATGGCATCATCTTTGGTGATTGTAGAGTTAGGATCCATCAAGTATCCCTCTAAGGTACCCAAATCAAGACTTATCCTACTAAGTGAAGCATCATCCACTAAAGAAACTCATGGATTCCAATCTTCTAATCCTACGCTAGGCTCGTTAGCTACCTTAGATTGGGAACTATATGTATGGACAATAGCAATGTCCATGTCAATTGTAGAACAATCAGAAAGAGTCTCCCACTCATACTCATGTGATTCTGTATCTGAATCCTGACTGGGATGCTTACACCAACCATATTTTTTAGGCCTTGAGGTAGAAGCTTTGATGTCACCAAGGGTAACACCCTCTTGAATGCCATTTGTGTGTTGGATAGGATCCTCAACATGATCTTCAATAGTGGATTGTTCTTGTTCTAGTTCTAAAACTGTTGGATTATCAATTATAGTATCTAAATATCCCCAAAGGAGATTGGTGGAAGGGACCCAATCTTCACACCTATCTTGTTGATTTTGTAAATTGGGAACATAGGTCAATTCATCATCACTATCCATCACAGCAGGGATAGGAACAATTTTCTTTCTAGGATTTTCAAAGCCTACACCAACTGTCTTTTTAGACCTACGCCCAAAAAGAGCATGGTCGAGAGGTTCGGCCCTGGCATCTAGTCTATGATTGAGAGGACCATGACCTGGGTAACCCATATTTTTGACCAAAGTATATCCTCTCCTATAAGCCTTAGGAGATGGAGAAAAAGTTTCATTGTGCTTGTATTTTTCCTCTTTGTAAATCTAGTCTCTAACAGCTACTTCCTCTTTTTCATCCTGAATAGGTATTGAAGACTGTACAAATGTATCAAACAGAGTCATTACTAAGGACGAGGGATGCATCTCCTATGAAGGTTTACCATAGGACCTAGGTGAGACTGGTAACTTTGTGAAGGAGTCAATGTGATAATCACCCATACCAAGGTCTATGGTTTTGAACTTATTTTGACATTGTGCCAAAGTTGCATCAAAATTTTCTGCTTCCCGATTAAGAGGAACATGGGTCCCTGCTGAAATTGCATTAACAGATAATGTGCTATCCCCAGGTATACAAACTTCTACTCCATTATAGGGGAACTTGACACATTGGTGGTAGGTGGATGACACTGTTTGCATGTCATGGATCCACGGTCTACCAAGTAGAATATTATAGGCTAAAGGACTAGCATCAACAATTTGGAACAATATGTCCTTTTCAATGGGGCCAATCATGACAGGAAGGATGGCCAAGTCTTTGGAGCTTCTCTCTGCCTCATCATAGGCTTTGATGGTTATTTTCTTGCGAGTATCAATAACTTGCTCTTAGTAACCCAGTATTTTCAACAAACTCAAGGAATAAATATTGAGCCTAGCACCCCCATCAATCAACACATGCCTGGCATGGGCTTTGTGAATCATGACTTCAATGTGAAGGGCAAGATTATGCGGATGGCTCAAGGCTTTGTTATCTTCTTCTGAGAATGTGAGGTAATGTGGGCTGGCAAGGTGATTTACCATGTTTTGGAATTGATCAATGTCTATGTTGTTAGGGACATTGGTTGTATGCAAAGCATCTTCGAGGACACGCTTATGTCTTGGAGACAACTCTAGGAGCTCAAAAATTCAGATTTGAGCTGGTGTTCTTTGTAACTAATCAACAAGATTTTAGCTCATTTCTGGATTAACTACTAACTTGATGGTGACATTCTTGGATGTCACTTGCTTTGGTTTGCTAGATTGGTTAGAATTAGGACCTCTAATGACCACAGGACCTTGACCTTGGCTTCTGGTGATAGCATTAAGAGTTTGAGATGACCTTTGAAAGTGAGGACCTCTAAGCACCACCACGGGTTCTTTATCAAATATAGGAGAGTCCACATCATGACTATAAGAATCTTTGTTTGACATCATGTTGACATTTTCATCCATAACTTCAAGCATATTGATAACATTCTTTGCAGATGTAAAGGTGTAGTTGATTACAGCTTTTCCATCTTTGGGTTTAGAGGTTTCCCCCTTATCATATTTAGGCAAAGGTTCCTTAAACGCTTTATGATCTACATTGGTTTTCAACCCATCAATTTCAAGCTTTCCATTTTCAATAAGATCTTGAATGAGATGTTTAAGTTTCCAACAGTGTTCTATGTCATGTCTGATGCCATTATGAAATATGCAGTAAGCTTTCTCATTCCACCAATATGGCTTAATGTCAGGTATGTGAAATTTTGCTGGATCTTGTGGTTGTGCAAGATTGTTATCAATAAGCATTTTGAAAATATCCTCATAAGAGTCCCCAAGCTTAGAGAATTGTCGCTTCTCCTTTTTAGGTCTTTCTTGATATCTTTGTTTATGCTCTTATTGATTAGAGGATGTGTTAAGCTTCATAGCTTGAACTTCACTAGATAAATGAAGGATACCCTGATCCTTTGGTTGGTTAGTGTCAACAACTCCATCATTGACTACTTGCTTATTTTTATTCCAGTGTGAGTTCTTGCTTTTGTCCTTATGAGAGTTGTTATTATTTTGACTATTGTTGTTATTATGTTGTTTAGTCAAAATACCTTGCTCTTTTAAGACATCCTCTATTCTACATGCGGTTTCAACCATGGTGTCAAATGAATCAAAGACCATCTTCCAAACCTCATACCGCATCTCAGGTATTAAATTACTCACAATGATATCAATTCTCTCTTATTCAAGAATCATCCTAGAATATCGAGAGCATAATCATCTCCACCTTTGTAAAAATGTAACAAAGGATTCCCCTTGATTCTGTTTCAAATTACACAAATTGAGCATGGTGACTGATCTTGATAAATTGTAGGCAAAATGTTGCACAAATTTGTGGACTAGTTCTTTAAAAGTTTTGACAGGAGGAGTTATGTTGGTAAACCACTCCATAGCTTGACCTTGTAGACTCCTTGGAAATAATCTCATTAGATAGGAATCTTCATGGTGAAATTCAAAACTCATAGTATAAAACTGACATACATGATCATGTCGGTCACCATTACCATCATATTTGTCATATTGGGGAAATTCAATTTTCCTCAAAAAATCCATCATGCTCACACTCTTATCAAAAGGATTAGGACAAATAGAATCAAGGTTGAAGGAACTCTTGGGAGCCATCATCTTCTTGATTTGCTTAATCTCCTCTTCTTGTGAGGGACTCTATTTCTTTATTTTCCTATCCACATCAAAGTTATAAGGGACCCTCACACCCTTGTTGATTAAGCTCTCTAGGAACTTATCTTTATTTTTCTCAACATATTTCTCCACATATTGTTGGAAAAGTGGTTCTTGTTGCATTCTCATAAAGTCTTGAGCTTCATAATTTGCACTAGTTCCTCCATGTTGAGAGCCATGATGAGCTTATTGGGAGGGTTTTCTTGAGTTCCTAGGAGGCGTCTGTCTCCTATAATGATCATGTTGTAAATTCCTTCCCCTAGGACTAGGAGATCTTGATGGTGACCTTGAACATTTTCTACCTCGTGGGGTGCCCAAGGGAGTAGATGGTGGGGAGTTGGTGCCACTGTTGGTACCCCTATTATTGAATTATGCATTAAGCTATTGGGCTAGGAGCCTATCTTGTTCTTCTTGTGTGGCCTTTCTCTCTATGTCCAACAAGGCTCATTGTTCTTCCTCTAGAAGCCTAAATCTTTCTTCTTTTGCAGCTTGTTCATTTAAGAAGGCTTGTTTTTCTCGCTCAATACTTTTTAGCCTCTCACTTGTATATCTTGCGGTTGTTTTTAGTGGAGAGCTTGGCCTTGAATGATTGAACAAGTTAGTTGTGTTCACATGAGCATCACAAGATTGGTTGTTTTGGTCCTCATGTTGTGACCGTGCATCTTGATGAGCTTGTGCATAGTGTCTTTCGGCTTGTTGATGAGCATCCAGATATCTTGAATTAATAGGGGGTGATTCAGGTTGATTGTCATCATTGACCAACATGCTACCTGTATGTCTCTGAAAAATGTCATCAAGAGTTTGATCTATTGCTTCTCTTTGTCTCCTAGTCAAAGTGTAGCTCATGTCCATATTTGATTGAGAGGATGGTAAAGAAGTACTCAACTAACTAAGGCTACTCTTAGGCTCAAACCAAACTTCTGAAGCACTCCTAGGAGATTGATCAAAGATGGGTTCTTTCCCCTTTCACTTTTGACGAGTTTGGACTGAAGGTAATTGTTCAAAAACTACTTGAGGTTGTTTTCCTTGACCCACTTGGTATCTTGTTGTAACTGGCATGAAAAAAAAGACCCTTAGTGAGAAAATAACATTATGAATCGCTAATTGTCAAACTAGGATAGTGAAAATATTCAATTGTCCAAAAAGAGATATGGTGAGATAGAAAGCTGACAAAAGGTATAAATCAACACTGCCATGGTGGTGCATAACAAAAGGATTCTAGTATCCTAGCACATATGGATCAGGAGGATGATTTAACCAAAATATATTGAAATTGAATTTATATGAAAGTGGATTTGGACAAAAGAGTACTCAAACTCTCCAAGTGTGCAATCAAGGAATCTAAAGGTGAATCTTGTCAACAAGGATGGTTCCTAACTTACCAAAGACAAGAAATTTTTTTGGTGAAGTCAAAGGTTACTAACTCAATATGTCTAGAGCCAAAAACCTGAGGTACAAACAAGTTTTCATTTGCAGGGTACGAAACTTACTAAAATATGGTCAACTAAGAGAAGGCTGAAAATTGCATGAATTAGGTAGACAACAAAAATATTTTGGGTGATATTTCACATTAAGTAAGGTGATAATTTCAGACCAGGTGATACTTTGCATTAAGCAGGGTGACACTTTCCAGGCAGCTCGGGTGATACTTTCCAAGCAAGCGAGGCGATAGTCTTCCAGGGGTGAACTATCGCACGATATTTTCTAGGACAGAGAGTTATATTGTTCCAGTGTCATACAATTCTTGACTAGTGAGTGTCAAAATCTTAGTTTTTAAGGCAATTTGGTCCAAATTTTTAGTTTGAGGGTTGGTTTTTTCAATCTCAATCACAGTGATAGTAGTAAATTGATAGGTTTTCAAATAGTAGGTGATCAAACATGTCTTCAAACACTTGAAACAAGGGCAAAAGCAACCTTTCCAAGACAAGCAATTGTGATATCAAAATTAAAAAACTTCTATGAGCACTACCGAGATGTTGAATGTGCAAGAACGTTTACACAGGTATATCACAATGAGAACACTTCAAGCACTTTTTAGCCTAAAAATACAATGGCTCAATACTTAACAACTTGGCCCACACTTGATGTCCCATTGCCTCACACAAAGTGGTTGCCCACAATAGATATTGGCTTTTTCGTGGATGTGCCAATGACACAACCAAAGGAACATAGATGGTGAGTGATCTTGGGGTGATCTGGGTTATTCCACTTGGATCAATCCTTGCACCAAGAAGCTAAGTGGCAAAATAGGGTGGCCTCTATCTATGGTTCTTAATAAGGGCTTTCATTCATAATATCCCTCTTGCTCCCCAAAGGGACTCCTTACCTTGCGGCAAGTAATGGACCTCATGGCCACAAGAGTACCTTAAGCATTCTTGCTCAACATTTTCCTCATGGTCACAATCCCACAAGTACTCACATCAAGCGAAGACAAGTACTACGTCTACCAAGGTTTTTTGTCCTCGATAGCCTTGAGTTTATAGTGGGTTGGAATAGCCGGCAAAAGGCTTGTCCCCACTTGGGTCATTCCTCTTGATTGCTCAAGAGCAGGCCCGCTAAAGGATTCTAAAGATCTAAACAAAGAGTGGATCAACTTATGAGGTTCAAGGTTTTTGTTTCACCACAAGGGTGAAGAGCATACTCCCCTATCTCAAAGTTTTCTCCCAAACACACCAAGCAAATGTTCAATTACCTTCTTGCTTTCAAAATCCAAAGATGGGTCAAGATTTTCTGTTTCACCACAAGGGTGAAGAGCATACTTCTCCTACCACCCAAGAATTCTTACAACAAGATATTATGTTCCTATGAAATGAAACAACTAGTAATTGCCACACTTGAAAATGAAATAAACAACAAGCACTTGATTGGGTTGTTATGCTTTGGGCAGCCCTACAAAAATTGTTAGTAGCCCTTGTGCATTTGAAGCTTTGACATGCGTTCTTTTGGAAAAATATTTCAAGCAATGAGAGCACCTACAAGCACAACTTGTTAGCCCCACAAGGTTAGAAAAACCAAAATCCAAATGAAATCTGCAAATTAAATCTATCTAACCACAGCAAACTAAACCAGCAAACTAATTAGATCCAAATTTGGCAAGAAAGAACCAAGAAACAACTCACTGTCGAGTACAGGTGACAGTACAGTCACCAAAAATATTGCGCAACACTTTACAGTATACCGGGGTGATAATATATTTTTGGGCGATACTTCGCTTTACTGCAGGCGACAGAATGTCTCAAACAGGGTGATAGTTTTAACTGGTAAAGTATCACGTGACCTCACGTGAACTATCGCACGATACTGGAAAACTATCATGCGATAATCTATACTGGAAAACTATCATGCGATAATCTAAGACTGAAAAACCCGAGAGCCAAAAATGAAGCTAAAAATTGATGAAAAATTAATGAAATGCAACAAATTAAGGACAAAACACTAATGCTCTGCCCCACGGTGGACACCAAAAATGTACACACTCAAATGGTGCACTTATCTAAGTCATTATATCCAAGGAAATCCATGAAGGGGAAACCTTAGAAAGTGACCTAGAGCTCTCTATGTATGGAGTTGCAAGATTATTTAAAATTTTCTCTCAGCTAGAGCTATTAAGCTAATGACCTTGCTAGTCAACCACACAATGAGAGATTCAAATGAAGACAAGGGAAAGAATGCCAATATCCCCAAGAATCACTATGAAATGCAAATGCAAGTGAGATTAAGATGAATATGCAAGCTAGAAATGAGAGATGTAAGCTAAGCTATGGAAATGAAAGTAAAAGTATTACCAAGCCTTCCTAGTTAAACTAGATGAGTTACTCTAAAGCTTGAAAGGAAATCTAAACTATGAAAGCATAAACATGAAGCTACTATGCATGAATGAAACTAAGAATGGAATGTAGATGCAAAAGCCAAGAATGCTCCAAATCTTCAAAAGCTCCAAAGTGACCTAGAAAACTTACAACATACCATTAGCATAAAAGATTGATTATGCAAATGAGGAAGATAGCTCTTCTTTTATAGGAAATGAGAAAGAATGGACCATGGAGATTAAGAGGAAAAAGATTTAATCAAGGGTGGAGCTTGAAAGAGGAGCAATCCATGTGCACAAATATCCTCCAATGAGAAAATAAGAGTTGACTTTTGTGTCCATATGAGACAAAAAGTGTTTTTTCCCTTTTTATAAAATAGGAATAATGTTTTATTTGTGCAACTTAGGATAAGAGGAAAAGTGGGGGCTTTTTATTTAATAAAAGGGGAGGAAATATTCCTTTTAAATAAATAAAGATTTTAGGATAAAATGGTTAGCCCAAGGCAAATAATCAAAAATGATAAAATAGGATTTGATCAAGGAAATTGATATATTTGAAAATGTTGATTTTTGAAAATATTGATTCAAAGATTTGATAAATTGTTGAATAGGGGCCCAAAGTCTAGGCGACCATTTTAGGGTGCATACATCATCATGTTGTCAGTTGCACATGTTCTGTTTTGGTTGCAAGACACTTAATAGAATGACATACGAAGGTCTCTCTATAAAATGGTGCATATTTCATATAAAATATGGTGCCAAGTGTGTGTGGGTGTTGTCGTCTAATGATTAAATAATGTATGTGCTTAGAACTTATTTTGTGTGGAATAATTAACACTTTTGATACACTGGCATAAGCACACACCATAAGAGAAGTGCAGGAGACAAGCGAATATCAGGCCTGCAACCTAAATTTCTTCTGACTGTGAAACGTAACTGTGGCTGTGAAGAGAAAAATGGGAGAGGTTGCGTGTATCACATTTTCTGGTGTGTGCGACTATCAAGCATGTAAAATATGCAGGTGATGATAAAAATAACATTCTCAGGCCATCATTCCAAAAATGCCAGCCTCTGCATTTGACAGAATTCCTTCTCGAAAGGTTGCAGAAAAATATTATCGCATGAGAGAGACATTATTCACGGGACACCAGTCGGGCAATGTCATGCAATATTGTCATCTATATACTTTGCATGACTGTTAATTAAAAGATATTAACTGTCAAATAGAAAACTGCTATTTATACTACTCTCGCGGCAAAAGATCTATATATCGGGAGACATAGAAACAGCACAGTGATTACCGATTTTAGTAGATGAAGCCATAACGCTCGCAAAAAAATGAAGCAGCTTCTCATGCCTACTGAACCTGGTCTTCATAGTCTTTGCTATTGATGTTGATGCAAAATCATGATTGTACATCTGGAATGTTCATGAGAACGGATGGGAACCTGGTGAAAGTTAGTAAGTTTTTTTTAATCATTCCTTCTAAAGTTTCGAAAAAAAAACTGGTGCAACAAGTGGAAATGACACTGCAAGGAGGGAAAGAAAATTATCAATGCATAGTAAAACAACCTACGGGTAGTTTTTTTTTGGAGTTTTTTTGGGGGTTGAACAAAGTGCACAATTTTTGGAAAATCACTATGTTGTAGTGAAGAAAAAAAATACCTCTTGGACTTGTTATGAATCGTAACTGCACATGTAATATTATGACTGATTTTCTGGAAAGTTTTTTTGGAGGACTGCTGAAGAAATATACACAGCTACAGGAAGTTTGTCCACTACATTAAATGCAGGAGTTTATGTGTGTGTTTGTTTTGTTGGTTTCAGATTAACAGTCACTAGAAGTGAGCCAAAGATACACAGTCTTGTTTCTTTGCAGAATATACTTGTTAAAGAGGGGAAAACATCTAATGGGGAATGTGTGAAAGGCTTGTGATAGGATACAACTGGTATACAAATTACATTCACCAATACTCAACAAAAGGAGTGAGTCATCAGCACTAAGGGAAGTGTGCACAGTGGTGACAGGATCTGAATTTGGAGTGAAAATCTACTGGTATCATCGCATTGGGTGATTAAATCAAAAGCCTTAGACAAATTTGTGTATAGAAGACACAACCGTGTTGTATTTGAGAGTCTTTATGTTTCAGTAAAGACATAGGCAAATCTCTTTGTTGTGTTTAGGAATCAATATTTATTCGAGTAAGGTTGTAGCCTTACAAGATAGGTTGGAGCCTGTTCTGGAGCTTTTGAGGAGAGTTGTAGCTCTCAGTTGTAACGGGTTGTTGCCCATTGGACTAGTGATGCCGTGGTTTTTCCCATCTTGGGTTTCCAGATATAATTTTGTGTGTCTTGTCTTCCTTGCTTTTTGCTCTTTGATTTCTAGTTCTTAGTTTTAAAAGTTTGTTTTAAATATTGATTCACCCCCTCCCCCTCTCAGTATTGTGCAGTTTTCAAAATGTACCTAATGCACTAAATCAAAATGATCAACATGCACTAATTCAAATGCACGTGATGAATGCACCTAATTAATTCAATGACCAAATCCATTTGAAATCAATGTGATGAATGCACCTAATTAGTTTGAAGAAGATACACCACTCCAATATGATGAAATTAATGCACCTAATGAAAACCAAGAGCATGAACATACCTTAACACCGCCTAGAATAATTCATATAAAACTAAAGTTTCTAATTGACATTGATGAAAATATTGTGAGGCCAATGCATGATAAATTTTTTGAAAGAACTTGTAGAAGAATGGTTAAAAGAATTTGGAATAAATATTTTGAAAATTTAAACCAAAGTGGAAGATGCCAATTAGTTGTTGAAATGATTAAAAATCTAAAATTTAGAGAGACAATGAGAATTTTGGTGTTAAGAAAAAATGAAATTAGTAGTGAAAGAACTATTGTAAGAAATCTATTTGATGCATACCAAGCCATTGGTAGGAAAACATGTACAAAATATGCTAATGTTACTCAACCTGTCCTCACATCAACCATAATGGGAAAGGAAATTAAAAAAATATTGTTTAATATGCAAAACAAGCAAGTCATTAAGGATAAGTAAAATAACATTACACAATACCTTAGAGAGACGAGAGAAAATTGGGGATCCTAACAATAATTATCTTTGTGCATTCTCAGGTAGACTCCCATGCAAGGACAAGGTTTTTGTTGATGCACTAAGAACACTAATTGACAAATTTTGGCATGACAACAAAATGGTTTCACCCAGCCAAATAGATGTTTTTAGAAGGCGAATTGGAATTATAAATCGTGAGCCACATCCAAAATAGTATTTAAACATGACTCAAACACAATTTTATAAAAGGTTTCTTCAAATCTTTCCTTAGATTAAAATTAGCCCAAGATTTTTTGAGATGACAAAAGCATTTTATGTTAAGATGAATCATGCACGTACTATGTATTGTTGTAGAGTCCATGTTGAATTTTCCATGCATTATGATTTTTATAGTTATATATGTTGTACTTTGCACACTACCAATGTTTTGAAGGAATGTGGTCTACGAGCACCTCCTAAGTCACTAAAATAATTTATTTCAAGTGTACTATGTAGACAAGATGACAAGTGCATTTACTATAAGATAGTGTGTTTGAAAGGATTTTGTCCTACATGCGGTGGTTTGCAATAGTTGCCTAGATGCCTACGTATAGATAGCACACATGAAATTGGTAAGACACTAGTTTGTATTGGAAAATACAAGTCAGTAACATATGGTGTTAAAGATGGAAAATAATTAAAGAGGTGTGAGTTAGTGAAAAGGAATATATGTGTAGCTGATTTTATGAAGATGTTTCAAGAGAAACTAGATTATGAGTACATAAGTCACACATATAGAGCTAGGTGGTTAGATGATAAATTCAAGTTGTATAAGGACACTTTCCCCTTCATTACTATTGTGTTTGTCATTAATTTTTTTTATAATTATACACTGAAACCTCAAAATGAAGTGCAACCTATCCACTCTACACAAGTTACAATTTTTGTATACATAGCATTCATGCATGCACATGATAGCATAGAGGAGGACAAAAAGGTTATAAGAGAGTATCACTTCTCTATCAATGATGATCATACTCATTCCTTAGAGTTTTTTCAAGGATTATTTATAGTCTTCTATGATAGTTTAAGGGAAAGAGGTATAAGATACAACCAACACTTAATATGGTTGGACAATTGCACCGCACAATTCAAGAATGCAAGGATTTTCTACTAGTTGACTAGGATGCATATGACAAGTGGTGTACAAATTTTTTAGAATATCACTGATGTAGGGCATGGAAAGGGAGATCATGATGATAGGGAGCATGTGTGAAAAGATATCTTACCAAAGAGGAATTGAAGTACGAAGGTGGTGCATTGTTAATAGATGTAGAAATAATTGTGCAATGGTATAACTCTATGATGGGACTAGGTAATGCATGTAATTCTATGGTTTCTAGATATTTTTGGTTGATACGTGAATCTAACATTGAAAACTATCTATATTGTTGTACACTTACAAGATCAAGTGGCATGCATTCATTTAGAAGTTCAAATGCAACATCATTAGCTATTTATACTAGACAAATTACATGTTTTTGCACTTCGTATATGCATTTTGTGTGGTATGAATGTGGATCAAAAGAGTGGGTTGACCAATGGTCTTGTATACCTTTGCAAACCCTATACATATCAACTTCCTATAGAACTAAAAATGAACCAGTTTGAAGTATTGATGGATTTTGACCATGTATCAAACCTAGTTGAACCAAGTAATTTCTCTAGATTTCATAGGTTAAATCAATTTTAAGCTCAATTTATTAATTTTTTAAATGTTGATTTTGGTATTAACTAATCTTTCTATTAAATTCAAGTCATGTATATGTAGTAATTGTAGATGAGAACAATGAAGAAGGAACAAATTACTTTTTGTGTCATTGTATTGAGGCCAAAAATAAATTGACAACTACAGTCATTGATGGAGAGGGTACTCAATACCCAATAGGATCCATTGTTGTCATAGGGACATGGCTTAGAAGGTACCATTGTTGTGTCTAGTTGTATGTATACCTATTAAACTCTTTTTATTACACTTTGCATTGATTTGGGTATTAAACTCTATAAAATGTAGGTATCCTATCAAGAATTCTAATGCCTGGTTGTTTGAGGACTTTGAGACACATAGACATATCCTTATTACTCTAACCTTATTGTTACAACAAATATTCAATTGATTAAGTATTGTGGAAGACCTCTTAACAAGAATTTGTGGAAAGTTCTTGAAATATGACCATGAGGAAATACTTGACACAATAAGGGTTAGAGTTGATCCAAAAGGTTCTCTTGATTAATTTTGGGCAATCTAGAAGAATGATTCTACAATATGGTAGAATGATTTTGACAATTTTGTGTATATCTTTAAGGTTTTCTATGTGCATATTTAGAGGCCAAATTGTGTACTTCAAAATGACAATGAGATGTAATGTACATAAATAGATGCCAAATTTTGTATAAAAAAGGGTTGTCATGTGCATATTAGATGCCAATGTTTATGTAAAAAAAAAGGCAATGAGTTGTCATGTGCATGTTAGATGTCAAATTTAGTATAAAAAAGGGGGCAATGAGCTTCCATGTGCATATTAGATGCCAATTTTTATGTAAAACAGGGCAATGAGTTGTCATGGGCATGTTAGATGCCAAATTTTGTATATGAAAGGTGCAATGAGCTTCCATGTGCATATTAGATGCCAATTTTTATGTAAAAAAGGGTAGTGAGTTGTCATGTGCATGTTAGATGCCAAATTTTGTATATGAAAGGTGCAATGGGCCTAATTTGAAAATATAATATTGAAATACATGTATTAAATCCTCTCAATCCCTAACTTTGAAGAATCTAGCATTTACTTTTGAAATTTAGCTTTTATTTTGTACGTTCAACAATAAATAAGTGTGAAATCTATTTTAAATTTTCTTACTTAAATATTAATTACCATTTAGAACATGTTCAGACATATCTTTAAAAAATTTATTATTTAAATGCCATAACATGGATGTTATTGCAAAATCTGAAAATATTTGTACTATGTTCTTAAAAAACCTCTTCATATGAAGTAATGGAACACATTAAGTTGATAAGATGGAAAATGTCATTATTGGAATTGATTTAATGGTTATATATTGTTTTGTAGACAATTGGCACAGGAGCTCCCAATGAATCATGGAGGTCCAACAAGCCAATGTCCACTTCAAGGTTTCCCAACCCAGTTCAAAGAATGTTGAGATATATCATGTTTCATATTTCATGTTTCATGTTTCATGTTCCATGTTTCATTTTTCATTTTTCATTTTTCATATATTTCAAACTATTCACTGTGGGATCAAATCATCTGCTCCATTAGCTCTAGTTGGTCATCTAAATGCTAGTGACAACCCTATTTCACCCATGAAGTCCCTTAAATGTTCACCAACACACCTAACCAAAGTGTCCCTAAGGGTTACTAAGAAACATTGGTTAGCGGTATTTTTGGGGCATATCTCAGAGATCGTGTGAGGCATCGATGAATCGTTAGGTGCTACAAGACCATTTTATGGAGGTCTACAATTACCCATCTCATTTTTGGGAGATTGCCCTTCATTTTAATTTGGCATCCCTATCTCAATTTATGTCAAAAGTTACAATGTTGCTCAATTGAAATAAGAAACATTGAGTATCTTTCAATTTGTTAGTTGTGGGATCAAATCATCTACTCCATTACCTTTGGTTGGCTAGATAAATTCTAGTGACAACCCCATTTCACCCACGGATTCTGTTGAATGTTTGTGAACACACCTAACCAAAGTATTCCTAAGGATCACTAAGAAACATTGGGCAGAGATCTTTCTTGGGGCATATCTCAAAGCTCGTGTGAGGTATCGATGAATCGTCAGGTGCTATAGGACCATGCTATGGATGCCTGTAATTAACCATCTCAATTTTAGGATAATCCCCTTCATTTCAATTTGGCATCCCTATCTTAGTTTATGTCAAAAGTTATAATGTTGATCAATTGAAATGAGAAACATGTTGGAAATATAATATGGGAAAGTGAGATACTAAGAGGGGGGTGAATCAGATATCTCCAATAATTCACTTCTTTGAACTAAATCCACATGCACATCATAAACATGAATTTCAATAATGAAATAGATCTAACATTCTAACTTTATCCATTAAATGAAATACATAACACATAAATTTTGGTTACCCAGAAACCCTTGAAAGGTAAAACTAGGGTGGGGATGACACCCATAAATCTTCACTAATACATTATTAAAGCATGCATGTTAGGGCTACAAAGTTTGATCACTTCAGATGATCTACCGTGTGAGGGGTTTGCCCTGTTAAGAGCTTACAAACTTATGAAATCTACCTTGATTAAAGGATTTGAAACTTACAACTTAATAAACACTTAATTAAGAGATTTATAAAGGCCTGTGAGGACCACTCTATTAAGAGATTTACCCTAATTCACCTGCTAAAATGTATCAGTACCTGATCCTTTAGCTTGCACTGAAAATGCTAATAACAGATCTTCTCCTTCCAATACTTTTTTTATCTCCAAATCAAATTTAGCTATGCTCTGTCCTTCACTACTCTGCTCGGTCACTCTACCTGATATCTTCTTATATCAAAATATTGTCCTATTATGCATACCTGAGATCTCCTCTAATCTAATTACTTGTATACATGCATACTTACTACATTGAGGGTTTAGATCTCATTTTATATAAACATCCTATCAATCTTCTAGATCAAGATCAACGATCTAGATTCATTACTTATGTCGCTAAAGCATTCCCTTTTTCTGATAGCTTATATGGATTACATAGGGATTGAAAATCATAATTGCAAAATGTAATCATCTCCTTGATTAACTCAAAAATCCTTAAATCATGCATAGAAGTCAGCAAGAACTATTTACCTTGGTGGTTGTTCCATAATAAACATATATGTTAAAACTGGCTTGCTTGACATATGAAGTCTCTGATGCTCAGCATTTACTATTCTTCATATACTGGTGCTCAGCACTGACTATTCTATACAACTCAGCATAAAATGCTCGACAACTACTGAAGTACTCGGTGACCTCTAACTTGATCGGCAGTAACTACTGCTCGATAACTATACAAGTTTATATATGACTCGGCCTAAATAAGATGGCTCGGTCATAGTGATGACCGACCAACATTGCCTAGAAAATGAATAAGTGTCAAGCACTAATAGACAACAAAACTTAGGGATCAACAATCTCCCCCTTTGACATTAGTGGTAAAAACACTTTGTCATGACTTTTACATTACAAAATAGTACTTTTTAGTTTGATGAGTACTCCCCCTAAGGCTTTGACTCGGTCTTCAAAAGATTCTACATATATATACATGACTCTTTGACATACATTGAATATATATTTACATTACACTATAGTATGTCATACCTTTCTTTATTTCATCATCGATGTTTACTATATATACATTCCTCATTGTATCATGACCACTATTTTTATTTCTTGTGCTACTCATGTCATTCCCCCTTATGTCATTTTATTTCCCTCTTATTTTTGTCACTTGAAGCTGCTGGGGTGTAGGGATAATAAAATACTTATCCACAAATGGTTTGTGGAGCTACATAATCATTGCTAGGGAATTTTCCCATCCAAACCTTACAAACTCCAAAACTTGTATCTTGATTTCTAGCTGGGCAACTAGAACAACTAAACTCTTAGCAATAGAGAGATGAGGATCTCTTTGTACTAACTCCTTTGTCAACACCAATTCTTTTTGCATAACCTACAGATGAGGTGTTAACATTATTTGTATGGAGATTAGTTTGGCTCTTATTCTCCTATCATTAGCCATCAATTGGACTAATATCCCTTGTGCATGAAGTAACCATGTGAAATGAATGGAGTTGGATCTTACATCCATGCTCAGTGAATGACCAGTAGAGTCTAGTTGTAGTTTATCAATCAAATCTTGATTATCCTTAGTGAAGGTTTCTACATTACAAAGTTTCTTGTACAAAGAATAGACATTTTGTATAACCTCTTCCAAATTATTCACTAAGTCAGAAAGATCTACTTGTTTAACTGTTATCTCAGTTGAGACCTTTTCAAGTACCTTTATCTCAAACTTTCTTTTTGACCACTGCATAAGCTTCTCATTGGCTTCACTATCATCACTATTCACCTTCTTAAAAATATGAACCAATTATTCCAAAATAGGTGAATTTTCATTCACATCATCCATTTCAAAGGCTTCTACAAATATACATTTTATTTCATGCAGTACATGTTTCTACTGATGTTCTCTTCTTAATTCCTCTTTCTTACTTTTCTTCTTCAAAAGATCTTGCAAAATTTACATTTTCTCATATGTCAAATTATCAATGTCCCACTTCAGAATCACTATAACTTCATCAAGTGTTACTTGAGTGGTAGGAGACTTCTCCTTTTTCTTATGAATTTTCTTCTTTGGAGTATTGCCACTCGACATCTGTACTAAGGCTTGGATAACCTCTTGCTCCTTGGGTTGTAGATGCTCTTTAGTCTTCTTCTCTTCCTCTATATGAGGTCCTATGACCACTATTGCAGATTTTTCTACTTGTTTTGTTAAGTTTTCTTTTCCTTGTCCTTTATTAACTTCCTCGGTAGGTGCACTATCTTTTGTTATTATCAGCTTGTCCTGTTTCTTGATACTGGTACTTTGTGATACTTGTTTTTCAAATGTGACCGTGTTAGAGCTTGAAGGTTTAGTGTCAATATTTGATGTAACCTCAATCCTTGTATAGTCATGTACCTAAATTAAAATAGGATTGGTGCTCGGTAGAAAGGGATTTGAAGCTACCTCCTTAAGAATTTGGTTCTTTATTTCATCCTCGGTCAATGCATTGGTGTTAACTTGTGTATCCTCAGGGATATCCTCAATAGTGATCACATCCAGTGATGCACTCTCTTCTACCATCTTTCCTTCTTCTTTCTCGATATTATGAGGCTCATCAATGTCTTCTTTATTATTTAGTTCTACTTGGCTGGATGTACCTTCACCTTGTTGTGGACTCTTATCAATTAGTAACCCAAAAATGATCTTCCACATCCTTGTGCTTTATTTGAAAAATTCATCAACTTTATGCTTTAGAATAAAATAATCTCTTAGATTGGGTATGAATAAGTTCTTCCATAAATTTTTCTATTTTCTTGGACATTAGCTCATGCATAATCTGAGCTAAGGTGCCTTCCCTTATTTGTCTCTCGATCATAATGGAATACTGCCATTTCTTCTGGGATAAAATTCCCTATCTCTAGAGGTGTCATCTTGAAATTCCATAGCATTTCTAACATTTCCTCTTCAATCTTATCTTTGTCTTCTCTACTTAGTTTCTCAAATTTTATAAATTTAAAACCTACTAGTCCTGTTGTGCTCTTGATATTTTGGCATATCTCATCCACACTAGTTGGATGCCTATGTGTTTCCACTTTCAGTTTGGTATTATCATCTATATCAGTCATTTCTACATCATCATGATCCATCTCCAATACTAATTTTCTTCTTAGTTTCTTCTTGGGATGACTTGGCACACCTTTAGTTTGTACTTATTTTCTTTTACATGACCCTTCCCCTTCTATTTTCTTTGCTAGCATTTTCCTTTGGGGCTCAGTAGTTGTGGCAGTTGAAGTTTCCCTAGTTCTTGATCTAAGTGTTGTAGGAGGAGTGGGCTTTTATTTCTGCAACTTCTTTTTACTAGTCTCAGAAACTAATACCTCCTTATCCTTCTATTGAATTTCAGTTTCCTCCTCATCACTTCCTTCAGATTCACTAGATTTATCTTCACCTTGACCTTGTGTTATTTCAAGAGGTGCATTTTCCTCTTCACCTTCTCCGAGCATCTTTTCTAGGTTATTGACCATTTTCTTTCTTTTTCTCTCAAGGGTTGCAAACTTTAACCCCATAGTTATTTTGGACTTTGCTTCTTCATAGTTTCTAGAAGATTTAGCCTTCCTATCAATCTCCTTTGCTAGAAAAGCATTTATTATTGTCGATGTCTCATCTACATTCATCTCATAAGGTAATGGCCTTAGCCATGCTACCCTAGGAATAACAGCCTGAACATAAGTATGGTCGGTATCCACTAGAAAGCATATGTCATTGTAGTGCTTGTCTACTAGGGATACATGAAATCTACTTATTTTCCTCATCTTTTTCTTGAATTCCACAAAGTATCTTTCCATAATGCTATCAAAATTATCTCCCAACTGATGAATAAACTCATTGATTTTTGGGGTTATAGGTCGGTCCTTACTCCATACAACATCTCCTATAGTAGGAAAACTATTTTGTACATAGAAGAATAAACAAATGATCAGGGAACTAAACTTACACATTTAATTCTTGGCCTTCCTGATTGATGTTAGGTTCTTAGCAAGTTGGTTCAACTGTATCTCGGCAAGATCATAAGTATGATCTTTCTTTACCATCTTCCATGCTTGATCAATTGCAATGCAGAAAACATTATCTAACCTGCTTGACTGATAAAATTTGTGAGCAATCACTCTCACTGAAAAATCTATCTTTGGTCTATGATCGTGGAGATTTTCATTCCTCTCTTATTCCATATTTCCTATGTGTTAGCTTGAATGATCTCTTCACCCTGGAATCTCATTGTTTTCTTTCCAGTAAGAAAGGGATAACCGATGACTCGGTGAATCATTTCCTTGGTGATCTTGACTGTCCCATTCTCCAACAAAACTTTCATGTCATGAACTCTTCTCAAGAAGATCTTAATCCATTCAACTTTGAAATTAAGTGGGAAATCTAGGGCTCGCACTAACCCTTTCTCGAAAATGTGTTGATGCTCTTCCTTCAACACTTCATTGATACACAAATTGTTGTAAGCCTCTCTCAGCTCATAATCTCTAATCTCTCCTATTTTGTACATATAACATGTGTGCACATTGTGTATCATCAAAACCCTCAGTGGAATCGATGATAGGGCTCCCGTGAGATCTCCCTTCACCGCACTTTCCAGAATGGCTTAAGATTTTGGCGGCTTACATGCATCACTCCTTACAAGTTGAACATTCAAAACTTATTTCACTTGTTTCCTAATAGCTACAGATGAAGTAGATGCCATATTTCCAAATTTAGGGTTCAAATTATAAGTTCAAGTAGCTTGGTAATACCTTTTTTTGATAGTCCTTCATGATGTTTGTCGATGACACATTGTAAAGATCTTCACAAACTTAACTTAGCATAGATTGCTCTTCTCAATTGCTTAAAATTTTCTCTACAAATTCTCAAATCGCTAGGTGAAATGAGAATGAATGGTAATATTTCACTTTATAGACTCAAATGGTCATATTAGGTCTTCATTAAATGATCTGTACACTTCGTAGGTGAATACAGTTGTCTCAACCTTTACACAAAAACTCAGTTACTACATACTCAGTCAATACTACCATTTATATTTCAGCTCGGTAGATATAATATCTCAGCTATTATGGGAGCTTGGAACACACTAAGTGACTCGGTCACTATAGACTTGAATATTGATGTTTGACATTAATTATGCAATTTTAATCTTTTCTCAAATATATCCTAATACATCTTAATTCATGCAGATATGGACTTTATCATATCAAATGTTAGGAATTGGTGTAAACTATGGCACTATAAAATTTTGTTCTTTACATACCTTTATTGCTTAGATAGAAGTATTGTAATCACCTGATCCATTGGATTGGGTGACCTCAGGTTCACTGGATCCACTACCGCTTGCTTCCTTTTTCTTTTTCTATGTCTTATTCATATGGTTCCTTATTTGTTTAACATTTTCTTCATTTTTGAATTGTTCATTGCTCAGTGCTTGTGCTCTGTAGTCTCCTTTTATGAGACCAATCTTGCGGTGTTTGTAACAGACCAGACTTCCACTCATCCAAATTTTGGATTTATCTCTAAAATGTGTCCTTACATAGTTTTCTCCAATATGATCATATTCTTCACAATAATGACAACTATACCATGTGTTGTAATCCCAATTGAATGTGTTACCTTTCCTAGGTGCTTTATTCTTCTTATTGGATGTCCACTTAGCATTAGATCTACATTCTTGTGCTTCATGACCATATTTCTGATAGTTAAAACAATGTCCTTGAAATCTAGGTGCAGTAGGTGAATTACTGACCTTTGATCTACATTCATGTGCCTGGTGTCCATGCTTCTTACATTTAAAATAATTTCCATTGAATTTTGGTTTAGGATTGGACTTACCATTCTTGCTTCTACAAATGTTTGTTGTGTGTCCTAGCTTTCCATAATGATGGCATGTAGGTTTGTTATTCTTTGACTTTGCATTCCTATGTTCTCCATTATTTGATGATTCACCTTCTTCAGTGGATGATAGGTTCTCATCATGTCCAAGTCCAGAAGTGTCACTAGATCTTCTTAGTGACCTCAATAGTTCTTCAAAGTATTTCACAACTTCATTTGGCTCATTCATCCTTTCATTGAGTTCCTTTTTAGATCTCAATTCATTCTTTAGTTGACTATTCTCTGATCTCATATTTGTAATTTCCATATATTTCCTGCTCAACTCTTGATTGGCAAGTAATAGTTGATTTACCATGTCCAATTGATTATTTTCCAGCCTCTGCATATCACATGTCCTTTCATCAAGTCTTATAGACATTTTTATTTTGTCTTCTTCTCCCATTGTCTTGTCTTCTTCAACTTTCTTTTTCTATTCAATCACTTCACATAATCTAACTAATTGAATTTCATGTTCTCTCTTTAAACTTTTGACATCTTCATTCAGTGAATTGTTTCTTTCTAATAGATGTGCTATAGCTGCATCACTTTTAGTAGAGATTCCATTGTCATATAGACCTTTTGTATCCTCTTCTTGATATTGTGTGTCATTTAGTTAGATTTCCAACTCTTTCCTTCTGCTTAAAGATTTCTTCAATTCTCCTTTGGCTACTTCAAGTTGGTGTAATTCAAGCTGGATATCAACATTTGGATTCTCTATGATCTTTCCCAACTTATAAACCTTCATCTCCAATACCTTAACTCACAAGTGATTAGACTTATTTTAAGAGACCAAAGCTCTAATACCAATTGTTGGAAACCTAATATGGAAAAGTGAGATATTGAGAGGGGGGGTGAATTAGATATCTCCAATAATTCACTTCTTTGAACTAAATCCACATGCATATCATAAACATGAATTTAAATACTAAAATAGATCTAACATTATAACTTTATTCATTAAATGAAACACATAACACATAAATTTTGGTTACTTAGAAACCCTTCAAAGGTAAAACTAAGGTGGGGATGACACCCACAAATCTTCACTACTAAAGTATTAAAGTATGCTTGTTATGGCTACAAAGTTTGATCACTTCAAATGATCTACCCTGTGAGGGGTCTACCCTATTAAGAGCTTACAGACTTATACAATCTACCTTGACTAAAGGATTTTAAACTTACAGCTAAGTAAGTACTCAATTAAGAGATTTATAAAGTCCTGTGAGGACCACTTTGTTAAGAGATTTACCCTGATTCACCTGCTAAAATGTATCAGTACCTGATCCTTCAGTTTGCACTGAAAATGTTGATAACAAATCTTCTCCTTCTAATACTTGTTTGATCTCCAAATCAAATGTAGCTCTGCTCTATCCTTCACTGCTCTGTTTGGTCACTCTACCTGATATCTACCTATATCAAAACATTGTCTTGTTCTGTATACATGAGATCTCCTCTGATCTACTTACTTGCATACATGCATACTTACTACATTTAGGGTTTAGATCTCATCTTATATAAACATCTGATTAATCTTCTAGATCAAGATCAACGATCTAGATTCATTACTTATGTCTCTTAAGTATTCCCTTTTTATGATAGGTTATATGGCTTACATAGGGATTGAAAATAATAATTGAAAAACATAATCATCTCCTTAATTAACTCAACAATCCTTAAATCACACATAGAAGTCATCCATAACTATTTACCTTGGTGTTTGTTCCATAACAAACATATATGTCAAATTTGCCTTGCTCGACATAAGAAGTCTCTGATGCTCGACATTTACTATTCTTCATATACTGGTTCTCAGCACTGACTATTCTATACAACTCGGCATAAACTACTCGATGACTAATGAAGTACTCGGTGACCTCTGACTTGCTCAACAATAACTACTACTCGGTAACTATACAAGTTTATACATGAATCAACCTAAATAAGATGGATTGGTTGTAGTGATGACCGACCAACATTGCTTGAAAATAATTAAGTGTTAGACACTAATAGACAACAAAACTTAGGGATCAACAAAATATTGGGTATCTTTCAATCTGTTCACCATGGGATAAAATCACCTACTCCATTATCTCTGATTGGTTGGGTAAATGCTAGTGACAACCCCATTTCACCCATGGAGTCCCTCAAATGTTCGCGAGAACACCTGACCAAAGTGTTCCTAAGGGTCACTAAGAAACATTGGGAAGCGATCTTTCTTGGGGCATATCTCAGAGCTCGTGCAAGGTATCAAAGAATTGTTAGGCTCTATAGGATTTTATAATGGAGGCCTACAATTACCCATCTCAATTTTGGGAGAATGCTCTTCATTTTAATTTGGCATCCCTATCTCAGTTTATGTCAAAAGTTGCAATGTTGCTCAATTGAAATAAACAACATTGGGTATATTTCAATCCATTTGTCATGGGATTGAATTTTCTACTCCATTAGCTTCGCTTGGTTGAGTAAATTCTAGTGACAACCCCATTTCACCCATAGGGTCCCTCGAATGTTCACGAGAACATCTGACCGAAGTGTCCCTAAGGGTCACTAAGCAACACTGGGTAGTGATTTTTCTTGGGGCATATCTTAGAGCTTATGTGAGGTATCAAAATATCACCATATGCTACAAGACCATGTTATGGAGGCCTATAATAACCAATCTTGATTTTGGGAGATTCCTTTCATTTTAATTTGGCGTCCCTATCTTGATTTATGTCAAAAGTTATAATGTTTCTCAATTGAAATGAGCAACATTGGGTATCTTTCAATCCTTTCATCATGGGATCAAACCATTTTCTTCATTAGCTCTGGTTGGTCAGGTAAACGCTAGTGAAAACCCTATTTTTCCTACGAAGTTCCTTGAACGTTCACGATCTCACTAAGCAACATTGGGAAATGATCTTTCTTGGGGTATATCTCAAAGCTCATGTGAGGTATTGACAAATTGGCAGGTGCTATAGGATCATGTTATGGAGGCCTAAAATAACCCATCTCATTTTTGGGAGATTCCCCTTCGTTTTGGCATCCCTATCTCATTTTATATCAAAAGTTGTAATGTTTCTCAATTGAAATGATGAACATTGGGTATATTTCAATCCTTTCATAGTGGGATTGAATCATCTAATCCATTAGCTATGGTTGGTCGGGTAAACACTAGTGACAACCCCATTTCACCCACTGAGTCCCTTGAACATTCGTGAGTACACTAGACCAAAGTGTCCCTAAGGGTCACTAAGCAACATTGGAAAATTATCTTCTTTGGTGAAATGGAGGGTTTCCAAGTGTATCTTAATTTTTAGATGGTATTGGCCATGACACAAAAGGGCTCTTGGGTATTTGGAGGTAATCAGAGGCTACGCATCCCTATGTGACTAGTAAAATTATGAATGGAATTGAAGTGCAATGACATTGTATGCAAGGACAAGCCCAAAAAAGTGATGGGTCATGAGTATTAGGATCAAGGAGGACCCTTTGGAAGAGTTGGTTTGATTGGAACAAGTGGATGTGACATTATTCCTTTGTAAATGAATGGAGTTAGGCCTAAAATCCTAAAATGTAGGGCTTCTGGGTAAAGTTCTCAATTGGTGGAATCTGTAGCCATAAATTTGAAATCTTATAAGCCTCTAAAAAGGGTATTTGAATCCAAATTTTTTTGTTGGGGTTCTTTGGAATAATTTTGTGTTGAACTCGATTTACCTGACTAGGAGGACTAAAAGAATTAGGTCTCTACTAGGCCTAACTAAGGAATTCATGGTCTGGGGTTTCTAGGACTATACTAAAGGGTCTGAATAGTGTAGTTGGAACATAAAAAGTGTGTGGGACATGCTTATGGCCTATAGTGGTCTTGTGGAAGTGAAGATCCTATTTTTATAAGGGTAAAGTGCATGAAAGATAATCTAGGTTGTGGATATGCAAGTGTAGATGAGGGAAATCATCAAGTGGGGTTATGGATTGTCTTGGAAGGAACCCTAAGAGAGCGATCTAGAGAATTCCAAGCCTAGTTCAATTCTGGTTGGAAAGATTTGGTAATAGGTTTCATGTGAGGAGCCTATTGGTGAAATGACTCAACCTAGTTCGTAAGTGGTTTAAGGATCTTTCCCTCTGCATCAATCATCCATTCAATGATCCTTCCTATAGAAAAAATTGTTAATAGACATTAATGTACATATTCCATGAACCAATCCACAAGAAAAAACAACCACATAAACCATACATTAATATACATCTTCCTATGACCCTTATTTGGTCAATTAGGACAATTTGACACAATAGACAAAATCATTACATATTTTGGCTTTCCATGCCTTATTACATTATCCATGCCAAAATGACTTTGATAAATATGTTTCAATTTGATTATATTAAATAATGAACAAACATGTTTGATTAATTGCAAAAAAATAAGTTTTGAAGTGCAAAGGTATGCACATAATGAACAACTTGGATCAAATTTCAAGTTCATATATATCAAAATGAACAATAATTGTGTACATTTCCAAAAATGGCATACATGCCAAATCAATAATAGAGTTACAAAAAGATGACATCTGCTATGTCAACATTCATATATACAATACAAATATTGAATATATATAAAAATGTCATTTAATGACCACAACTACATCTATAGATCTCTATCAATATCTATTACTATGTCAGATCATCAAAATTAAGTTTCTTCGAAGCAGTGTGTGGCTCACTGGGTGTCTGCACAAGAAAAATTCAAATGCTAAACATATATCTTATCTCCAAATATTATCAAAATAACTAAATACTGGGTTGTAATTTGTTAGTAGTTGAATTGTTGATTACCTCGTCTCTTTCTTCTACACTTGGGTTGTGTAGTAATGTTGATGGGCTCCTTCGTGGGTGTGGAATCCTAACAAAATGGAATGGTAAAGAATTTGTAGGAGGTCGTAAAGGGAGCTAGAATAGGTAAAAGACAATTAACACAAGTTAATAACCCAAAGTTAATGACAGACATTACAAAAGTAAAAATGCATGTACTCATATCTAAATCCATATGTTTAGCATATATATATAATGCATATTAGAGCCTCAGATATCTCTCCTATACTCTTAGGGGGAATCATCACTGATGACACCACTATGACCATTTCCTGTATAACAATCATAACATATATCATAGTCATAGAGGAAGGATTTGTAAGAGATTTTTTAAAAAAAGAATGTAATCAAAAGTGAATATAAAAATGTTACCTCTTCCCACTCCTGAACATCAACAACATCTGATGCATTCATTTTTTGTAAAATCCAACAAAAAAATAATACATTTAAATAAATAAACTTAAATTGTACTAAATTATCTTTTGTACTTCGAGTTCCTCAAGGATTTCTTTTTTCGAAATGAATATGATAACACATGGGTTCAATTAAAATTATTAACAAGAGGTGTGAAAAATATGATATTGCAAAGCTCTCTAGGCAAAAATCAATCACAGAAAGTGTCACGTCATCAACTTTGGACATTTGAACCCCCGACGAGCCCTATAAAACATCAAATAAATATAGCTATTAAGAAAAGATATCTTGACACCAAGATATTATTCTATTTTTATAAATATTAAAAAAATATACGTCATGTGTTGAAGCTACTTGTACATGTCTAGTAAAATGAACACTTTGTGATGTGCTCATAGTATCACTTGTTGCACCCTACAATGCATATTATTCATATATCAATTTTGTTTTTTCTCTAAATAAAAATTATTTACTTTTATAAGATTTAGGTGATTAATTAATAACATGTCAAAACACAAATAAACATACCTATGTCTATCTTGTAGAAAACACCATCATCAATAGGTCATTTGTGAGGGTCACATTCTCAATGGTGAATGCCTGGCATCTACTCCCACAATGTGTACATGAATGGGATGTTAAACCATCCTCATTTATGTCGGTATCTACCCTAACATGTATACCCTAAAAGCTAGGACACATATGCTCAATGGGTTGGGTTGAGCCAAATGGAGCATCTGATGATGATGGAGGTGGTGTACATGTTGATCCACCCTCTTCCTCAACTAAGTATGTGTCATGCTCAATAATGACATCAATCAATGATGTAGCTTCCTGAAGAGTCTGTAAATACATAGACTCCTTCACTACTACCGGGACTGCAACATGAACTATGATTTTTTTAGCTAGATACCTCCTATGCTACATCTCTACCACCCTATGGTTCTGATCACTATCCTAAGCAGAGCCTCTCCCTCTACCCTAGAACTATCGAATGTCAAATTAATTCAACTTCTCACCGAGGATAAACTCACAATATAGCTTTCTCAAAAAATATAAAGGCACCTCCCAATTATCATAGGGTGCTTGGTCAAAGACCATATACCACCTATCCCAAAATGTAGCTCTCATCCTATTATGAACACACCAATGTATGGGAAACCATTTTGTAGTTACTTCTAGGGAGTTACTACTAATAGGACTAGTGGAAAGAGCACATATGTCTTCTTTAAGTATCCTATATTTTTCACTTGATCATATGACAACCCATCGGCATAAAATGCATGACATCTATCCATCCATGAACCCCATGTTGTAACCTCCCTAGATACCTCATTTGCACTATTGGTTATTCTTTTTAAGGAAGTGGCGAGGGATGAGTGGTGCTCAAAACTAGAGGACCTCAACATATTAAAAAATATGGATATTTGGGCATCGTTTTGTTGAAGGTGATTGATAAGGTCCTCTTGTGTGATATTAAAATGACCTATTGGAGGACACGGAGGGTTTGGATTTGGGTTTGGTGGTGGGTTTGGGTTTGGTGGTGGATTTTGGAATTGCTAAGGGTTTTCTTGTTATGGGGATACATTTTGAGGGTTCTCTTGTTGCTCATTTCCAACATTATCAAGATTTTCATATGTTTGAAGAGGTATTTGTTGTCTCTTTCATGGTTGGGGATTGTTTTATGAATCTAACATCATATTAATTAAAAAAAACTTAAATCACTTCAATAAACCCTACTCAATTGAAATTGAAACAAAAATAATTTTAAAAAAAATAAAATTCTTACATGTTCAACAGCATGTAATTGTTGCAAAATGATCAATATGGCAACAAAATCCAATAACAAGAAGAATCCACTTAGGTTTTGGCATTTTCCCTTCCCCTCTCTCCTTCAAACTCAATTTTGGCATGAAACAAAAAGTCAAATGCGGGTTTTAAAAAAAAATTATGACAATCAAAATGTGATCGGGTTTTGTAAAGCATTTTTTGCTTTACAAAATGTGATCAAGTTTTGAAAAACTTAAGTTTTTTTAATTATTTGGCGTGGCTTGGAAAAGGCTCGACTTTGCCTAGCCTAGTTTTTTCAAATTTTGAATAACCTGATCCTGTTATGAAAAGTTTTAGTTTTTTTTAGGAGGTGGCCACTTTTTTGCACACCATCTTGGTGCACTTACTCGTCTATTGTTTTTTTGGTCATTTTCATTGTGGTGTTTCTAGCTGCAAGGTTGGACATCTCCTTTGGGGATTCTCTGTCCTTAACTGCTTCAGAGGGAGAGGAGACAATGTGTGTGTGTGTGTGTGTGAGAGAGAGAGAGAGAGATAATATTTAACATAAGATTTCTATATTAAACAAAATACATAACATTGTACACATAATAGTAATATTATAATTTAGTTCATTATATATTATATATTTTAAATAATGTATTATATTAATTATATATTAAGATATTATAATATATTGATTAAAAAAAGATATTATAATATATTATATATTATAATGTATTATATTAATTATATTTTAACATAATACGATATATATTGCATAGGATAATATATTATTATGTATTATATGATATATTATTGTAGACACCTAAAAATTGTCAAGATCAATTCAAGTGAGAAACTAAGGCAAAATCAAGACATTAATTGCAATCAAACCTAAAATCCAATATTAATTGAAATCTTAAGCCAAAATAATTAAATAAATCATTTAATTATGCAATTAATCTACTTAATTGTATAGTTGGATTAAAATCAAATTTAACCCACTCAAGAGGTACATGTGGCTAAAGAAATTAATTAAATTCAATCAATTAATTCATAATTTCTCTCACCCACCACATGGGAGGAATTATCTCAACCAATAGGAATTAAGGATTGGACTCACATGGATCAAAGCCACATTGAATCTCAATCACTCATAAGGAGAAAGAATCTTGACCACTCATTTTGTCTCATTGTCCAAGCTTTGAGGATAAAATGTTTAAATTGTCCCCATAATTAAAGACATGGACTAAACCTTAACTCAATCATGATTAAATTAGCTCCACCCCCTATGCTTGCTAAAATCTATAAATAGAGGGCTAAAATCAGGAGAAACGGATCCCATTACATCTTTGAATCGCATCGTTACTATAGTGAATTTGAGCTAGGAGTATTTTAGCATAATTGAGCATAGTTTTCATTGAAATCGGCTTAATTTGCAACATTATTTAGCTTCATTCTCATTTTAGAGTTGTCACTAATGGAGGCTTGCTGAGGGATTTTGCATTAGCAAATCTAAATAGAGGTCTATAGGATGCTTCTTGTCATTATTTTTATTCAATAACTTACTAATTGTTATATTTTAGCTCAATTTGATAGAAATATTGATAAACTAATCCTATAAATGTACTTATTGTACACAAAATTGCACCCACCGTGGGGCTCAAGGTCTCATTTGATCAAATTTCAGAGTTATTTGCTAACTTGTTTGAATTTTTATTTTAACTCTCTATTTTGTAGGTGAAGTAGGGCATTTAAGACTTGGAATAGCGTGTACAAGCAAGGAAACAATGCATCTAATACTTGAAACAATGCATCCACAATAAAGTTCAGCACATTTGCACTACCAAATAGCATGTTTAAACACTTTTATCTCATGCCTATCATTCTTTCAATGCTTTCAACCTGACTTTGTAGCGCATTTAATTTCTGGATTAACACATGCTAGGTTTTATTTACAGGCATTTGATCATTTGAGTAGTGCATTTAATTTTTGAAATAGGTGCTTTTAATTAGTTTTGTAGCTTGTTTAATACCTAAAGTAGTGATTTTAATCAATCTTATAGCACGTATAACTATTTTTGGTTACGAATAGTCCCAAGAGATAACTGAGAGGGGGGGCGGGGGGGTGAATCAGTTATCTACAAGATTCAATTCTTTATCCAATTAAGTATACTTAAACATAAAGCATAAACACAATGAAAGAACACATGAACACAACACCAATATTTTGGTTACAGGGAAACCCAAATAGGCAAAAACCCCGATGGGACTTGATACCCACTAATATTCTGCACTAGAGTATTATGATCCTTGTTAGAAGATCCTTAACCCTATTAGGAGTTGCTTTACAATATATTAAGTACAGTAGACCTGGTCAAGGGTCAGACCCTATTAGGAGTCTTTTATAGTTGTCCCTATTAGGGGAGAGGACGCACTGTCCGAGAGCTCACTACTCAAAGGGGCGAAGGCTACAACCTTCTGAATAACAGATATACACTATATTTGGATCTTGGTGAATTGTGCTTTGACCTGCTATCTAGATTAGTTCCAATGTATAGCACAAGTACTTTACTTGGTCACATTGACCTTCTTCTGATAGCTCAACACTTCACACACTCTACTCTTCTTAATCAACTATGAACCACACTCCAACAATCACAAATGAATGCCTATAAATATCTTTCCTCTAAATGATATAATCAAGTTGGCCTATAATAACCACCTTGAAATCATATTAGAGAAACCATAACAAACTCCAATAAACATTTTGTCAGCTCTATTATGCACGCAACACATTCTGGGACCTGTCCAATAAGATAATTGTAGACGCATGCTACACACTGTCGACTCTACCAAAAAAATTGGATCTTTCTTTGTAAGCTGAATTAACTCATGCACTCTTAACCGAACATCAATAACTCTTTTCTAAGCTTAACTCTAAGGGTGCATACCCTGAATATAGGTGTAACTCAAGAACCAATAGAATCTATGTTGGCTCTTCTGAATAAATACATGAAATTGTTACTCGTGAATAGCAACTGCATAACTTCACTTCTACTCATCAACAGACTATGCATCCATAACTAAAACATCACTAACATGTCTTCAACATATATCCAAGCACGCAAGGCTCCATGATAACTGTACGAACAACCATACATAGAACACTGCCTGTTACTCTGTCAGGAACATTGCTAACACAAGTTGCTATATAACTGTTTGTACTAACAATTAACCTCTGCACCCATGATATCATGTTGATATCATGTCCATGCTACATATACTGAAAGCTTACTACATAAGACTTCCACACATGCTACTTTCCATATGTTTTCATCAATGAAAAACATACAGTCAGTACTGACCTACTGGAAAATCTCCAACAATCTCCCCCTTTGGCATTGATGGCAACATGTGGAATGAAAAACCACCACCAACCCAAATGAACATTACTTTTATAACAGTCTCCATTTCCTCAATTGTACTTATGTCATAACTAAATACTACTCCCCCTTAGTATATTACTCCTTTTGCTTCTATTTTTCATGACTCTATATATTACTCCCCCTTTGACATCAATGGCAAAGGGTGCCATTCATTTTAAGCATCGGTACTACTCCTGAGGTAGAGTAGTCAACCTTCCATCAGTCCCTAAGGACTGATGCCTTTCCTCCTTTCTTCTAAGTAGAATTAGGGAAGGGAATTACTCCCAACTTCTCCCTGAGATACTCAAAAGTATCCTTAGGCAAGGGCTTTGTGAATATATCTGCCAACTGATCTTTAGTACTCACATAGTCCAACTTGACTTCTTTCCCTGCCACTTTCTCTCTTAGGAAGTGATACTTGATCTCAATGTGCTTTGTCTTTGCATGCATCATAGGGTTCTTTGACATATTGATAGTGCTAGTGTTATCACAGTGAATAACAATAGGATAATCAATCTGAATTCCAAAATCCTTTATCATCTACTTGATCCAAACAATTGTAGAACAATTCAAGGCTACTGCAACATACTCTTCTTATGTTGTTAACTGAGAAATACAATTTTGTTTCTTGCTTGTCCAGGTGACAAGTCTATCACCAAGAAACACTGCTCCACCTGATGTACTCTTTCTGTCATCAACACATCCTGCCCAATCTGCATCAGTGTACACATGAAGCTCAACATTTTATGAATTAGGATACCATAGACCATAATCTATAGTGCCCTACAAATATTTGAATATTCTCTTTACTGCCATGAGGTGACTTTCTTTAGGTTCTACTGCAAATCTTCCAACTATGCCAACTGCATTGGAAATATCAGGTCTAATATGAGTAAGATATATGAGTTTACCAATCATAGACTTATACAATGTTATATCTACTGCTGGTGAGTCATCTTCTTTTGTAAGCTTGCATCTAGTGATCATAGGGGTTCCTATTGGCTTGCAATCATCCATCTTGAATTTCTTCAGTATCTCTTTCACATATTTGGACTGATTAATAAAAATTCCTTTTTCTGTCTGCTGCACATTTAGTCCCAAAAAGTATTTGATAGGACCAATCATACTCATCTCAAATTCATTTTGTATTTCTTTGGAAAATTCAGCACTAATTTTTTCATTATCTCCAAAGATAATGTCATCAACAAATATAGCTACAAGTAGTAAACCTTTAGATGTCTCTCTAATGAATAGATTATAATCTGTTGCTCCTTTCTTGAATCCAATCTTTGTTAAGTATCCATCTAGTCTCTCATACCATGCTCTAGGGGCTTGCTTAAGTCCATAGAGGGCCTTCTTCAATCTGCATACCATATCAGGTCTGTCTGATAAGGTGAATCCTTCTAGCTACTCAATGTATACTTCTTTCAAATCTCCATTAAGGAATGCTGACTTGACATCCATCTAATAAAATTTGAATTTTTTTACTGTAGCATAGGCTAGAAACAACTTAATAGCTTCTAATCTACTCACAGGTGAAAATGTGTCTAAATAATCAATCCCTTCTCTTTGCGCATATCCCTTACATACTAATCTTGCTTTATTTCTTACTACTATACCATCTTCATTCATCTTGTTTTTGAATATCCACTTTGTTCCAATCACATTCTTGTCACTAGGTCTTGGGACCAGTTCCCAAGTGTCATTCATAATAATCTGATCAAGTTCTTCTTTCATAGCATCATGCCAATCTAAATCATTACATGCATCTTCAACACTTAAAGGTTCAATCTGAGATAGTAAACATACCGCTTCATTGCTAGCTAAGTTCTTTGCTTGTGATCTTATTAAGACTTTGCCACTCTGATCTCCAATGATGTCTGTCTTGGAATGATTTCTTGATGTAAACTTTGGAACTTTAGGTGATGCTGACTTATCAGCCTTAGGATTTTCTTCTTCACCTATCTTAGGGTCATTGAATAACACATCAATACTGTCAAACATTTCTTCAATAACTGTCTCACTAGTGGAGGGTCTGGGTTCTTCTTCAATCATGGGTGAGTAATCATGATATCTTTCTTGAACCATAAACTTTTCATCAATCTTTACATGAGCACTTTCTATGATCTTTTTCAATCTTAAAGTGAAACATCTATAAGCTTTAGTTTTAGTAGAGTAACCAAGAAAAATACCTTCATCACTTCTTGCATCAAACTTGCCTACTACTTCATCCCTCTTGATGTAGCACTTGCTTCCAAAGATTCTAAAGTATTTTACTGTGGGAACATTACCAAACCATAGATCATATGGTGTTTTGTCAGCGCCTAGCCTTAATTGAATTCTATTGATGGTATATACTATTGTATTGACCGCATCTCTCCAATAGGTGTGTGCAATTTTTCCTTCTATCATAATGGTGCACACTGTATCAAGGATGATCCTATTCCTTCTCTCTACAATTCCATTCTGTTGAGGGGTTCTAGGTGCACTTAACTGTCTCTTTATGCCATGTTCTTCGCAATACTCATAGAATCTGTCAGAGGTGAATTCTCCTCCTCTATCCGATCTCAAACATTTTATCTTTAGTCCAGATTCATTCTCAACCTTAGCTTTGAATATTTTGAACTTCTCAAATGCTTCTGACTTATCTTTTAAGAATGCAACCCACATCATCCTAGTATAATCATCAACAAACAAAATGAAATACCTTTCACCATAGTATGATCTTGTTTGAGTTGGACCACATAGGTCTATATGAATCAGATCCAACTTGTTCTTTGCTAAATTCTGCTTGCTCCTGAATGAATTTCTTACATGCTTCCCCATCACACATTCCCTACATATAGTATCAATTGTCATTGCTATGCTAGGTAGATCTCTTACTGCCTTAACATTGCTTATCTTTACTATGTTATCAAAATTGATATGATATAGTCTTTTATGCCACAACCAACTGTCATCAACTTTAGCAAAAAAACAACTTGCTTCTGAATTGAGTTGAAAAACATTACCTCTTGTCTTTGAGCCTGATGCAATCATAACACCATCCTTGTTGTTAATGATGCATTTGTCATCTTTGAACTCCAACTGATAGCCTTTTCCAAGTAACTATCCAACACTGAGAAGGTTATGTTTCAAACCATCAACATAAAGAACATCATTAGTGTGTGTGTGTGTGAAAATTGTACCTGATCTATAGACACAACACTTTAGTAAAATATTAGAGGTTAGCAAAATCAAAATCGTGCAAAATTGAAATCTAATTTAACCAAGCAATTTACTGCCTTCTAGTAGGTGCGAGATTGATGTTCTCAGATTGTTATCGAGATTAGTGACCTAGACGACACCTAAATGAAGGATTTGAATGCAAAACTGATATGAAATATGAATGCAATTAATCTATTTTTTTTGGTATTTTCTATGCAATAATAATGAAAAACTGATATGAATCTATCCTAATATGGAAATTGATCTAACAATGATATGAATCTATGCTAAATGATATGCAATGCTCAAAACTAGAAAGATCTCACAATAGCTTGGATTCGCAAAGATGATTCTTCAGACTCCAATTCGACAGCGTGAGAATGCAAATTCATGGATCAATTATGAAGAGCTGAGCCTTGGTTTTATAGAAATCCAGGGCTTTGGAGGTGCATGGAAGAAAGCCATAAATCACTCAGATTAACTCAGCTTGATTTTTGAGTTATCTGATAATAAAGATAATTTAATTCACAAAAACATGCAAAAGCTAAGTTTTAACTCAAAATAGAGTTTAGCTTTAATTGATAATTGATAGTTGTCCGCTTTTATGATTGTGCATGTTTTATTTATGAATTAATTTAATAATAAAGTGATTTATTGTCAACTTAACTGCTTTTAAAAATAAAATAATTAATTTATGGGTTAATCAATTATTTAATCAAACTTTTATTAAAAACTATATTATTAAATAATGACAACTTGCTTTAATTAATTAAATAATAATTTAATCAATTATTCATAAGATTTTGGATTTATTGTCAAAATTTAAATAATATAATTAATAATAGGTAGAATAAATTTAATTAAACAATTAAGTGGCAAATATTAAATCTAATTAATTAAATATGAAAATATTTAATTAATCAAACTTAGGATAAATGTGATTTATTGCCAAATAATCATTAAATTAAAGATAATTAAGATAATTAGAAATATTGCTAGGAATATTTCCCGATGCAGAATTTAAGATAATCAATTATGATTCGATGATGTTTAGATGTGCCTTAGATTAGGACTTCGATGTTGATTTTGTTCGATGTGTCGATATAGGAGATTAATGAACTTATAGCCCATTTTTGGGGTATTACATTTTGCCCCTCTTTGAATTTTTGTGTGAAGTGCAGTGGTTCAAAGACAGTCTATGTTTGATAGAGATATGAAACTTATTCGAAATTGATAATTGATATGAGACAGAAGTTGATTGATATTGATTTGATATGGAGATAATAGGTCTTGAATGACCAAAGATAATGTTCACTATAACAGCAAATGAACCTATGATTGCGAAAAAGTGTCAAAATGCCTGATTCAAAACCTTAGGATTGCAAAGAAGTGAGTGACCGGTTCTAGACTTGATTGTCTTAGTAGAACTAGCAAGTATCACATCCGAATCCTTCAATTGCCAAAGAACCAAGGAAAGAACACTATGATCCGACGGTTGCAAAAACTGATACAGTTTACAAGATTAGGAGAATACCAGATTGATATGGATCTTGATGAATCTGATATGCCCCAAGTGATGATAGATTTGCCCCAAGCGATGAGGAATTTTGATGAATCAGCAACTAGACGTGGTGTTGTCTTGATCACTGATGAAAGATAACAGATTCCAAATAAAATTAGATTTACAGACTTGAATGATGTGCAATACCATGCCCCCTTCAGGATTGAAATTGAAATCTGACAAGAAAAGTCAGCGTTGATAGGTTAGAAGCATGTTAATTGATTTGAGAAGAGGTTATACACGTCCAGGAATGCATTCTGCATCGTTTAGAGGTCCAGACGACCGAGTTTGACTAGGTGAAACTATGAGTTGACCATAGTTGACCAAGTTGAAATTTTGATAGTTTGATGTAAGATAATCAGTTAAGTTGAATACGGGATTTTTGTGATGATCAAAGGTCGAATATGCAAGTAGTTGACCATCCTGGGCCCAAAAAATTTTAAATTGTGATTTTGACATAATAAACAATCTCAAATTTGAATTTTGATCCCAAAAATGTATTTAGAACGTCGAAATTAGCTAGGGGTGCAATTTTCGTGAAAAATGGAGCACTTTTGAAAATTAGGTCAAATGCTATATAAAGCCCTGAAGGGTCATTTTCAATTCATTTCAACCGTTTGACTTTGGAGATTGTGCGAAGCCCTCTAAGCAAGAAAATGGTAGAACAGTGAGATTCAAAGGTTCCTATGAGTTCACATTGATTTGAGCGCAGCCAGAGATACCAGAGACCCCGATAGTATGGACATCCGGTAGGTGGACCTCTGTGCCCCTCTGAAAATGCAAATTTTTTCATGTTTCATAGCATTTTTTAATTTTTTCGTACGTGTTTTGCTTTTTTAATTTTTGCATGTGTGAAAACTCATACGAGTCCCATACCAAACTCGTACGACATTTCATTTGAATGCACAGTGTCATTTCAAGTATACCCAAGTGTCGTATGAGAGGGACCCTTATGTCGTACGACATTTCACCGGGTCCCTCAAAACTTGTATGATCCCGGGCACAGTGTCGTATGACCATGTATTGTCATTTGGTCTTCTATGGAATGTCGTACAACATTTGATGCTAGTTTGGACTATCGTATGAAAAATAGAGTGTTGAAAACTGACTTTTAGGGCCAAATTTTGACTTTTCTGATGCCTGATGTTGATATCTGACTAGTTGACCTACCTTCTGAAGTACCTGACTATCCAATTTTTGTACTATTAGCCTATTATTGAACCCAATTTCTGATAGAATGCCATGTTTTTATATGATATAGGTGACATATCCAGATGTACACGTCCAACATTCATACCCGGCTACCCAGAGATTATGTATCGCGCTTCCGGACCTGATGAGGGTTCATCTTGCTGCCTGTGGATTCGAGTATTTGATTCATTTACCCGACATTAGGGTAAATCATGGCCTTTTGACTGCCTTGATTGAGAGATTCCATTCAGAGACACAGACATTTCATTTACCTACTAGAGAGATGACCGTGACTCCAGAGGACATCTATAGGATACTACGCATTCCATTTCATAGCAATCGGTGTCCTGAGTATGTGAGTTCTGGTCAAGGTGGTCTTCATGCCTTTAGGCATCTATTTGGAGATGATACTCAATTGACAGGGTCCATTTCCTAGGAGACCCTTGTACAGCGATATGGTCAGATGCACCGTTTAGAGTGCATTATTGCTGGTATGATCGGGGAGCTCATCATGCCAGGCTGTCAACAAAATGGCTTTTTGATGGGATGTGGCTCCGATGGTAGCCCTTCTTATGGCCACGCCTACTGAGCTTTCCTGGGGTTAGTGCCTGTTGGCCCACATGTTTTCAGAGATGCATGAGATCGTGTATTAGGATTGCAAGAGCTTTGCTTTAGGAGCTCTTGTATTATAGATATGGGCCTGGGAGCATATCCCAGTATTGAGACCAATTTTTCAGACATAGCGGCAGCCACAGGAGCCAGTGATATATAGATATGCTAGTTATGTCACACAGGTCTGTATGGGTCATACCGAGTACTTTCGGCGATGTCTAGATGACATGACTTTTGTTCATTGGAGGCCATATTTGCAGATAGAGGTCTGGCCCACTGCGAGGGAGCAGTATAGTTTTCTTTTTCAAAGTCGAGTACTTATTGGTTGCTCTCCCACTATTCTAGAGAGATTTTTGATTAGCAAAGTGTGGCATCAGTATGGATGCAGATAGGCTGCCCCACGAGAGTACACTACATATGCTCGCATTGTGCGTGAGATCAGGCTTGGATGGACATCGAGGCTCTCCATTTCCTTATGTGCAGAGGAGTACAATGCCATTATAGGCAAAGATTGGGACTACCGGCCACAGGTTGTCGATGCAGGAGTGACAGACGGATACATTGCGTGGCTTGCAGATCATCCCATCCATAGATTCTCAGATCCTACGGAGTTGATACCCTCCATGGAGGAGGCGATGGATGTTACAGGTGTTCCTATGGTATAGGGCCTGAGACCACAGGTCGTGCATCCTACACCACCCAGACAGAGAGTGACAGCTCCATTGTAGAGATCATCTAGGCATATGAGGCCTCCTCATCCTTCTACTTCTCCCATAGGTACATCCACAGGGTCACATAGACGATCCAGGGGTGAGAGGGGTACTTTGGGCAGTGTTGGTGCGATAGATGAGGTGTTGGCAGGTGAGCAGTTTGTAGGTGGTGATGTAGATCCCACACAGGTAGACACCACTTTTGATTTGGGTGCAGAGGTTAGACGTCGTAAGGCGCATAGATCAGATACCACTGGACAGCAGCCAAAGCAGCCAGCACAGGATACAGAGATGCCATCAGCTGTAGCAGAGCCTACTGTTGTAATACCCCAAAAATGGGCTATATGTTCATTAACCTCCAATATCAACAATTCGAATGAAATCGACATCAAAGTCCTAATCTAAGGCACATCTAAACATCATCGAATCATAATTGATTATCTTAAATTCTACATCGGGGAATATTCCTAGTAATATTCCTAATCATCATAATTATCTTTAATTTTATAATTATTTGGCAATAAATCACATTTATCCTAAAATTTGATTAATTAAATATTTTGCATATTTAATTAATTAGATTTAATATTTGCCACTTAATTGTTTAATTAAATTTAATTATATCTATTATTAATTGTATTATTTAATTTTGACAATAAATCAAAATTCCTATGAATAATTGATTAAATTCTTATTTAATTAATTAAAGCATGTTGTCATTATTTAATAATATAATTTTTAATAAAAATTTGGTAAAATATTTAATTAACCCATAAATTAATTATTTTATTTCAAAAATCAGTTGAGTTGAGGATAAATCACTTTATTTATTTATTTAATTCTTAATTATTATGCATATTCAAAAGAAACAATTAAACTCCAAATTAGAAAATCAATGCAAGTTATTAACTTTTTGGAACTCAACATCCTTTTGGAGTTCAAAAAGCTGATCTAAACTCTAATTTGAGTTAAAAAATTGTTTTTGCATGTTTTTGCATGATTTTGAGAATTAACTATCTTTCATGATCAGATAACTCAAAAATCAAGATGAGTTAATTTGAGTGATTTATGGCTTTTATCCATGCACCTCCAAAGCCCTGGATTTCTATAAATTAAAGGCTTCAGCTCTTCACAAATCATCTCATATTTTTGCACAATCACGCTGGAGAATTGGAATTGAAGAATCAAAGCTCTTGCGAATCGACATCTTTGTGAGATCAATCTTATTTTTTGCATTCATAGCATATCAATTTTCAATAGCATTCATAGCATATCAATTTCATTTAACATAGATTTCATATCAGTTTTTACAATTCTTATTGCATAGAAAATATCAAAAATATAGCTTAATTGCATTCATATTTCATATCTAGATCAATTGCATTCAAATCCTTCATTTAGGTGTCGTCTAGGTCACTGATCTCGATTACAATCTGAGAACATTAATCTCGCACCTACTAGAAGGCAGTAAATCACTTGGTTAGATAGCTTTCAATTTTGCATGATTTGATTATAGCTAACCTCTAATGTTTTACTGAGTGTTGTGTCTACAGATCAGGTACAATTTTCACACACACAACTGTTCCTCTCACTTCATTAGAGATGATTAGATAGCTCAGAGCTTAGGTTCGGGACCTGAAGGTACAAAGTGCCAGATGGGAGGAGAGGTTTCAGGAGGCAGATAGGCAGTGTACTGAGCTTCGTGCAGAGCTTCACTCAAAGGTTTGGAGACTATAGACAAAGGTGACCCATCAGACCTCATAGACCTCCTATTATGTGTCTCCATACTATGCTATTGTTCCTTCTGAGTAGAGAGTACCTACATACTCTGAGTACATGGTAGCCTCCGAGGGAGCTAGGGCACTGAGGGTAGAGGTCATACCAAATGCACCACTGCCTCCTCCACCAGATACCGAGGAGCATGCTGAGAGTTGATTCCTGTGGTCATGTTTTGATATATTCTGTTCTTTTTTTATCACTGATATACCATTCTGATTCTGATAGCTTTCCGGAGCTCATTCTTTTGTACATTGTGCCAGTAGTGCACCCCTGACACATTTCAAGATTTTTGATATATATGAGATTGATATTTTGATTGTGACTTCATTTGCACTTGTCATGTTTAGATTTATGATGATATCATGCTATGCTTATGCTATGATTAGTGTAGAATGTATGTATGGATCGATGCAATGCAATGATTTCTTTCATATGTATGGATGTTATGCAAATGTAATTGATTATGAAAAGATGTATGTATGATTTATGCTTATGAAATGAATGTAATGTATGGTAACAAATGATAATGATATAAGATGTAAATGCAGCGATACACATGATATGTTTTTGTAGGTTGATGAAGACAAGTACTCGGTCTTATGTCAAAAGGATGTCTAACCCCAGAGGGTTACTGCTCGCGGTTTGATGAAGAGACCTTCAAGTGAGACTCAGCTCTCGTTAGATGTGAAGAATTGTTATGAAGAATTGTTTAAGCTTTGAAGTGTTTCCAAACAGTTGTGAGATATGAAAACATGCAAAATGCAAAGAGACATGCAAAATGAAATGCAACCTAAGACCTAGGACCTAGTCACTAATCATATGTCGATTTGTTATCATCATTGAATGTTTAGGTAACCAGATAAATCAATACAATGCCCACTAGCTATGGAACCATAGACATATAAATATCAATTTGTATGCGCAAGAATCAATACAACACCCACTAGTCAACAACCATGGATATATGAATATTGATTTTATTTTCGGAATGTCGGATTAGATATAAGCACCAAGGCATAAATGCCAAGATGACCTGAATATCATGTCCATTTTGATATAGCAATTTGTATAAGCATCAAAACATGAACGTCGTGATGACCTAAATACACCTTGCATGACAAACACATCAAACAGCCAAGAGATCATTCTAAATCCAATGTGAATTACCCGTAGTGACCCTTTATCGTTCACATCCTTAGGTAAGATTATGTTTCACAGTAGGAGAAAGAAATCACTCAAAAAGACAATAGTTAGATCAAACTTCCTTGAATCATCCAGGTATCAATGGTCAAGGTACGCATGGCCATCCAATTTGAGATAGAGGCTCTTATAGTCGGACACCATTTCAATCTAGAATTTCCAAAGTTGTTTAGATTTTCACATACAAGCAGAAAATAAAGAAAAGATTATGCCCCCAGTCATCACTCTCTAAATCCTATAAAGGACATCATCGAAGAGCTCAAAGGGACACAATATGCAAAAATCTTAATGCGAATCAGTAAGCATACAAGGAGATAAAAGCATGTAAAAAAAGCATAGATTGTTTTCAGTTTGATGTTTGATTGCATTGTTGTAGATGCAAAATCCTTTCTGGAGACAAGACTGACTGACTGACTCACATGAAGCTTCAAAAGGACTCTGACTGGATATGACACATCTTAGATACACCGGAGACCATAGGATATGACATTGATTTCCCCCAAGTGTTAAGCATTGATAGGATACAAACGCTTGAGCTGAGTGGTGTACAAACTGACTTATTGAAAACTGGAAATGCAAAAACAAACCGGGAGATATGTACAAACTAAAGCAAAATTGAAAGCTGGGAAAGACCAAGATTGTGCTGATAGATGGAGCATTTTGAAACAAGTGGCACTCGTTTGCCAAGTTTTCACCATCTTGGCAGAGATTCTATTTTTGCTACCAAGGCGCCTGTTTCTAGGTTTTCACCAAGGCACTTTTTCTTTTTTCTTTTTTTTTTTTCATTTTTCAATTTTTTTTTAATTATTGATATTTTTTACTTTTTTTTTTTTGAATCATCAAAGTGCCTATTGCTAGGTTTTCACCAAGATGTTCATTTTTTTAAGGACTTTTTTCAATTTTTAAGACTTTTTCAGGACATTTTACCATAGACTGAATGCCTTAGGCGTAGAATTTCTTCAGATGGAGAACGTTGATTGGTTCTCAGAGCTGTTCTCCTTCAATCATTGAGAGTTGATAGGCACCAGAGCCAAAAGTAGCAGTGATTACAAAGAGACCCAGCCAATTGGGTTCGAACTTCCCCTTGCGTTCTCGATGTGATTGATTTTTAGGATTCTCTCTCAAAACTAGATCGCCAACCTGAAATTCTCTGTGTCTGACTTTCTTGTTGTAGCCTCTAGACATTCTCTTCTAGTATACTCAGAGATGATCATACACTGCTTGTCTATGCTCATCTAGTAGTTCCATTTCTTGTAACCTAGACACTCTGTAGTCATCATCAGTTACTAGACCATGCATTCTAATTCTTAGTGATGGGATTTCAACCTCAATAGGCAGTACTGCTTCAGACCCATAAACTAAAGTGAAAGGTGTAGCCCCTGTGGGCATTCTGATACTTGTTCTGTAGGCCCAGAGAGCTGGATTGATCATGAGATGCCAGTCTCTGTCAGTTTTGTTTACTATTCTGTGCAAGATCTTTAAGAGATTTTTGTTAGAAGCCTCTGCTTGGTCGTTCCCTTGTGGGTAGTAAATAGAAGACCAATGTTGGGTGATCTTGAATTTGGCACATAGATCATCGAGGTCTTTATTCTTGAATTGCCCACTATTATCTATGATTATGGAATGAGGGATCCCATATCTGCATATGATATAGTTCAATATGAACATAGATATATGTTTCCCCGTTGCTTGTGTCAGAGGGACCGCTTCTACCCATTTTGTAAAATAATCTGTGGCTATGATTATATGGGTATGTCCGTTAGAAGAATGAGGATGAATCATCCTGATAAGATCAAATGCCCATTAATGGAAAGGCCATTGTGTTGTAAAGGGGATTAGATCCCTCCCTAGAGCATGAATTAAGTTTCCATGCACTTGGCACTTTTGACAATTCTTAGAAAATTTGATAGCCTCTTTCTCCATTTCAGGCCAATAGTATCCAGCCCTAATAAGTTTTTGAGCTAGTGTTAAACCGTTTGAGTGTGACCCACAAATACCATCATGGACTTCCTCTAATGCACGTTGAGACTCTTCACGTTCTAAACATCTAAGTAGTGTACCATCTAGACCTTGTTTGTATAGATCATTACCAATGATGACATATCAGCAGGCATTACGGATAAGGTATCTCTTTTCATGATGGTCTTGGAGATAGGAAAATAGGTTTTTATATTGGGATGAATCATGACCTACAACAGTGCATATCATGTGGGTTTCAAGGGAGTCATATGCAGGATAAGATAGTGCTTCCACCAAAAACTCGTAGCGTAGCTCATGTTCATGCTGCTGTAATAAAGTAGATAGTGTTGCCATTGCATTGGCAACCTTGTTTTCTGTTCTAGGAATTTGTTCAAATGTGATAGATATGAAATATTTCTTAAGATCATCTACCATTTTCTTGTAAGGAATGAGCTTTCCATCTTTAGTTTGGTACACATCATTGACTTGATGAATAACAAGTTGAGAGTCTCCATGAATGTGTAGCTCTGTTACTCTCCATTCAATTGCTATTTTCATACCATTCAAAAGGGCTTCATATTCTACAATATTGTTTGTGCAGGGGAACTTTAGTCTGAATGCTTTTGGGATGGAGTATCCTTGAGGAGTTATGAACAATATGCTTGCTCCATATCCATTCTGTGTATAGGAGCCATCAAAGAACAATTGCCATTCTCTAGAAGATAGGTGCATAATAGAGGAGTCTAGAAATTCCATTTGCATTGGTGTGTCATCAAACATGGGTGCATTTGCTAGTTGATCAGCAATAACTTGACCTTTTATAGCTTTTCTTTCAACATATTCAATGTCAAATTTGCTTAGAAGCATGACCCATTTAGCCAGTCTACCTATGAGGGCAGCCTTGCTGAGTAGGTATTTTAGTGGATCAATTTTTGCTACTAGATGCGTGGTATGAGCTAACATATAGTGTCTCAGTTTTTGTGATGCAAAGATAACAGTGAGACAAGCTTTCTCAATCATAGAATAGTTCTTTTCATATGCCACCAATGTTCTACTTATATAATAAATGGCTCTTTCCTTTTTCTCTTCATCATGTTGCGCTAGCAATGCCCCCAGTGATGTGGTTGTTGTGGAGACATATAAGATCAATGGCTTCCCATGAATAGGAGGCATCAAGATAGGCAGATTTGATAGATACTTCTTGATATGGTTAAAGTTGTTCTCACATTCTTCATTCCATGCAAAGGTCACACCTTTATGTAATGTTTTTGTAAAAGGTTGTGATATGTCCGCTAGCTGTGATATGAATCTTCTGATAGATTGAACTCTTCCTTGCAACGTCCTCATTTGACTGATATTTGTGGGAGGTTGCATCTCTATTATAGCCTTGACTTTAGCCGGATCAACTTCAATGCCCTTCTTTGAAACTATGTATCCTAAGAGCTTTCCAGAAGTGACACCAAAAGCACACTTCTTAGGATTTAGTCGGAGACTAAACTTTTCCATTCTATCTAGGATCATGCTCAAGTCCTTTAGATGTTCAATTCTGATCATATATTTTGCTAAAGTATCATCAACATAATCTTCCATAGTTCGATGCATCATGTCGTGGAAAATAGATGTCATTGCTCTTTGATATGTAGCACCAGCATTTTTAAGCCCAAATGGCATGACATTCCAACAGAAGGTGCCCCATGCACATGTGAAAGCAGTTTTCTCTTGGTCCTCTAGAGTAATTTTTATTTGGTTATATCCAGAGAAACCATCCATTAAGGAATACATCTCAAAACCTGCAGTCATGTCCACTATCATATCAATGTTAGGTAGTGGAAAATCATCCTTAGGGCATGCTCTATTCACATCTCTAATGTCTGTGCACACTCTGATTGAGCCATTTGGTTTAGAAATAGGTACAATATTAGAGATCCACTCTGCATAGTCAATAACTCAGATGAATCCGGCATTTAGGAGCTTCTCTAATTCAGCTTTTACCAAGAGTGCAACATGAGGATGCATCTTTCTTAATTTTTGCTTGACAGGTTTGACATTTGGAGCGATAGATAAATGATTCATTATGAGATTAGGATCCAATCCTGGCATATCTGAATATTTCCATGCAAAGTTGATCTTCTTCTCTATTAGGAATGTTGTAAATTTTTGCTTCTCTTCTTCTAATAATGATTGTGCTACATGTACCAATTGTGGTTCCTCTGTTGTACCCAAATTGATGGATTGAGTGGGCTCAATTAGAATTGGAGATCTATCCTATAAATGACTCAGAAGGACATCAAATATATCATCCTTAGGTGCCTCAGAGAGGTTTTCACCTTTGGATACATCTTTTATTTTTACTTTTGTAGGTTCTAAGACTGCCACAAAGTGGTTTTCACCCTCGGAACTCTTTTTCTTTTTCTTTTTATTCTTGTTTTTCTGACTAAGATATTTGATGTCTGACTCAGTCATGCTGACACTTGGTTCACTGATGGAAGTACTCATAGGCTCAACTACATTGAGGTAGCAAGCAAGGGCATAGTCATTTGAGAAGGTATAAATACCATGGCTCAGATTCGTGGAGGTTTGATCAATAAGTTCTGGATATTTGATAGTCAAAGTAGGGAAAGATTGGGAGATAGTGTTTACGGATATGGATCTATCATCATTGGTCCTAACCTAATGCTTGAGTTCAAAGGTGATACTACAACTTAAGACATCCAATTCATGAATAGGCTCAATGTCATCATGGGAGTCCAATTCAACCATAGGTGGATCAGACTCGATAGGTTCATCATTTCACTCTAGACTTACGTTGGTTTGAGGTGCCTATTGGTGAATAACATCAACATGTTTCTCTGTGATAAGCTCATCTAGTTCTAGGATGACTCCCCATTCATAGTCATTAGATTCATCTTTTGATTCAGGATCTCTAGGAAATCTTAGAACATGAGTAGAGTTAGGGTGAATACCCCAAGAAGGGTTACCCTCAGATTCTGATTTGTATTCATACTCATGAGAATCTGTCTTAGAATCACTACCACTTCCCTCTTCTTGATTGTTTTTGAGATTAGCTGGTTCTTATGTTGCAACTATCTCTTGATTGATAGTAGGTTCTTGTGTTTCTACTACATTAATTCTTTTGATAGGATCATCTTTATCATCAAGAAGGTCTTTGATCTATTTAGGCAATTTTTCATAGGGGATGAGTTCTAAACTATCTGAATCACTATCGAATGGTTCTATTTCTTCTTTCTTAAGAAGAGGTTCCCCTAGTGCGATATGCTCTATGACATGAGAGCAATTACCTTTGAGGTGATAGGGTTTCTTCTTAAATCCTAAGCCAACTTTGTTTTTATTTTCTCTACTAGTATGTGGGAGAGGTGCCTCAAGACCTTTTCCTCTGATTCCTAGAGGTCCTTTACCTGAATATCCCATCTTAGCTATTAATTTATCTCCTGGACCATATGACTTGGATACTGCAGAGTCACCAGTTTGAACAACTTGAGATTCAGGTTCATCTTTGTATAGCCATGATAGCACAGCCTCATCCTCTTCAAATTCTTGCTTGGATACTTGTTCTGCTACAAAATTCTTATTATATGCTTCAAGAGGTTCTTTAGAGTCTGGTTTGGATTGCTTCAAAGATTGCCCATAAGACTTAGGCGAGATAGGGAGAGATGTCAAAGATAAGACTGGCTTGATAGTATATTCTCCCATACTATTTTCTTTGATATTAACCTCTTTTGCAAGATCTTCCATTTTAGATGTGGATGCTTCTTTAGTTGGTTCAATGGAAGATTCTCTATTATTAGGTACAAGCTTATCTGCACTTTCCTTCAAGGTGTTGCAAGTTGTATTCAGATCTGTGGGGATAGTAACCTCTACTCCTTCATAAGGAAACTTCAAACATTGATGGTATGTAGAAGGAATAGCTTGCATTTCATGTATCCATGGTCTCCCTAGAAGGACATTGTAGGCCAAAGGTAGATCAAGCACTTGACAAATGGTATCTTTGATAACTGGACCCACTCTGATAGGTAAGATAATGGTGCCTTTAGAAGATCTTTCTTGTTCATCATAGGCCTTGATAGTTATTTTCTTTCTAGGATCAATAGCCAATTCTAAAAATCTCAATTGTGTGATCAAGCTGTAAGAACAAATGTTTAGGCCAGTGCCCCCATCTATCAACACACATTTGACTCTACGGTTCTGGATCAAGACTTCTATATGCAAACGTTGATTATGTGGGTGACTCAAGGAGTTGTCATCTTCCTCTGAAAAGGAGATATATTATGGAGATGTTAGATGTCCAACCATAGTCTGGAACTGTCTAAATCAAGGTCATCAGGAACATTGGAACCGAGCAAAGCTTTATCGAGAATGGCTCTATGAGCTGGAGATATTTGAAGCAACTTAAACATGGAGATTTTTGCATTAGTGTGCTGGAGTTGTTGAACAATGCTATAAGATGTAGGCCTTGTATCCTTAGGATTGGAAGATTTGGAAGCAGCCTTCTGTTTAGAAGCAGATGAAAGATTGAAGGGCACCTTAGGGACATTTGATGAATTTGGGATTTGTCCTTTCAGATGCGTTTGAGCTTGTGATCAAGTAACTACATTAGCTGAGGAATTATCTCTATCTCTTCATACAATTGTGATGACATTGCAACTTTTAGAGAGACATGGTTCAACCATATTGATGACAGCATTATTTCTAGGGTAGGCATAGTTGACTTTTGCCCCCATATTAGGCTGAGAAGTTGAAACTTCTTGACCATGTTTTGGAAATGGTTCTGTGAATGTTGTATGATCGATATTGCTCTTGGGATTTTCAATTGTGATGTCTCCACTATTGATCAGATCTTGAATGGTATGCTTCAAGTGGTAGAAACTACTAGTTTTGTGACCTTTACTCTGATGGAAATCACAAAATTCATTTTCTCTCCACCATTTCGGTTTGGGGTCCTAATCATTTGGTCAGATTGGTGGTAAAGAGATGATGTTATCAGCTAGTAGAGTTTTCATAACTGATTCTAAAGACTCTCCTAGAGGAGTAAATTTTTGATGTTTATCCCATTTTTTGTATTCTGGCTTCCTTTGAGATGGTTGAGAAGACTTTTGCTCTGAAGCTTTAATGGCTTGAGTACCAAGTGTGAGATTGTAGGCTGGTGCCTTTGATGGGGCACAGACAATGTCAAAAATGCCATCTGTGACGATGCCTTTATTCTTGTTCCAATTTTTTTTCTTGTCTTTAGAACTGGATCCAGATTCGTACTTGTCTTTTTGAAGTGTGATTTCTCCTTTTTTTACAAGCACTTTTTTGATTTTGATAGCATTATCCACCATCTTGTCAAAAGATGCATGATCTTGCATTTGTAAAGGATAATTGATTTTTGGAACAAGGTTATTGATGAAGATTTCCAATTTTTCTATTTCTGGAATAGGTCTGGCATATAGAGAGAACTTCTTCCTCCATCTCTTGAGAAATGTTAGGAATGGTTCCCCTGGATATTGCTTGAGATTACAAATATCAATCATGGTGACTGGATGTTGAATATTGTAGGAGTATTTCTAGTAGAACAATTTGATCAACTCCTCAAAAGTTTTGATAGTAGAAGGCAGTCTAGAGAACCAGTGGATGGCTGCTCCCCCTAGAGATCGAGGGAAGAGACACATTAGATAGGTCAGTTCATGCATGAACTCCATTGATTGCATACAGAATTCTCTGACATGATCTTGAGGATCAAAGTGTCCATCATACTTATCATACTTTAGCATCTCCACTCTTTTTGGAAATGGTGGCATGTACAAGTCTTTGTCAAATGGAAAGGGACATAGAGCCTCCATGGAGAACTCTTTAGGTTCCTTCTCTTTCTTGAGATTGTTAAGTTCAACTTGTATAGCATGCATCTGTTTCATCATAGCTATGAGTGGATTCTCTTCCTCATGTGTAATGATGTCTTCAACATTAAAGTTGGGAGGAAGTTTAGCTCCTTGATGAGCTAATTGTAAAAAGTATGCTTCTCTATCTTCTTTTAAGAAATGCTTCATCATTCGTTTGAAGTTATCATCATTTTGATATTGAGCAATTTCTTTAGGTGTGGGTTCCTGATCTACACCATGTTGAGATTGAGCTCTTTGAGAGCCAAAATTTGTCCCTGCTTGAGACATGGTAGGAGTTTGTGGACTCCCTAGATTAGATTGATGAGGGGTATGTTGAGTACCTTCGTGAGTTGATGGAGGTATGTAACCAGATTTCAATCGATAGTTTCCAAGACCATCATCCTCGTAAAGACCAGAATTGATGAGTTGCTTAAGAGTTGGAGTTTGGAGAGTGGTGATAGATTTCTTGTGAGAGGAAGCTCTAGTCTCCACCATTCACCTCAAGTGAAACAAAAGAATAAGATCCAGATAACCAAAGAATGAATTGAATCAAGATGATCAAATGACACAAACTTGTCAAGGTTTGATTGATTTGAAGATTTGATTAGAGGTGGATGAAGGATACTGTGCCCTAGATGTATGGGTAGGTTCCCAAAAGATAGCAGACAAGATATCACAACACTTAGTCATTTTGATGATTGATTGAAGATTGATAGTTATGACAAGGTTTTGACACAGGATGATAAGGACTCAAATCGATTAAATAGAAGGCTGAATCAAATTCAAAAGGCCACTTTAGGAAAATTATTGGACTCTTAATAGCTACTACTCTATTCCTAACACAGTGGTTCGTTCGACAGATTCTGAAATTAGGCTGAAAAAGCTAAATATCTGGCAATTTTGACAATTTTTTGACAACTTTCAAAAATTTCCCAAATGACACTCTATAGACTCGTACGACAGTGGGTATGCTATGAAATGATAGTTGCAAAACTAATATGATAGTTGGGTAGCAATGAAACGACAGTTGCAAAACTCATACGATAGTTGGGTATCAATGAAATGACAGTTGAAAATCTCATACGACAGTTGCAAGATTTTAACTTTGAGAATTTGCTGGCATGGAAACTCGTACGACACTGGGTACTCAATCATACAACAGATGGGTTGCAATGAAATGACACTTGGAAAAACTCGTATGACTTTCTGACCTCCTGAGATGACTTTTGACTCCAAAAAAGGATTTTACTTCAAATTTTGCAAATTTTGAGTTTTCAGATTTGAATTGTTTGCAAATTTCAATGTCTAGATTTGAGGATTGTAACAGATTTGTCTGTTTTCAATAACCAGATAGATAAACAAGCACACAAAATAGCAAGCAAGTGATTTCAAGCATGTCTGAAAACAATGAACAAGGGCAAAAGCAACCTTGTGCATGAACAATCAAGTGACTTATTCGTTCTAATCCTCAAAAGCGCTAATTGTGTATGTTCCAAAAATGTTTTGCAATAACACACATATACCCTATAAAATGAAAATTTGGCCTCGCTAGGGTTTTTAGTAATGGTTTGACTCTGCAACTTTTATGATCCAAAGGGGTGAACTCCAATCCTAGCGCACCAGGGTTTTGACACAGTCTGAGAACTTAATCTTCAAGAGCTGCTAGGGAGATCTGACAACCCAACAATGAACCATACCTGTGGATATTTTCCCACAAGGACATTTATATAGCGGTTGTCACTACCATGGTGAAAATGGCTATTACCGCTTGAGGTTCCGTCAACGCAGTTTTCCTTGTGAAGGGAATGTCCGCTACGGTTAACCCTCTCTAAAGATGACTCACAATAGTATACCACAAGGGGACTTGGCTCTAGATCCAAGGTTTTTGACACCTTTTCACTTTTAACCCAAACAAAGTAAGCAGATTAGTCCGACACGCTAAGACAAAGTTTGTCTCACCAAGGTCTATGATATCAACCCCACATGATCTATCAACCCCTCTGAAGAGAGAATGTATCAATCAATAAGGGAAGATGCACTAACCAATTTTGATTCACCAAAGCTCGTGATGTCTACTCCACGTGATCTATCAACCTCTCCTAGGAGAGAATGTATCGATCAATAAGAGAAGATGCACTAACCAAGTTGAATGTGAAACACACTAAGTATCCTCCCTACCTACAAGGATTCTATCATCAAGAAGGATTTCATTGGGAATCCAATCTCTCAAGAATCATGAATAGTGTTCATAGGGCCTAATTACTATGTGAGCATAGATGTATGTTTCCAAAAGCAAATCTACCAAAAGTACCCAAAAAGCAGAAAGAGGAACACTTAACGCTTAAAGAAAATATGAGATGATTCCACAAGGTGGAACACTTAACACCTCACACAAGCTAAAAATGAGTCCCCAACTTAGAAAATAAGTGAGTTCCTAAAAGCACAAAAGGGTTGCCAAGTGGAACACTTAACGCTTATGTCCTGTTGACCCCTCCCCTTTATGGCGCTGAGATTGCAACCACGGCGTGGAATGAGGGGCCGACGGATTAGCAAGTCCAATAACCCAAGATAGCAATCAAGATCAATCACAAGTATCTGAGACTACTTAATGAATCCTTAAGGGGTCACAACCTAGTATCAATTATGCAAGTGTGTAAAACAAAAGCATGAAAAGAATCACCCAAGCTAGACACACGAGAGATTTATTTTAAGCCCCAAATCAAAATATTATCAGCACAAGTGGAATACATGAGATCCTCGCAACGCGCTTAGTAGATTTTTACCTGATTTTAGAAAACTTTACGCTTTTTTCAATCAAAACCAGCAAGAGTCAATCAAAAATAGAGAATTCCAACTGTTAAGATTAGCTGTTAGTCAAAATCCAAAAATCAAATCTAACAAACTACCTGCAAAAATGAAACGATAGTTAAAACCTGATGCTGAAACTCATATGATACTAGGTCTGTTACTAGATGACAATCTAAAAGCTCATATGACAGTGGGTATGCTCCCAAACAATAGGCTGGAAACTCGTACGACACTGGGTGTCTGATGAAACGACAATCCAGCTTCCAAACGATAATGGGTGCCTGATGAAATGATACTCAGTCAACTGTCGTACAATAGCAAGCTGAAACTCATATGACTTTTGTCAGAAACTCATACGAAGATTGTACGGACAAAAAATAAAAATCATATTTTTGCACAAAAACCAAGGAGAAAAAGATAAAAATTGATAGAATTGAATTGGAAACTCATTTCAGGGCCCCACGGTGGGTGCCAAAAATGTGTGTGTGAAAATTGTACCTGATTTGTAGACACAACACTTCAGTAAAACATTAGAGGTTAGCAAAATCAAAATCGTGCAAAATTGAAATCTAATTTAACCAAGGGATTTACTGCCTTCTAGTAGGTGCGAGATTGATGTTCTCAGATTGTTATCGAGATCAGTGACCTAGATGACACCTAAACGAAGGATTTGAATGCAAAACTGATATAAAATATGAATGCAATTAATCTATTTTTTTTGGTATTTTCTATGCAATAATAATGAAAAAACTGATATGAATCTATGCTAATATGGAAATTGATCTAACAATGATATGAATCTATGCTAAATGATATGCAATGCTCAAAACTAGAAAGATCTCACAATAGCTTGGATTCGCAAAGATGATTCTTCAGACTCCAATTCGACAGCGTGAGAATGCAAATTCGTGGATCAATTATGAAGAGCTGAGCCTTGGTTTTATAGAAATCCAGGGCTTTGGAGGTGCATGGAAGAAAGCCATAAATCACTCAGATTAACTCAGCTTGATTTTTGAATTATCTGATAATAAAGATAATTTAATTCACAAAAACATGCAAAAGCTAAGTTTTAACTCAAAATAGAGTTTAGCTTTAATTGATAATTGATAGTTGTTTGCTTTTATGATTGTGCATGTTTTATTTATGAATTAATTTAATAATAAAGTGATTTATTCTCAACTTAACTGCTTTTAAAAATAAAACAATTGATTTATGGGTTAATCAATTATTTAATCAAACTTTTATTAAAAACTATATTATTAAATAATGACAACTTGATTTAATTAATTAAATAAGAATTTAATCAATTATTCATAAGATTTTGGATTTATTGTCAAAATTTAAATAATATAATTAATAATAGATGGAATTAAATTTAATTAAACAATTAAGTGGCAAATATTAAATCTAATTAATTAAATATGAAAATATTCAATTAATCAAACTTAGGATAAATGTGATTTATTGCCAAATAATCATTAAATTAAAGATAATTAAGATAATTAAAAATATTGCTAGGAATATTTCCCGATGCAGAATTTAAGATAATCAATTATGATTCGATGATGTTTAGATGTGCCTTAGATTAGGACTTCGATGTTGATTTTGTTCAATGTGTCGATATAGGAGATTAATGAACTTATAGCCCATTTTTGGGGTATTACAATCAATACTATTCTTTCCATCCAAGATGATGGCTCCTCTACCAACTATTGGTTTAGGAGTGTTGTCTCCAAATTTGACCATATCACCATTGTATTTGTCCAAATGAACAAACCTGCCTTTATCACATGTCATGTCATGTGAACAACCACTATCTATAATCCAGTCTGTCCTTATGTCACCTTGTGAAATCAATGCTAGCTCTTGATTCTCTTTCTTATCTTCATGAATTGTCTTATTATTCATTTTGTCTATAATAGAAATGAATCCAATTTCTTCTTCACCAGATTCTTCATCTGAAACTCCATCTCTAGCATAGTAGCATTCCTTAGAATACTTAGGCCTGTAATCCTTTTTTAACTTTCTAGCTCTAGTAGGACACTTAGATGCAAAGTGACCGATCTTATTACATGAAAAGCATTTAAATGGTAATTGACCTTCATATTTTCCTTTTCCTTTCTTTTCTCTTTTGGAAATCATAGAAATGAAATCATCTAATGTTTTCTCTTCATCATCATCATCAAAATTACTAGAAGTGTTTGTAGATTTCTTACCATGAACTATTGTTTTGAAGGCTATCTCACTCTTAGGTTCTGTCTTCAATCTTGAGATCTCAAAAGCTAAGATTTTGTTGATCAAAGTCTCTCTCTTGAAATTAGATGTAAGCTACATGGTCTCATCAAGGATGTTGATCTTGCTTTCATATTCAGGAGTGAGAGTAGTCATTAACTTATCCATAATGTCCTCCTCTGAAATCTCTCCACCATTGTTTTTGATTCCAGCAACTGCTTCATTTATCCTTTGATTGTAATGTCTGATATTTTCCTCAGGTAGCATCTCTAATGCATTGTATCTTTTCTTCCATGTCTTTCCACATGCATCCTTTGCTTGTTTGTCTCCTTCAAATATGTCTTCTAGGTGCTTCCATATTTTGTGGGTTGTATCTACCTTTTTTATTTCTAAAAACTCACCATCAGATAGGGCATTGATAAGGGCTTCTTTAGCAATAACATTATGATGAAACAACTCCTTTTTCCTATCAGTAGCATCAGCCTGTGCAAGGTCTTCTAGGGTAGGTATCTTTGTTGCTTTGATAGTTACATCAAAAAATTCAAAACCAATGCATTGCAAATGGGTCACCATCTTGTTCTTCCAATCAAGATAATTCTCTCCATCAAACTTAGGAATTTCTTTCCTAAAGTACACCATCTAATCAACCTCAAGCTATTAAACTTTCTCTTCAGGGCACTTGGCTCTGATACTAACTGTTAGGAATAGTCCCAAGAGATAACTGAGAGGGGGGGCGGGGGGGTGAATCAGTTATCTACAAGATTCAATTCTTTATCCAATTAAGTATACTTAAACATAAAGCATAAACACAATGAAAAAACACATGAACACAACACCAATATTTTGGTTATGGGGAAACCCAAATAGGTAAAAACCCCGGTGGGACTTGATACCCACTAATATTCTACACTAGAGTATTATGATCCTTGTTAGAAGATCCTTAACCCTATTACGAGTTGCTTTACAATATATTAAGTATAGTAGACTTGGTCAAGGGTTAGACCCTGTTAGGAATCTTTTACAATTGTCCCTATTAGGGGAGAGGACGCACTGTTCGAGAGCTCACTGCTCAAAGGGACGAAGGCTACAACCTTCTGAATAACAGATATACACTATATCTGGATCTTAGTGAACTGCGCTTTGACCTATTGTCTAGATCAATTCCAATGTATAGCACAAGTACTTTACTTGGTCACATTGACCTTCTTCTGATGGCTCAACACTTCACACACTCTACTCTGCTCTGCTCTACTATGCACGCAACACATTCTGGGACATGTCCAATAAGATAATTGTAGACGCACGCTACACACTATTGGCTCTATCAAAACAACTGGATCTTTCTTTGTAATCTAATTTAACTCATGCGCTCTTAATTGAACATCAATAACTCTTCTCTAATCTTAACTCCAAGGGTGCATACCCTAAAGATAGGTGCAACTCAAGAACCAATAGAGTCTCTATCAGCTCTTTTGAATAAACACGTGAAACTGTTACTGGCAAATAGCGACTACATAACTTCACTTCTACTAATCAACAAACTATGCATCCATAACTAAAACATCACTAACATGTCTTCAATATATATCCAAGCGTGCAAGGCTCCATGATAACTGTACGAACAACTATACAAAGAACACTGCCTGTTACTCTGTCAGGAACACTGCTGACACAAGCTGCTATATAACTATATGTACTAACAGTTAACCTCTGCGCCCATGATATCATGTCCATGCTACATATACTGAAGGCTTACTGCATAAGACTTCCACACATGCTACTTTCCATATGTTGTCATCAATGAAAAACATACAGTCAGTACTGGCCTACTGGCAAATCTCCAACATTTTTGTCAATTTTTAAATCTAACAGTAAATAATGCCTTCTCTATGTTTTTTTGATGGCAAGACATAAAAAGGTGTAAAAACCAAAGGCAAGAATCCACAATGAGGACAAAAACCTCAAGAAGAGATTGAAGAGACAAAAGATTGTCCATATAAACAATTTTTTTCAAAAATACAAGTCGTACGGTGAAGAATATGAAAAATATTTGCATTTAAATAACTTGTATAAATCTAAATTTGTTTCATTGAATTGGATTTTTACTCCTTAAGCTTGTCATTTTTTTTCAATTTCTAAAATAATGGAGTAAAAGATAAATTGCTTGGATTTTCTTCATTTTGTTTGTTTTGTGAAACTAATGATCTTAAGGAGGCAAAGGAGTTGGAATGATCACCACTAGGTGAGTAGATCAATGGAAAATCAAATAAAAAATGCCCCTATCATTTTCTAGCAATGAAAAAGGTAAGCATACAACCTTTTGTATTTTGCTTAAATTGTGGCAAAAATTGATTTAAATCTAGTAATTAGAAACCTATTATTGTTTGAGAGATTTAGTAGTAGGCCTATGCTCTTCACTTTTTAAGTGAATCAAAATGTCAAACCTACTAGATCTTTTGATTAAAATAAACGCTAAGTAAATAAACAAACACTAAAATTGAAGCCTATTGCTTGTGGAAAAATGTATTAAGTGATTATACTCTTCACCTTTTAGGTGAATCAGAAAGCTCGAAGTACCTAATTCCCATTAGATTAGAAAGGCTTGGAAATTGAACATTGTTAATCATGTTTGGAAGTGAGAAATAATAGGGATATTCTCTTCACCTTTTGGTGATTCAAACTCCCAAACCTATTATTTCACTTCATTTATTTGCTTTACATGAACATGCTAGAAGATTAGTGGGCTCGCCTCCTGAGAATTTTCCTTAACAAGGCCAGTGAGAGGGATAGCCCAAAGTGGGATACAACTTCCTTTTCCACAATAATCCAACCCACTATAAAACAAAATGCACTCATCCTTAATGGGGTGAGTGACAAAAGGATATCAAAAATTGAACCTCCTTGAGTAGTCCTTTGGGATTGTGCAAAACTATGACATATCGGTGGTGGGAGGCCCCTAATTATTATGGGATGAGACTTGATATTTCTTTTAATGGAATCCTTACTAGCACCTTGTTAAATTAGAAAGCCTACATATTAGAGCCATGTTTACAAACCAAATTTGACTATAGGTAGATTGCTTGAAGTGGCTTCTTGTTAAAAACTTGTGATAACATTCTATACATTTAAAACATTTTGTGTTTAGGGGGTTTAAAAGATAAGTGTACTTTTGATTTCTTTGTTTTAAGATACATATAATAAGGAAGAAACATCCATTTGAAAAATCATCTTATATTTTTTAAAATCTTCCAAAAAGAACAATCACTAAAGGGGGGAAGCTCTATTTGACTTAAACCTTTGTTCATGCCAGTTTTCATGAGATCACATAGACTGAAAATATCACTCCAAGAAGATGGCACTTGCATAACACAAGAGGTCCTCAAGTTCATATTCCAAGCTCCTTTCACCAAAACACATGAACAAGAAGAAAGTCTCCCCAACTTATTTGAAGAAAGACGCAATCCAATGCCTAAAAACAATGATTTTTATGACTATGTCCAAGGGAGAAACAACGAAGATCAAGATACAACTACCCAAAGAAACCAAGGACCAAGGGAAACAACCAAAGAAAAAGCCAATGGGGCTGCCCAGGACCCTGAATTTCTCTAAATAATGGAAAAACTCTTAGAAAGGAACAAAGAGAGATACTTCCTTAACTTAGCCCAAACAAGGGTTAAGCTTCCTCATGATTATGACAAAATGACACTAAAGAAAGATGAGGAAGAGGAAAATCCATTAGGTACAATGAGAAAAGAACTTAAGATGTTCCAAGCACAAATTGATACTATGAAGAAAGCGGTCGAACCAAAACCATTTCTATTGAGGCCTTGTGCCCTTTTCCTTTTGATCAAAACTTGGTTATGGTGCCTTTCCCTCCTAACGTGGTTTTTCCAAGATACAAGAAGTACATGGGTAAATCTGACCCACAAGACCACTTAAGGGAATTTTGTGCCTTAAGTATTGAGCTCATGCATGATACTACCTATTTAATGTGGCTATTCCCAAGAAGCCTAGGGAAAGCTATGGAGTGTTTTTCAAAATTACCACAAGGAATAAAGACTTTCAAAGAGCTATCCTCAGAAATCATGACTCACAACTCTTACAATATCAAGCACAAAATCACCATGCTAGATTAATGCGACACGACAAAAAAATGGTGAGCCTTTTCTATGCTTTCTCCAAAGATGGAGAACTATTTTCACGAGATATCCTAGAAGTATACCTAAAAAGGAGAAGATGGAAATTTTCATGAACAATCTAAACATGGAAATGAATAATAGACTTCAACTTCAATTTCCACCAACATTTGAAAATATCATTGAGAATGGGATAAAGATTGAAGAGGTGTTAGTAAAAAGATGAGAAATCAAACTCTTCAAGGAAAATAAAGGTTATACTAAAACCATAATAATAATAGTTTAAATAGTTATAATAATAACAAGGGATCTAACAACAATGAGAAATCAAGGTTTTGGTTGAAGAACACTAACAAAAACCTTGTGAATAATGGGGTTTCAGAAGCCAACAACCTAAAAGCTACCCCTTTTAACTTATCAAGCGGGTCAAACCAAATGAACAATTTAAATCAAATGACTAAGACCCCTTTCAACAACAATAACTCTTTCAACAATCAAGGTGGAAACAAACCTAAGCCTTTCTTTGCTCCAATCCAAAGGAGAAAAGTCACATTCTTGGGAGAACCCTTGGAAAATGCTAGGACACTTGTGGCTAATAAAATTGTTGTATTACCTGAATCAAGACCATATGAACCCCAAGTTAAACCCATGTGGTGGAATGATGCACACAATTGTGAGTATCATCAAAATAAGGGACACAAAACCAATGAATGCATGAAACTCAAGCATTTGGTACAAGATTTAATAGACGATGGCATGATAAAGTTGAAGGGCCTCAAAATAATGAAGATCACACAACATTTAAAAACCATTTCTTAAATCATGAGAAAGGAGAAACCTCAAATTCCAACCAAAACAACAAGAGGGGAAATGAGAAAGTTAATTTTTCTCACACCTATAACAACACCATAAACTCTTTAAATGGGTATTAAAATTCCATCAATGTCATAGTAGTAAAGGAAAAGTAAAAGGAAGAAGCCTCAAATGTCATGACTAGGGGGCAAGCATCTAAAATCACCTTGTTAGGAGGTGCCCCTAGAATTGTTGTACCAAATCAAGTACCTCCTTCATCAAAACAATATAACCTTGTAGATCAACTCTAATGAACTCTAATGCAAATTTCTATCTTGGAGTTGTTAAAACTTTCACCTACTCATAAATAAATCTTGGAGAAGGCTCTTGTTGAAACTAATGTTCCCTTGAATTTGGATGTGGACAAATTTCAGAAATGGTAGGACACCTTATCACACTTCATTGTTTAACCTTTTCTGAGCAATATGATATGTCTCTAAATCATCCCCAAAAATTTCCATTGCATATTGAAGTTTTGATACATAAACATCATGTCAAAAGAGTCCTCATTGATGGAGGTGTTGGTCTAAACATTTGTACTTTGAACCTTGTCAAAGCCTTAGGGTATTTTGAAGAAGCTATAAACCCTAAAAGAAATATAACCATAAAGGCTTATGATGATGAAGAGAGATCCTCCAAAGGGATAATATTACTCCCTATCCAAGTGGGTCCTATACAAAAAGAAACTATTTTTTAAGTGCTAGACTTGAAATTGACTTATAACATTTTATTGTGAAGGCCATGGATACATGAAATGCAAGCGGTACCTTCAACATATCATCAATGCTTAAAGTTTCCATACATGGGTCAAGAAATTATGGTGAGTGGAGACCTAAATCCATTCCAATATTGTAACAATATCAAACCCATAAATGATTCATTGGTCCCTAATAATGTCAAAGGCACTACATCAAAATAGATAGAACAAGGACAAAGTTTGAAGGATCTTCCCTCATTAAAAGGAAAAGAGAAGATGGGTGAATAAGACACTTTTGTTGGAGATAGTCAAATTCCCACTAACTTAGTTACATCAACTAAGGGAAAATATAAAGTTAGTGAGGAAAGTCCTAAAGAAAAAGAAGAGGAAGACAATTCAAAACCTGCCCAAATTCAAACCAAGGAGGCTCATTACCAAAAGATGGACACCATGATGAATTTTTTTGAAAAGCAATGCAAGATTAAGAAAAATGGTGTGGGAGAATATTCCTTATCCATGATTGATTTTCCACTATCTCCTAAGTCTCATGAGAAACCTTCTAGTTCAAATCCACCTAAAAAATACAATAACCATTTTGTAAGGGCTAGCACTTCTTCATCCATGGATGAAGAGGGAAACAAAATTTTGAAGTGGCTATATAAGGATAATGAGTCAAGTGCTCACGAAAAAATAATTCAAAACATTAGCATCCCTACTCATCAATATGGCAAAGGTTTTGAAATTATGCAAAAGATGGGTTACAAAGGACAAGGACCTTTGGGTAGAAGAAACAAAGGGTTAATTGAACCCATATAAATGGCTTGGAGGGATAGCAAGGAGAAATCTAGATTAGGGTATCTTGAACAAGGATACACTCAAAAGAACCACCCCATATTCTATGAATAAACCCTACAATTAGATTCTCAAAGTGAGGAAGACTCAAACAAATGGGAGTGGGATTCATTATCTAGTGAATCTTGTCAAGATAAAGAAGTGGATGTAGTCCATACTTATGCTCCTAACCAAGGTAAAATACAAGCGTTAACCTTGGGATCAAGTTCGAATCAAGCTTCGAGTTCTACTCAAGAGGCTCAAGAGAATACACCAAGTCAAGAAGAAGAAGAATCTCAATTGGTAGGAGAACCCTATGTACCCTCATGGACAACAAAAATGGAATAATCTAGCAATAGGTTTAACCCACAAGATTTTTACCCACAAGAAACCCAAGAGGATTCTAGTGAAGAGGATTTTGATCCAAGTTCTTTGGAAAACTTAGAAGAGGCACATGTCATAGACTTAAGCGATACAATGTATGAACCTTCTAATGAAGTCATGTCTCTAAATCCTGTACCAAGCCAATGATCCCTTATCTCTCGTATATCTGGAACTCATTGAATGGGATTCCATAGAACCAAACAACCTTCCCACATTCCTAAATGACACATCTATGACCTTATACCTAAATGTGGTTGAACCTTCTTCTACCAATGAATATCAAGAAGAAATGGTGAAGGGAAGTATCCAATCTCTCAGTCGAGAAATAAGAGAAAAATTAAAAAATTAAAAAATTGAAAGAGTCGAATGGTGAAAACCACAAGGTGGCAGTATTAGACCAAAAAGAGAAAGAAATAAAGGACATTTCAGAAGGTGAAAACCCAATTGTGGCACCTAAGGAAGAGAGGTTGGATACTTTGCCTGAACATTATAATGAGAGATCACTTATTCTGATAGAGTTGACATAAAAGATCAACATTGAGACTGAATCAGAACCAAAGGTCATACACCTAGCAGCATCATTATCAAATGAAGAGAGAGGAGAATTTATAAAGTTATTGAAAGAAGGACAAATAAATTTTGCATGTTCTTATGATGACATGCCTGGATTAGATCCAAACTTGATTATGCATCACTTGAATATCAAACAAGGGGTAAAACCAGTCAAGCAAAAGTTAAGAAAAATGCACACACACATTGCACTTCTTGTCAAAGTGGAATTAGAAAAGTTACTAAAGTTGGGATTTATAAGAGCTATTGACTATGTCGAGTGGATATCAAATATTGTACCTTTTTCAAAAGAAGACAAGTCCATCAAAATTTGCACAGATTTTTGAGATCTTAATCTCGCATGTCCAAAGGATGACTTTCATTTACCAAGCATAGATGTCATAGTAGAATTGACATCAAGTCATTCAATGTTCTCTCTCATGCATGGATTTAGTGGCTACAACCAAATCAAAATTGCATCAAAAGACCAAGATAAAATAGATTTTACATGTGCATGGGGAACATTTTGTTGGACTATTATGCCCTTTAGCCTTAAAACCTATCAAAGAGCCATGACCACCATATTCCATGATATGATGCATAAGTTATTAGAAGATTATGTGGATGACATACTTGAAAAATATCAATCAAGGGAGGAACATCTACCAATCTTAGACAAAATATTAACAAGGCTAGAACAATTCAAGGTGAGACTCAATCTGAAGAAATGTACCTTTGGAGTACAATCTAGAAAATTGCTAGGGTATATAGTCTTGGCAAAAGGAACAGAGGTAAACCCCATGAAAGTCAAAGAAATAATGGAAATGGGGGCACCTAGAAATATGAATCAAATGAGATCACTCCAAGGGATAATTCAATCAATCAGAAGGTTCATCTCATAATTAGCAGAAAAGTGACATTCTTTTACTCAACTCCTTCATAAGGACATAGTATTTAGATGAGATGATAAGTGTGAAGAAGCTTTCATGTTACTCAAAAATTATCTCATGAATCCTCCAATTTTAATGCCACTAATAAGAGGAAATCCTTTTATATTATACATTTCAGCAACATAACATTCTTTAGGGGCACTCTTGGCTCAAGCGGATGAAAATAGAAAAGAGAAATCTATTTACTACATAAGTAGAACCTTGGTGAAATATGAGTTAAACTACAGTTTCATAGAAAGAGCATGTTTAGCGGTATTTTTTTGCTTCCAAAAATCTATGATATTATATGTTATCCCATAAGATCAAACTCATAGCAAAAATTGATCCATTAAAGTATCTTCTAAGCAAAATAGCTTTGACAGGAAGGTTGGCCAAATGGGTCATGGTGTTGAGCGAATTTGATATAGAGTATGTGGATAGAAAGGAAATCAAAGGCCAAGGCATAGAAGATCAACTAGTGGAGGCACCATTAGAAGATGAACATCGCATTCAGGTAAAATTTCTAGATTCGAAAATAATCAATGTTGAAGCAAAAACATGAAAATTATACTTTGATGGCTCTTATACTCAACATGGCTCAGGAGTGAGCATGCTATTAATTACCCCTCAAGGATAAACAATACCAAAGTCATATAATCTACTATTTCCATGCACAAACAATATAGTTTAATATGAAGCATTAGTCATTGGCATCAAATTGACCCTAGAATGGAAGGTGACAAAATTGCAAGTACATGGAGATTCCCAACTAGTCATAAATTAGATAAATTATGAACATAAAAAAAAAAAAGATGACAAGTTGATACCTTATAAGAATATGATAGAATATCTCAAGAAATACTTTACCTTGATCACATTTGAGCAAGTTCCTAGAGAAAAGAACAAAGCAGCAGATGCCATGGCAATATCGGCTTCACTCCTATAGATGTTGGACCAAAGTGCAAGATATGAATTCTTGGTAGAAGAAATGGTACAACCCACATTTGACCCTTCCAATTCTGACATCATTTTCCTATTAGTGGGACATAACTCACCCTACTATGGATCCATCTATACTTACTTGAAAGACCAAACCCTACCCTTGGACTAAACCCAAAACCAGAAAAGAAACTTCATAAGACAAGCCTCTCGTTACACTCTTGTATGTGACACATTGTATCACAAGAGTCTTGAGGGAATGATTTTAAGGTGTTTAGAGAAGGAGGAATCAAAATTAGCCTTACAAGAAATCTACAAAGGAATCTGTGGGTCACATTCGAATGGGTTAACCTTAGCGAAGAAACTTCTAAGGATATGATATTATTGGCCTTCAATGGAGAAAGATGCATACCATTTTGCGAAGACTTGTCAAAAATTCCAATATCATGGGAACCTAAATCATGTACCAGCTCAGAAACTACATCTGATGACTACATTGTGGCCCTTTTATCAATGGGGGTTGTATTTAATAGGGATGATTTACCCACCTTCATCCAATGGTCATAAGTTTGTTATAACTACAACTGAATACTTTACCAAATGGGTCAAAGTTGTGCCATTGTCCACCACAACAGGAAAACAAATCTCCATGTTCATATTGAACCATATAATTTGCAAGTATGACATCCCTCAAGCCATTATAACAGATAATGTTAAACACTTCAAGAACAAGGACCTAAAAGAATTATGTACAAAGTTCCATATGATACATCACTCATCTTCAATATATTACCCGCAAGGAAATGGACAAGCATAAGCTACTAATAAAAAAATGTTGAAAATATTGAAGAGGATAGTTGTCAATTTAGGGAGAGATTGGCATATTCAAATAAATCCTACTTTATGGACATATAAAACAAGTGTGAGAACACCAACAAGAGCTACACCATTTTCATTGGTATATGGAGCTAAAGCAGTACTACCATTAGAGGTTGAAATTGTGTCCCTAAGAGTCTCATTACATGGGTTGCTAACCGAGGATGACTATAGGTTTTCTAGACTTTAGGAGTTGGAATTACTTGATGAGAGACAATAACGAGCCTTTGATCACCTTAAAGTGTATCAAAATAGAATGTCAAGAAATTACAATAAACACATTAAACCAAGGACATTTAAAATAGGTGATTTGGTATTGAGAGAAAACCTTAAGAACCAGGTAGAAAGAGAGAAGAAATGGAAATGAGAAGCAAATTGGTTAGGTCCTTTTGTTATTACTTCTTCTTTTGGAATGAGGATATACAAGCTAGCTGATTGTGATGGAGAATAACTACATGAACCTGTCAACAAAATACACTTGAAAAGGTTTTACACCTAAAAGCAGATGAAAGAGTATAAGTGAAAGAGTATCAGAATATCAGATGAAGAAGCATCCTATTTATTTTGTATAGTCAAAAGTGATCCCAAAGAAATAAGAAACAGTGGAAAATTGAGCATGAAGAAATCCAAAAACATTCAAAAAATGATCCTAAAAAATGTTGTCTTGGTGAAAACCTAGCAAATAGGTGCCTTGATGAATACAAAAAAAGAGAAAAAGAGAGAAATACAAAAAAGAGATCAGGAGAAAAATACAAAAAAAATGAAAAAGATAGAAATTGCCTTGGTGAAAACCTAGCAAATAGGCGCCTTGGTAGCAAAAAAAAGCATATAAAAGAGAAAAAGAGCAATAAATTCAATTGGTGAAAACATGGAAAACAGGCCATTGAAATTCAAGTCAAGACTCATTCCTAGCCATCCTTGTAGATATTGCATTCACTAGTATTCATACAAATTGCATAATAAATCCCAGAGTTGCATTTGCAAGATACCCAAGGCTTTCATCATAGATATGAAAAGTGTCCAAGTCCAACAACGCAATGAAATTAAATTGGGGGCAAATCTATCCTAAAAACAAAAAGGATTCATCAAACATAGATTAATTGACACAAATCAATGCATCCAATCACAAGCATAACACCTAGATGATAGATTCAAATCCTAATCCAAATGATGATTCAACAATGAAACTTTTTTTATCCTTGATCTCATAATGACTTTACCTTTATTAGGATTAAAATAAACAATCAAATATGAAACATATGAAACTCTACTTGAAATATGGATTTGAAAAATAGTGCAATTTTTTTTTTCCAAGTGATTACTTGATTGGTGAAATCATGTCTTTTTAAGCAAATTGATGAAGTCTTGGACTAGATAAGAAATGATAAAAGCATGATATTTTATGGATTTCTGCATGAGTGTTCTAAGATCAAGGTTTTAAGATATGTATCATTCATCTAATGACATGATCATCAAAGAATCATCGAGGACATGTATATATGGAAAAACCAAGATCTTTGTTTGTTTACGCAATAGGATACCTTGGACATTTTGATTTTTGATATCATAATACCAAAATCCACTTGCAATATTAAATCCGATGAAAGTGGTATTTAGACTATCATGGTTGAATCTAATCAGTGATAGTTGTACTAACTTTAGGCACATAACACATAAGGAAAAATGTATTCATATCATCATGGTTGAACTAGTGAGGATTGTACCAATTTCAAGTCTCAAAATGCTCGATTAAGAAAATAAGCATCCTAATTATGAATAATGACAACTAGTTGCATCCATACTAGATTAAATTCATTTATTTTGCATGGATCCTTTTCTCAAAATTTGGTTATTAAATAAAAAAGGGGGTGGAGTTAAACTAAAATTAAAAAATTCATCATTACTTTATGTGATCGAATGTGTTGGAAATCGAAAAATCAAAATCAAACTTGCACCATAGATTAAAATGCATTAGATTAAATTATATTGTATACTACATCATAGATTAAGTGCATCTTAGTTAGAATAGATGTCATTAACATCATCTATAATCATTAGCTTGCATTCATTAAAGTTCATTGCATTAGGTTGCATTCATTTGAAGTTCATTGTGTTAATCATTAAATTACATTGATTAAAATAGGCACATTGCATTAATCATTGATCATTAAGTTTCATTAGAGTAATTCATTATTCATTGAGTTAATTTGCATCCATTAGATTAATTTCATAAGCATTGCACATTACTGATTTAAATTGAATTGATTATTATCTATTATTCACTATGTTCATTCATCCTCATTTAGCCCATACATTAATCATTGATTCATTAAGTTTCATCATATAATTACATTAAGTCCATCACTAAGCATTATTCATTATCATTTAAAACTAGTGATCATATAAACGCATTAAATGCATCTCATTATTAATCATTATTCATTAAGCATTAAAACATTAAATTTATTCATTACATTGCATTACATCAATAGAACACATTTAAGCATTATATATCCAATCATTAGAGCATTAATAATTAAAACATGTAATAAAGGCATCCATCTAATATATGTCATAAGTAAGACATCCATCCAAATTAACTTAGCATAGGATGTGCATTCATATCAATTTTGCATCTGAAAAGCATAAAATAGAGCATATAGAAGTAGAATCATATAGAATTGCATATCATAATCATCAAAAAAGTAAATCCAACACATGATGACAAGATATAAAGCAAAATCCATAATGTCAACTAAAGTCCACAGTATAATCAAAGGTCATATAATCAAAGTCTAGATAATCAAAGTCCATAACATCAAGTGTCCATCAATGAAAGTAGAATCTATCAAAAGAATACATAAATATACAAAGTCTCGATCAAAACTCATAGATACAAGATACATCAGTCAAAGGGTGCATATCATATGATCAACTGGCACTGGCACTAGCACCTGCACTTGCACATGCACTACCACCAACACCATCTATTCCTAGAGCATCAGGACCTATATCTAGACCCCTTGTTAGAGATAGGTTGTAAACCATGCTGATCCATAGCAACCATAAATATATGCATCATTGTACTGAGTTGGGTCACATGTTGTCTCATCTGTGATACATCATCCTGTAAGGACCTGTTATTGTGAGCCAACCCGCCAAGACCCGATGGAGCTGGTGCTGCCTGTACTAGTGGTACGAGTGGAACTGAGGGACCTAGGGGAATTAGAGCAATCTGTGGCCCAACCTATGCATAAGCCTTTACACCAATCTATACAACAATCTATGGGGAAACCTATCTGGAAACTCAAGCCCTGTGTTGACCCCAACCACCCACTCTAATTTGATGAAAGGCTCGAAATGGTCCACCTCTCACACGTGCCCTACCACCTCGCATCCACACACCACCTCTGGTAGGTGCAGGGGAAACAATAATAGGAATCACTTCTCTCCCAACTCATTTGACTCTACCAACAAATCTAGCCCATCACCCCCCTCTACCACCCCTGCCACCTCCATCATCATCATCATACCTATCATCGATATTAGGAACATGCTTTGTTGGATTGGTAAAATTGGGAAATGGGTTTTGAATGAACCATTGTGTGTAATCATTTGTCATACCAATGTCCACAATATGCTCCTTCATGTCCGAGGCTAAATGTGGAAGGCCTAGGAGCTCATCGCGAGCCACATGGTAATCAATTTGAGGACCCCAAAGGGATCTCTCAACCTATGCTCGGGCATATAAAGCCATATCCTGTATACGACCATACTGCCAAAGGAATCGATAGAAGAAGAACCAATCAATGATCAAAGGAGTACACCTTATCATCCATCAGGGCATGTACATAAAGGAAGCTCTATGGCATCCTCAACCCATGGCTCACAACCTAGGTAAGGTCGCCAGATGACCTGATCCAAATCATCAATAATATGGTGCCAGTAATTGAGTTTTCCCATATGAGACTAGACAACCATACCATCATAAATGTATGCAAAGGGCCAACCAGGATCTCTTCATCGCACCACTACTAGATGACTAATCAAGAGATGCTCCCATGTCCATAGCTGAAGAAGAACTGCACCAGCAGAAAGTGCAGCACCGTGCCTATACACCACATCATGTAGCTCATGATATAGTTGCGCTAAGACATAGGAACCCCAATCAAATTATCGAGGATGACCAATCATATCCTCTAGAATGTGGCCCCAACCAACAACAAAACCATGACCTCGTCGGTCAGGAAGCAGGAAACCACCAATCAGAACACCAAGGACAATAAGAAGTAGTGGAAAAGAGGCAAACTAAGCCCATGAAATGCTATCATCGCTAATAGTTGGGTCTCCAAAAAGGTGTCTGCAAACACTACCATCATATACTTGATTGTAGTAGATGATCTCTCTATGTGTAGGGATACAAAGAAGTCAATATACATCCTCGGGAGTGATAGTCATCTCCCTTAATGGCAAGTGGAAAGTATTATGGTCAGAGTGCCATCGCTCCACCATAACAGTCAATAATCCTCGATTCACTCAGAATTGAGGTATATCTAATAAAAAGGATAGTCCACAACAACCAATTAATCAACGATCATGCACAGTCAGGTCCTCCACCATGTCAAGCGACCATGGATATAACCCTCAGACGGCTAACTTTCAAAGGGGAGCCTACAGAATCAAGTTAACATCAGATCAGTAATCAAATCATCAAATTTTGAATCATCACAAGTCAATCAACATCCTAACCTATCAAACCATCATCAATTTTCCTAATTCTATTCAGAGAGGACAAAAAAATCATCATCATAATCAAACCACAACAATCGAGATTGGCAATCAAACATTCATCATAACATGATCAAATTTGACACCAAACAACTTGTTTCATCATAAGAATCATCATTCAGGCTAATTAATAGATCAAGGAAATCATTCAAATGTGATGACTTGCTTAAAATTACAAACATACTTCAAAAAGGGTGTACGCGCTATTCTAAGGCTTGTACATGCTAAAATGCAAAAGCACTGTTTAATTGATTGAATGCGCGATGTAAAAGCTTAAATACACTAAAACAAACTGTACACACTATTAAATCTACTATGCGCTACTAAATATCAGTGTACGCGCTACATAAACTCTAATTTGCGCGAGCCCTATTGTATGTGCTACATAACACATTGGTGACCAAAACCTAACATACGGTTTGTGTTTGTACGCACTACTAAAAGTTTAGTACGCGCTATTTCATAGTGCAGATGCACTAAAACATTTTTGTATGCATTACTCAATTACTTGTATGCAGTATTTTAAATTTTTTGGAAAAAATAATATTTTTATCCAAAAAAGCTAGATTTTTTGAAATAAAATGATAGAAATTGACAAAGTAAGTTTCTAGAAGTACTCATCGGAGGTCCGTAGTCCAAAGGATGCTGATATCTATGCTTGTGCTCAAACCTATGTTATTTGTAGAGGACCACCATCATAAATAGCTCAAAAGGATCAAAGGGTAAAAGTCAAAGATGGAAGGTGAAAATGAATAGTAAAATTAACTTGTTATCCCTATATATAGCCATTTGACCTAAAAAGGGGCCTTTTAGCATAAAATTGAAATGGGGCCAAAATTGATCACCAAATTAGCTAGATCAAGGGTATTTTTCATCGGTTCACCATTAAAACATTATTGGAAATGAAATCAAAATCAATGCAAAATAAAAAATAAAAAATAAAATTGATAAAAAATGCAAAAAATTTCACCAAAAACAAATTTCATTTCATTTCCAAGGGGGAATACACTCGGATTATCATCGATACAATCAAAATTATTCGCACGATCATTGAACGTATTTTTTGTTGAGTTCATTAATGGGGCATTGAAATTAGTGAATCAGGTTAAATCAGGCATCATATTAAAATTTCACCATCAGAAACACCATCGACATCATCAATCAATCAGGGTTTTATCAGTGAATCTGCATCATTCATTGAGATCAAATCAAACATAAGGTAATCAAGAATCTGCATCAAGACATTGAACATTCTTTGAACCAATGTGCTTCGTGCATTGCTTCAAAGAGGGGCATTTGTAGACACCTAAAAATTGTCAAGATCAATTCAAGTGAGCAACCAAGGCAAAATCAAGATATTAATTGCAATCAAACCTAAAATCCAATATTAATTGAAATCAAAATCCAAAATAATTAAATAAATCATTTAATTATGTAATTAATCTAATTAATTGTATAGTTGGATTAAAATCAAATTTAACCCATTCAAGAGGTACACATGGCTAAAGAAATTAATTAAATTCAATTAATTAATTCCTAATTTCTCTCACCCACCACATGGGAGGAATTACCTCAACCAATATGAATTAAGGATTGGACTCATATGGATCAAAGCCACATTAAATCTCAATCACTCATAAGGAGAAAGAATCTTGACCACTCATTTTGTCTCATTGTCCCAAGCTTTGAGGACAAAATATTTAAATTGCCCCCGTATTTGAAACCATGGACTAAACCTTAACTCAATCATGATCAAATTAACTCCACCCCTTATGCTTGCTAAAATCTATAAATAGAGGGCTAAAATCAGGATAATAAGATCCCATTACATCTTTGAATTGCATCATTACTATAGTGAATTTGAGCTAGGAGCATTTTAGCATAATTGAGAATAGTTTTCATTGAAATAGGCTTAATTTGCATCATTATTTAGCTTCATTCTTATTTTAGAGTTGTCACTAATGGAGGCTTGCTGAGGGATTTTGCATTAGCAAATCTAAATAGAGATCTATAGGATGCTTCTTGTCATTATTTTCATGAATAGCTTACTAATTGTTATAATTTAGCTCATTTTGATAGAAATATTGATAAACTAATCCTATAAAAGTACTTATTGTACACAATCATATAGTGTAATAATATACTAAACACATTGAATATCTGATATGTATTTGATATCTGAGACATCTGACACAAAATTTTTAGCCTTGGGATTTGCCTCAGGATTGCTATGGGATTTGGCTTGGGGATGTCAAACCTAGAAAGTCAACCCAAAAATGTGTTTATGAGATTTTCTTGCATTTCTAGACTTGACCATGTAGTTGACAACTTTTGTTTTTACCCAAAATTGATGAAACAAAAAAGGCTTCTTAAGGAGATTCTCAACTTTTCACCAATATAGATTCTATCTAATTTTGAGTTTAATAAATAATATTATTCATTTTCTAATTGGATTATGTTGAAAGTTCTAATTGATTGGTTGATTGAAAAATATCTATAACTTTTAAACAATATAACATTTTTCAAATCCGAAACATGTGTCACATTTTATGTTTTGCATACTATAAGGAAAAAAATTAAAATTTATAAATTTTTGACCAAGTTATGGTAGTCAGGTACATGATTTTTTATATTCCAAAAAAATTGTAGTTAAAAAATTATAATTAATTTTTTACTTGGCAAAAAATTACAAAAAATATTTGTCACATCTAGACATGAGTCTTCTACTTATATCTATAATCTTATAAAAATATTATAATTTGATTGTGGTTAGAGTGGCAATACATACACCTACTTATCTTTTTCTTGAAATTTATGTACTACTGCATTGAAATTTCAAATTTTCACCTAATAGATTTTTTTGTCAAGAAACAATTAGCATCTTAGGAACCACATTGAATTTCGTATGTATATTCTATTCTTACATATTTTGATATAAATTAACCTATTGAAATTTTTACGTCAAGTTGCCTAACTCTATTTTTCTGAAATTTCATTGCCACCTAAGGGCCTACTTTAGCCCACCATGATCCCACACATACTCACTAAACATATTGATGTTCAATATCACTTTGTGTGAGAGATGGTTGAAAGTGGATAGGTCTTTATTGACAAATTTGACACTTTGGATAGAGTTGCAATTCTCTCTTGAAGCTAGTGACCACTTATAAGTTCTCTTGTTGCAAGAAGACCATGGGCCTTTATCACTATACTTGATTTGTATTTTGTAACTCTATGGGGTAATTTACAATGTATGATGTCAAGTGGGATAATCTTAGAATTTAGGATCCACCAACCTTAAATCCTTAATTTATTATTTTCCTAATTTCTTTTTTAATTTACCCATAAGAGGTGAAACTATTTAACTGATAGTGGTAAAAGAGACCATGTAAAGGCAACACTACTTTTATCATTTGTCATATAGGAAAATGACAAAATAGCTAGGCATCCCCTCTTGAATTTCTTTATTTTTATGTGTTTGGACACTTGTTAGGTGTTGTAAGAGCATCTATAATGGTTATGGCAGATGTCATAAGATTCTATGACAATATATTTGATGGTTTATGGCAAATTCCTTTCAGGTGGACATGCATGAGAGATGCCTTATGATAGATGTAAGAGAATCTACACGAGGCTATTATTGGGGGTGGGTGTGAGGTTTTTATAGGTGGTTTTATTGTCTATTATTTTGTGATACCACAATGGTATTCATCCTCATAAACTCCTGTAAATTAGTGTCTTTTTTATAAATTATAGTTCTTATTTTTAACTAGTAAAAATTGCGCATTCATTTGAACTTTTTCAGTTATCTTGTTGTTTGTAGTTTGTCCTTAACATAAAAATCTCAATAATATAAACACTAAATTATTAAAACATACCTTTAGAGGAAAATGAGGGAAAAAATTGAAGCTACAAACCCTCTACTATGCAAACCAGGACACTCTGTTGTGTGCAAGTAACCTTCCAAGAAGCCACAACAAATGATAGTCATTTCAATACAAAATTATTGATTAAATAAACTCATTTTGTAGAAATCAACTCTAGGAGAAACACTAACTTCTAAAATTTCTATGAACAATAATGTATAATACTAAATTGTAATAGATAGGGAAGGTAATATTAGTAAAATACAGCTACACAATATACAATAGCATTTTGTGTAGACTTAATTTAAATGACCCTTATCAATAGTGAACTAAATCATCATAAGGAGTGAGACCAAAAATATTGTAATATGGAATTACCCACCCAAGTAATTGTCGTAGACTAAAGCATATCTATTTTGTCTAGAATTTTCAAACTTTTATCTGCTTGAACAAATGATATTGTTGGAACATGAGGTTAGTATGTTGTTAAATATACAAGAGTTTTGAGCTCTTCAATTAGTAACTCAAAATGATAAACATCTATGAATCAAAAGGTTATATTTGTCAAGTTGTTGCCTATTCATTAGAAATTTACCAGATGCTTCATAAATACAACCTTTTAAGCCACATTTCCCTATTTCAAATATGCCCCCTCAAATATTTGAGAATGTACGAAAGTAGATGAAGCACAAGGTAACTTTTCCTCACAAATAAGTATTTTAGAATTAGACAAATGATGGAGCAGTTAAAAATTAAGAAATTTAGAGAATTTTTTTAAATATTAATTTTTCAGAGAAGTAAATAAACAAACTTACCAATTTATATTAGCTTGCCAGACAACAAAATACAAGAGTCTGGTTCCTTTGTAAAGAAATAAAAAAATTGGGTGATTTTGATAGAAAAGATGACAAAAGTTAAAGTATGCATTCAATAAAAATAAAATATGAGAATTGGTATTAAATATTTCACCACCTTTATCAATAGTCCAAGTGTAATGCCCTACCAGGGAACCCAAGAGAAATTAACCTAAAACATGTAACTAAGTTTACAAAATAATTTTTTTTCTTAAGAGTTTACAAATAATAATGAATAACAAAGCGAAAGGAATATAACATAAAGACAATACATACTCATAAGTATAACTCATTAACAAATTACAAGTCTCAAGGGTTCCTTGATGCAAAAAATATGAAAATATAAATTAATCTATTAAGTACAATAACCATTCAAATAAAGTGCATCATCTCATAAAATAATACCCAAATACAACTAAACCATAAGGTATACATGATAACCCATATCCACTGCACAAGTCGCAAGGTATGTAAATATAATCTAAGTACAAAGTACAATAATATAAATGAAAGATAAGACTAAGTCTCCAATGATAAACAAAAAGATACAATCACTACAAGGATCATCCAACACTAGTTTAGGGACATTGAAATAATAACAGATCCCACTTGAATAACATTTACACCAAAAACCAACACAATACAACACCTAGGCAAGGGATCCTGAAAGCTCTCTATCTCAAAAAGGTACATCAACAATTGCGAAGATAAAACATACTCAACTAGAGGCAACCAACACATGTAGGAAACCTAAGATGCATAAAGGGAAGTGTCATCATATGAGCCAACTCTAAGGTTATCCTAGTAGTCTCTGTAGACCCTAACGCCCTAGTGACACTATGCGGTATTAGTAATCCTCTCATATAGAAGAGCTACCGACTTGCTATATCCAGTCCATGCGGGTGACATGCATCTTCCCACTCCCATCCTAGTCAAGACCTCAATCAAGTACTCAAGCATGAGTGAGACACACATTATCTTATTAATTTATTTTAAACTCTCAATGTATTTAAGTTATCTCTTTATTAAGTAACTTATAAAGGATACCAGGTAGCCACTTCTGGGCTCCAACGCCTCCAAAATAAACTACTTCCCATTTGTACACTCAGAGAACCTACCCTAATGCTCCAACCAAAATAACAAAGAGAAAAATGAACCAATATCACAAAAGTTTCTCATAAATAATAAACCATGATAATCACCAAAGTAAAATAATGGAGCATAGTAGAGAGCAACACATCCTATACAAGGATAAAATAGTGCATCTCAATATAGACATTACTAAAGATAATCCATCCTATAATGGATATCTTAATAAAAACAATAACAATCCTCATAGTCTTATATCACAAGATGAATGATAATCATAACATCAATGACATCCATCTCCAAACATGAAGTAACATAATCCATAAAGATAATCATCTAGAATGTAGAACAATCATAGTAGACTACATAAGGTGACCAAGTGAATCAGACTCAATTATAATAATGATCATCACATTTTTGGTCAAATGAAATAAAGATCCAAACACAATACGACATATGAGATCACTCACAGATATCACAGAATCATACATGATCCAATCAATACTTAAAAAATGGTTATAAAGATTCTCCACATAAACTCAGAGATCAACATAAAAACACTTCAAAGCCTCTGGTATACAATTTCTAAATGTAATTTCCCCAAATAAACAACATCAAACTAGACAATAGAATATACCAAGTAATCAAATCATAACACAAGTCTCACTTGTTTAAGAGCAATCAATTTTGTTTACTAAAGTCTAGTTTGACTTATTAAGAAAATGTTCATTTAAAATCTCATGCATATATACTTTTTAAATAAGTATTGAAATAAAATTTCCACGCATAGCAAAACACCATGTATTTAATAATGAAATATTGTTATTAATTTTTCAAATATAGATGAAAACATTAATATTAAAACCCGCATGTAAAAAAATTAATTAATATTAATTAATTAATTAATTTTTTTCAAAATAAATAAATAACAATAATAATATATATTTTTTAAATCTGAAAATGAATAAATAATAATAATAATTTAAAAATTATATATATATATATATATATATATATATATATATATATATATATATATATATATATATATATATATATATATATATATATTTCAAAACTCCAAATGCATATATATTTCTTTTTCTATTGATTTTTTAATTTCATGATTTAATATTTTTTCTCCTTATTCTTTACTACTTTCTTTTAATTCTATACAAAGATTATGCTCATATGCAAATATTATATATCTATTTTAATTTGATTTACTTCCTAGGGTCTCAACAACAAATACAAACAAACCCTAACTAATGTAATACAAGGCTTTTCCTTAATATTTTTCTATTAAAAATACCAAGTATTCACAATTCTACAATCACAAGATTTCTTCAACCAAAAAGTTTTCAAAACAAAATTCCATACAAAAGAAGAATTACAAAACTACCATCAACAAAATTTGGTAGGCACAAAGTTAAACAATCTTTAAAATTTTTTTGGATCTATGATGGTTTCAAACCCCACCTTAATCCACCAATTGACAAAAACCACGAAGAACAATCCAAAAACCCTGAAAATTCCAAGCATTCATAATTTTCTTCAATTCAAACTCTGAACCAAAACGTGCAAACCTGTGTGTGTAAAGAATAATAAATAAAATACTCCTAATAAAGAAAAACTAAGCAACGTAGGGATTTTCAAAACTCATGCAAAATAATAAAGGAACTCAACCTTAAATTGAATACAAATTATTTGTTTAATAAATATTTCTTATTTTTATCAATTCACTCAACTTGAATTTGAAAAGGTAAAGTTCTAATTTCTTAATAAAGTATTTTCTAATATGCAACTCAACATATTTCAAATAGATATCTGAGAGGGGCTTTGCAACCGTATGACTCCCGAGGCTAAGGTGTTGAGCGCTTCTGTCGCTGTACTCTGTAGATCCCCATGGCTTCTCTCTGTTCTCCTTTGTGGTTTCGTGCTTTTTGTGGTCTTGTTCATCTCGTTTTTCCCTTTGCTTGGTTTGGTTCCTTTCATTTTCTTTCTCTGCCATTTTTGTGTGTTCTCTGTGGGGTGTGATTAGGGTTTTCTTAGGGATGTCTTCGGAGTCAGGTCCTCTCGGCTCCCAGCCTGGTTCATCCGTGTGTGAGACTGGAACAAATATGGCGAATGATGGCAAACCCTTAAGTATGGATATTGATGGAGGCAATAAAGTTATTAATGGAGAATGTCAAGATAATAATAATCAAACGTGCCAAGGTGAATCCACTAAGATTTATAATGGGAAGTTGGAGGACAAGCCATCATACAAGGAGGTGTTGGCAGAATAGTCATGACATGAGTGTTCGTTATCAGCTGCCTTCAATGGAGTTTTCATCGCAGGAAAGGAACCGGCTCGATGGTCCACAACGGATGGAGATAGACAGGGTGGGGGTGTCGCTGAGGATGACATGGCCAAAGACGGAGAAGGTGGAACTGGTAAGCCCACTCCGCATGAACTTCAGACTCTCTCACTCTCCCCTAATGAAGATATGGTAAAGGCCATTAGGAAGGAAGAAGTAAGGCTTAAAGAAATTGCAATTTTCTTTGTATGTTTAGACAAAGATTCTCTTCTTGCTAGAAAATTTTTTGATGATTGGATTGCACATGTCTAGGGTAAGAAACTAGGTATTCAAGTCAGTTTCTACAGGATGATTCAGAAGGGGTTGTTTGTTGTTTTTTTCAAAACACATGCCATGCAGGAAAGGGTGCTTAAAAAGAGACATTGGAATGTGGGTTGGTCCATCTTTAAAGCTTTGCAATGGTCTACCAAAGGGGAGGTCGAGCAGGTCGTGGCTTGGGCTGTCCCCCATTGGGTGGAGATTAGAAATCTCTAGCCCAAATTCTCGCCTTTTATAGCCCAAATTGTCCACCCTCTTGGGTCAATTCTGCAAATTGAGGAAGCAAGATATACTTTACCTCATTTGAATGCTAGAATCTTGATGACCCTCGAACCAGAAATTGATTTCCTAGATATTATCTCAATGGACTTAGAAGATGAGCAATTTTCTTGGGAAATTGCACTCTTAGGTGATTTAAGTTCCTGTTTTCATTGTAAACAAAATGGTCATTCCAAAAAGGAGTGTCTGGCCTTACAGGTTTATCAAAACCCTAAATTTACCAGTAAACTAAATTTGAAAGATGGTAAGGACGACTTAGTAAATAATGACCCTAATAAAGACAAAGATGCTAATAGCTCAAAAATTGATGAGACTGGTCCAATGGATGGTAAAAATTTAGTCCCTGAGCTGATTGGTAATAGTGAAATAACTAGCAGTCAAGATAAAGTGGATAAAGATGTTTTTTTATGTACCAATAATCCTTTATTTGATGGAAAGGAGACTTTGGGTCAAAATACAGTTGCTCTCGAATCCCCAGCCGATTGTCAACTAGTTCCTACCCATGAAACTAAGTTTGTTAAAACTTATGAAAGAATTCCACCCCCCCCCCCCCAAACTAAATGCTCAACAATTGGCATTAACATCTATCAGTGAGAAAGTCATGAGTGTTAGGAGGAACTCTAGTGGCCCACAAGAGAAGGGGGGTCAGGGAATCCTTAAAGTCCACAATGGTCACAAACTGCAAAATGAAGTAGCCACACCTGTGGCTGAAGAACCTTTTACTGAAGTCAAGAAAAAGAAAAGAACGATGGTTGAAAGGACATCCCTATCTAATGACAACAAAAATTCAGGGAAGGGGATGCTAGATTGTTTTAATAGGCTCTATAATAACCTTAAAATGTTACCTTAATGATGCACATACATAGTTGGAATGTGAGAGGGCTAGAAATGTCTGATAGAAAATACTTGGTCAGAAAGTGGTGTAATAAACTCAAAGATAAAGATATTATATGTCTTCAAGAGATCAAGGTTGTTGGCTTTCACGCATACACTAGTATGAAATTCATTTGGGATAAAGCTACTGGCTTTCACTCTAACCATCCTAGAGGTAGAGGTGGCACTGCCATTCTGGTGGGACCTTAATGGGCTGACAAGCTCAATTCAAATGGCTCCTCTCCTTGTCACAGAGCATTATGGGTCACACTCAAGCACAAAGATTCTCTGATTGGTATCTATAATATCTATACCCCTAATGACTATAGAGATTGCACTACCCCATGGGAATGGTTTATTAGTGGCCTTCCTAAAGCTCACTAGATCTTTGTTGGAGTTTTTAATATGGTGGAAAGTATGGAGGATAAGTGTGGTGGCAATGTGCAAGGGTGGAAAGGGAATGAGTTTTTTTTCTAGTCTAATTTTAAGAGGAAGTTTAGAGAATTGAAGATCCCCTTAGGCTTAAGAAGTGCTCCTTCTCGAATATTTGGTTCACATGGTGTAATAACCAAGCAGGGCAGTAGAGAGTCTATTGTAGGCTTGACAGGGTTTATGCAGAAGAGTCTATTTTCTCCTTTGAAAGACAGGAGGGCAGGGCCCTTGTGTGTGTCTCCCCCACTACTATTTTAGATCACCACCCAATTTATGCTATAGTCTCCCTAGATTGTGATGAGGGTATTTATCTCCCTAAGAAGAACAATACCTTTAAACTTAATACCTCACTTCTTAAGGATGAAGACACCGATGAAGCTATTAAAATGGTCACCAGTTTATGTAAACTTTGTAATTAGGGATTGAATCAAGTGGACATGTGGAGCCACCTAGTGAAATCTTGGAGGAGTATTTACCAGATTATAGGGAAGCAGAAGGCCATGATTAGAAACCGGGAAGAGCTTACCCTATAGTGTACCCTAAACTCTTCAAAGAAAGAATTGTAGAATAAGGGGTCTGACCCACAATTGCAAGAGAAGATTAAAGAGACTAAGTGCCAGCTTAGAAATTGTGAACAATATAAAATCAATGGACAAAAGACCAGGGCTAGGATGAACTAGATGAAAGGTGGTGATAAAGGCTCTAAGCATTTCTTCAATATCATTCGAAGCAAGCAGAAAAGAGAACGCATTGAAGGCATTCAAATTGATGGGGAAGTTTCTATGGATTCTAACAATATCAAAGTAGCTTTCTTCAACTTCTATAAGAATATATCTCCTCAGAATTCAGTGACCACAATTTTAAAAAAATGGAGTGTCTCAGGTTGATCCCCAAGAAAATTTAGGATGTGGAGGCTAATAGACTCAACCTGCTGGTCACATTGGCAGAAATTGAAGATGCTATCAGATCCTTGGCTAATGATAAAGCCCCTGGGCTTGATGGACTTCCTGCTGAGTTTTATAAGCATAATATTGACTGGATTGGGCAGGAACTGTTAGATTTATATGAGGAGGCCTTCCAACAGGGCTCTCTAGGTACTGACATCAACAGGGGAGTTATCAAGCTGCTCCCCAAAGATGGTGATAAATCCATGGTGAGGAACTGGAGGCCCATCACACTCCTGAATTTGTCTTATAAAGTGATAGCTAAAGTTCTGGCAAGAAGGATTGGTAGCCTGTTGAATGATTTTATATCTCCAACCCAGATAGGATTCATTAAAGGGAGATTCATCTTGGAAAACCTGATTACCATTTGGGAAGCAATGGATTGGGCAAAGAGTGAGAAGTAGAATGCAATCATGGTTTTGCTGGACTTCGAAAAAGCTTATGACAGAATTGAATGGCAATTTGTTATGGGAATGCTATAGGCATTTAGATTCCCCCCTACTTCTGTAAATGGATCAATATCCCGCTCTTAGATTCTTCTACGGTTATAGATGTCAATGGAGAACTCTCTGAGTGTATCACCCTCTAAAGGTCTATCAGGCAGGGGTGCCCTATTGCCCCTGCCTTGTTTGTTATTGTTGTTGATGCTCTTTTTTATATTCTGAGAGCCCCTCAGCTAGGTCCTCCTGTTAGAGGAATTAATCTCCTTAATGAAGAATCCCTACTTAATGCTCAGTTTGTAGATGACACAACACTATTTATTATCTTGGAAGAGGAGAACTTTGAGAACATGCTACATAGACTACAATTCTTTTGTGATGTCTTAGGAGCCAATGTGGCCCCTCATAAATCCTCAGTCATTGGTTGGTCATCTGCTCCTCCAGATTGGGTTGTAAGGAAAGGTTGGAGGTGGGTAGGGCCTAATGACATAGTAAGATATTTGGGCATTCCATTCTCTATCGACCCATCCCTCAAAGAAATGTGGAACTGGCTATTTGCCAAGATTGAGAAGAAATACATCAAATGGCAGACACACACATTATCCCTGGCTGGTAAAATTTAGATTATTCAGAAAGTTTTGTCAGCTCATCACATTTATTTTTCATCTGCATGGCTTTTCTCTAACTATCGAACTGGACAGATTGAGAGAATTATGAGAGACTTCCTCTGGTTTGATGGTCTTGGCAACAAAAAAAGGCACTGTGTCAATGGCAGTGGTGTTGTATGCCAAAAAATAAAGGGGGCCTAGGCATTAGAGGTTTGAAAGACCAAGGTATGGCTCTAGCCTCCAAATGGGTTACCCAAGCTATGACAGGCGATGAACCATGGAAGGTTTTGATTAGGAACAACATAAATAAATCAGAGATTAAGAAAGGGAAAGGATGGAAAGATGTGCCTCTTTGGGACAAATTGATGGGGTCCATGAACTTGTCAGTGTTTGGTTCCAAAGTATTTCAGTCTATTTGGAAAGCTTGGATTCAAGTCAGGGATCTTCTCTTATTCAGGGGTGCTAGTGGTGGTCCTCCTACATACTCGGTAGTCGATAGATCAATTTGGTGGGGGGTGGAGGCTAATAGTAAGCCTTTGGTCCTAACACAAATCTCCTTTGCCAAGAATTGGGCTAAGTATGGTATCTCTACTATTCAAGATGTATTGATTGACAATCAGCTTGGGGATTGGGAGGAGCTATCTAATAAGTTCAATATCCCTAGTTCTCAGAAAAAGACATATTCTATCCTAACTAAAGCAGCGAGTTCTTTTTTTCCTGGTAAATGTATGACCACTAATCAGTTCTTGCAATGGGTCAAATGGAAGGATGGTAGTGAGTTTCAAAAGATCTCTACCAAGTAGATTTATGATATGTTGAAAGATAAATGTGACATTTTTGAGAGGGTGAACCTTGGCTGGGGGCTGGATTTCCCAGTTTCTAAATGGAAAATTTTTTTTAACTTTTTTTGGCACTCCCCTTGTGCACCTAAGAAGTCTTGTTTGAGGTGGCTTTTGCTCTTAAAGAAGCTTGCTATGGGTAACACCCTGCCCCATGGTTTAGGAGAACCTATTTGGTGTGATTCTGTTCAGTCCCTGAATCTTATGAACACCTATTTTTTGAGTGTGCTTATGCCTGATGTATATGGTCTATCTTTCTTGGGTCTCCTATTGTTTGGAATAGTAAACCTGGACTGTCTTGGTCTAAAATTCTTGCTGGCTATGTTGAGTCTTTTGATTTTAAAATGAATTCTTTTTGGTCTACTCTTACTTGTGAAATTCTATGGTTTTTATGGAAAGAGCGGAATAGTGAGATATTTCAGAAGAGAAGGAGGCAGCTTACTAAGTTTGGATGTAAACTCACACACTTTCACATCATGTCATAGGTCGCTGCTTCCTTAGAGATCTCCAGGGACAGGTTCATGATCCTCATGAGAGAAGGCCAGCTGGTGATTCACAAAGATGACATTGTCTCCTGTCAATATTTCTCCATGCACAAAGATATGCTTCGGTAGAGGGAGCTTGATAGTCTTAACTAGTTCATCAAAGATATGCAGCTTGAAGATAGAAGGATACCAGGACCTGATACATAAAGCTAATGAGGGAACTTCTCTTTTTTGTTCTAGACCAGTATGCCATGCAGCAGATACTCAAAGGATTACAGTCCTCTTTTTGTATTAACTAGCATCAGTTGTATTTAAGCTCTATTTTTAGAACTTGCGAGATGTTATATATGTAATGATCTAACTTAACCTCAAAGTTTTGATCAGATAGTAATTTTGTATACCGAGAACTCTGATCTAAGCAGTTTATCAACTATGTTAATACAAAAAATATGCAACTCAAGATTAAAATCACTTAGCTCCTTTTTAACTTCTTTTGCATTTAAATATTAATTTTTTATATTTTAATTAAATTAAAATTTCTAGCATATTTGAAATATGCAATTTAATAATAAATACTATTTAATATTTTAATTATACATTTAAATTATAATTTAGGCTTAGTATTTAATTAAATCTACACTTTCCATAACTAGACTTTCTAATTTATTCTTTTTAATAAATATAGTTATTTAATTAATTTCTATTAATTAAATAACCTTATATTTTAACATTTTAATATTTTATAAGATATAAGTAATCAATCACATAATTAACTTTAATTAAATTATTTATTTATTTTAACACAAAAATCACATCAAACCTACATGCATGCAAAACCTGAAGAAACTGACTACATAAAAAATACTAAATCAAAAATAAAAGAAGGGTTCATGAATGACGTCACCTTGAAAAATTTGGAGGGTAATAACTAAGATACTTGTCCACTATTTTTGGACAATAAATGGCTTAGGTTAGGATTTGGACCTATCTGTTATCTCCCCTCTCTTACCATTGAGATATTGTGATAAGGCACACTCATCTTGATTATTCAGGGAAGTCGATGCCCGGTACCTCAAATCTTGCATAAAAGATGAGCATGTACATACATGTATAAATATATAACATACAATGGCGGGGGTCAATCGGTCGTGTGGATCTCACAAGCAAGTAACTACGACTCTGTTCCTCAACCACATCATGAACATCAAATAAAAATATAAAACATACACACAATCCATACACATGTAGGTATGGGGGCAACAAATCCATATATATAAATGACATCATAACATATAAAAAATCAAACTATGGGAGGGGTATTACACCAAACATTTTTCAATGAAAAATTAAAATTAATTATAAAGTTACACCAATAGTACATTTTACCAGAAAAATACAAAATAAGCATGAGAATTAAAAGGAAAAGGAACAAAGATCAAAAGAAATGGAGAAACCCTAGCCAAACTAGATATACAAAGAAAATGGAGAAACTCTAGGTCAACTAGATATACACAACAACACATTCGAACACAAAACAAATGTAGAAATTAAAAAGAAAAAGATAAGAGATCAAAAGAAATCAACAAACCCTAGGTGGAGTAGATGTATAGAGCTAATGTAGAAATCCTAGGTAAAGTAGATATTCAAAGCAACACCTATGAACATGAAGGCCAAAGTCATCTAAAGGCATAATTTTTACCAGACCATTTGACATGCAGATGTTGAAAAATGTTTGATTGGGTAATATAAAATACTATTTATCAAGATGAAACCCAGACAAACGACACTTGAATAGATTTATGGACATAATTTGTCATAGTCGTAAGTCTTGGTGTTGATAAACCTTTGTGTAACCCATTAAATATACCCTATGAAATCTTCAAGAATGTGGAAAATTAGATAAATCAAAACCAATCTTTATCAAAATTAAAAAGGAAAAGTAGAAGTGATAAAAAAAATGGAGAAACCCTAGTTGAAAAAGATATACAAACGAAATAGAGAAACTGTAATACAATGGAAGGCAAAAGGAGAGAAAAAAATAATGCCCACTAATTAGCCATAATTTTTTGGGGATTCAAAAAGTCACAAACATGTAATGAATTAACAAATAAAATGTAAATTACTTGAATGCCTTTTGCAAATCGTGAGGTGTGAAGGTTACACAACACAATAATTTAACAAATGGTAAAACCCAAATGTATAAACTTTGTTCAAAAAAAACAAATGTAAAGGAAATGAGACATAGTGCCTTAATGCTACTTGTCGAAATCTCGAACCTTGGTTGGAATTGCACCCAATAAAGGTTGTGCTGAAATGAGCCATTCTCAGTTATTGCTTCTCGTCAATATCAGATTTTCAATAACACTTCTTACAAATCTTTAAGAAAAACATATTTTACCCATCTAAAGAATTCCTTCAAACTAAAAGCACTTACATTAAGTCAATGCTCCTATGTCCCACACACATTTACAATTTTGGGAGCTAGTAGTATCTATTCTCAAGTTTGAACTTGTTACTTAGTGTTATTGCGTATTTCCACCACCAAGACAAAGACACACAACCTCTCTAATCCCAAGACATTTAATGGGGCCAAATTTATAAGAACTTGCATTGAATGATACATATCTCGCTCTCCATCGTTCGTACTAGAATTGAACATGTCAAAGTATTTAAATATAAATGATATCTATGCTATTATTCGTCGCTCATTGCTAATTTTTTTATATTTTTGACTAATTAAAATATAAAAATTTGAATTTTCTCCTCGCTCTTTCCACTATTAGATAGTAGAAATACAAATAAATAAGTTTTTCAATTTTTTAAAAAATATGCCTAAATTTATAAACTATAAAACATACATATATTTTCAACCACTTGAAATTAGATGACAATTTGTGTCTAATGAATACAATAATATACCTCCCATACGTGCCCATAAAATTAAAAACTTACCGTTAGGGTGCTCCCATAAAATCTTATGACTACTTTACATTTGCTTTACGTCTCCTTTTTACGTTTTATTCACTCCAGCAGATTCGAACTCGGAACCAATTCACTTTCAACGACAATATATTCGAAGCGTTTTTTACATGGGCTTAAAACCTCTCGTAAATCTTGGAGCTCGAGAAATAGTTTTGCTGATGTACTCCGGCTGGAGCTGCCAATTCCAGGCAGTGCGTCGGTGTAGGAGGTAGCAGACCGAAAGACAGAAATGAAACGAAAAGGACATATAAAAGAAGAGGAGGTGGCATTGCTTCTGCGCAGGTATTTATGTTCCTCTTTTGGATCAATTGGCTAATCGTGCATTTTAATCATCATTTGTCCCTTTTCCGATTTTTTTGGCATTCATGGACTTCATCTTTGTTCTCAAGATCGACAATGCAACGAGTCTGCAGGGTTTCCAAACCCTTAATATTATAGACTTTGAAAATCTTTTTTGTCAATTATATTTATCTACGAGTTTTGTGCTTTTATCGATACCACCAGAAAATCTACATAAACCTTGCAGGTTTTGTTTTAGTGTTATATTTACGATCTTACATATTTCTATACCAAAAATAGCGAAGGGCAGACTTCGTGTAAATATAGAACTATAATAAACCGTACGTACAAAATTTTGCATTCGGACCACAATAGGTACCATGTAAACTAGACAATGAAAAAATCTACTATAAATGCAAAATCCTGAAGGAAGGTTCATTTTATGCCATCAGTTAATTGCATATCTTCTTTTCCTTCATATTTTTGCGAATATTCAGATCCCACAGTTGTAAATTACAATGGCAATATTTTAATACGAATTTTTTACTTCTGCCTTGGATTTGACTGCTTCTTTTATTAATTACAACATTTCTACTTATTCTGCTGCCTTTGCATTGTATCTGACTGCTTCGTTCATTTTTCCCACAAACCGAGTCTAAGGGATTTGAACAGATGCGAAAGCTTGTTACCGCTGCACCCCTTGAATCCCTTTTCATCATATTATTATTTTTGTTTATAGAGAAAAGAGGTTCGTGTTTGGGATCCTCGTCCATCAAAAGATAAGTGTTCAATTTGTGTCCTTATGGGCTGTAGCCTGGACGTGTGGCCATCGGCTGCAGCTTATCTAACCAAAGCAAAACAATAGCTATCAAGGTTTACAGATGTCATTAGTGTTAGGAAATTTCTGACGATCTTAAGAGAATAACTGTTCCAAGTAGGTTACAGAATCCAAATATAATGTAATGTCAAACCAAAACATACACTCACAGAAACACTAGATTTATGTTAAGAAACGCTTTCAAAAAAATTCCAGCAGCAGCAACACCACTCTGATATATTATCTAATGAACAAGATTACAATGTACAAGAGAGATCATCACCCTATATTAAATCTAACAACATATGCCTTCAAAGAACCTATCCTAAATGTAGCATGTACTTACAGAGAACCTCTATCAATGCACTTTAGGAGGAGTGCACCTCTTTGTGTTCAATCCAACAACATTTGGAAATGTAATGTCCCCTTTTGGGTTGATCCTAAATCTTGCTGTGGAATCACAAGTGTAATTAAAATAAGGAATTTAATATAGCTAGAATTATATAATACTTGAAAAACTAGCTATGAAATGATATATAAGAATTACAATTCAGATGAAACTTTGGCAAATTAGTAAAAGAGCAAAATTACAAATACTAAATAGTAACATATGAATTGTACGTGTCAATTATGTCAAATATGACTGCTGATTATGACTGATATTTTATGGACAGTGATACTGTCATTCACCACTGTTTATATGAAACCCTTATGCATTGAAATTAACTATATATGAGATGGAATTGGATTATATATTGTTGGAATCTGGATAGATATGACAGTAACAATAAACATGAAAACGTGGGGCTCTAGGGAGGGGGAGGGGGTGGAATGCGTCTCGTGTTTCATTGATTATATCTTTACCAATAAAATGTCTTTATCAAGATAAATCTGGTTTACATCCTGCAATCATGTTAGACAATATTTGAAATATAATACATAAGACCAGTTATTTTTATTAGGGTTAGGGATCCAATAACATTCCTAAGCACATACATATCACTAATCATCTTATTCTATACAGGTACATTTTGCAATAACCTTTGAACTTTAGGAACCAAGACATCATTGATTCCATTTCCCATAATGAATCATTTTAGGGTTTGGAAAGGAAATCCAAAAGGGTGCCCAGAAACTTATTCAGCCTGATTAAGTACAAGAGTGTGCATCGTCCAACTAAGACAACTCGTACGCTGGCCCAGAAGTGGCAAGATTATCCACTAATATCAATCCATCACTTGGGATAGCCTGCTTAATTTAAGGGAAGCTGGGTTATTGAGGAAGATTCAGCCCAATTAATCCCAAGAGCGCACATCACTAAAACACCTTGCCCCTTGGCCTACAAGTGGCAGGAATACCCATGAATACAATTTTATCACTTGGGGTGGCCTACTTAATTCAAGAGAATTGGTCTTCCATCTCTCCCTAACATAGTTCCTTCCTTTCCCATATGAGTGCTTGTGGGAATAAAGATTATATAAGCTTATTATTAAAAAACTTAGCAAGGTTTATTAACATCTTAGTAAGTGTTATTTAACGAGCATAGATATATTTATATATGATAATATTTATCCATATTGCTTATACTAAGCATACATATCAAACATATTCTCATGCATAACACTATAATTACAATATCCAAATTTGGCTGTATTCTGAAATGCAGATCTCTTCACTCAATACTGACTTGTCTTTATCTTCATTGATGCTTTCCTCCAATGTAGTCTACTACATTTTATACCTCTATGTTTCTATGAAGAGAGACAACCTTTGGACGATGCTGACCTTTAGAAATGGTCATAGCCCTTCTTAATGATGCCTCTTCGGAAGCAATCTCTCAATGATACTTGTTCATAACCAATCGCTGCTTTAGGTACCTTTGAATATTGTAATTGCTGGTATATATCAATCACTGTTAAACCATGATATGAGTGTTTGCCTAATCATGGCTGCTGTTTGTATTAATTGCCTTCTAAAATAATAGAATCATTGCTATAGTATATCGCTGCTCTTTAACCTTAATTGCTGTCATTTAAGTGATCATTATTGCTCATTATTAACCTTATTTAATCCCTACATTAGTTAACTCGTTGCTCTTTGCCATGAAGATAATCTTGGCTCAATATATATATTTGCTCCTACAGAAAATTGCGAAGTATTATAAATAAGTTGATTTCTTGAGCATTGAAATCTTTTTTCATGGGAGGGATATGACAGTCCCCCATCCTTGACTTTGCTTGTCCTCAAGAAATGACAATTTATCCAAATCTTTTCAATGTAAAGATCCCTAAACTATTTTGGGTGATCCTAAATATTGTGATATAAGTAGCTTTGATTAGGTTGTCCCAATGTTTGCATAATATTATAGATATCTCTTAATGTTAAAGCAAGAACTTATATATTAAGATGTGGATTAGAAGCATGACATACATTTATGCAATGTTCTATGAAGATGTTTGCCGTCATTAGCTAGAGGAACATTAGGGGTTCTTTGGAGAGACTTTAAGTTGACATATTATAATTTTTACTATTGAGATTGGTTGGATAGTTTGTTTCTAGAATTTGAGTATAAGGGTGTACCAACTACTAGATTTGCTCCTTCACACCAAAGCTCCTTATTAATCCAGCTTGATTCCAATTGTCTAATTACTTGTCACTACTTTTTATTGTCTTTGCTTCTTTGATTAGATGTCTTTGAGATATTCATTGCAAGTTTTTCTTTTGCTTGGATTTTCTTTTTCTTCTTCCCATGTTTCCTCCTTGGACAATGCCACTATATTGCGTACTTGGCTTCTTTTTGCACATAAATGTCCCTTCTCCCATTTTTTCTTGCACTTGAAACACAAATTTTTCTTTTGAAGGTTTTTTCGGCTATAATTATGTCCACAAAAAACACATTCACCCTTGCATTTGAAGCACAATTTTTTCTCTTGCACCTTTTCTTGTTCACAAGCATGTCCATGCTCCCATTTACCCTTACAATTGAATCATAAGTTTTTTCTTTAAGCTTTTCATAGTCATATCTAGAACGAAATGTTCTCTTATGCCCATTTTCCTCTTTGAAGGGTTTATCTTTTGATGATGTTTATAGAGTAACTTTCATCATTCATTTTGGTGGTATCAAGTCATATGGCTTTTAGCATTGCATCTTGGAGAGTGATTGGATCCAAGGCACTTACTATGCCTCGAATAGATTCTAATATTCCCTCTATAAATAGGTAAGTGAGTCTTTTTCGGCTATTCCGAGAATCATGATGGAGAGCTTTTGAGATTTTGTCACATAGTCCTCAATTGTTCCCTCTTCCCTTAATTGAGTTAATTCCTTGAAATATCTCTCTAGATGTTTTTGGTCAAATCTTTAAATGAGCTTGCTAGTGAAGTCATCATAAGATGTTATGTTTTGATGGCCTTGCGTAATCGCGCCATGATGCCACTAGTTGTGTGCAACCCCTTCTAAATGTAAGATGGCAAATTTGATGGCATCTTCTTCCATTGTTGGGTTAACACATAGGTAGGTATCCAATTTTTGGAGCCATGAATGAGCGACGACCTTCCTTAATCAATCAAAATTAGGAAGAGTTATTTTGCCTATTTTATGATGTGACATTTTATTGGATTGACCCCTTTCCCTTCTAGGGTTAATTCTTGATCCAACCTCACAAAATTCTCTAAATGGAATGTTTCTCTTCATTTCAAGGTCAAGTCTAAATTATGGTTTGGCAGTTTCTATAAGTTATGATTTGGTGCATTAATTTATTCTTCTTCTCTAGTTGGTTCTGTTAAATTGAGTTTTGTGATCACTTCAACATGCAAGATGAAATACTTGGTATTCTAGGGTGAAACGCCAAATATCAAATCCTCTCTTGAATAAGGAAGCTTAGATGTTAAACAATGTATATGATTGTGTGATCAACTAAGACAACCTCGAGGTTCCTTCTTATTGTGGACTTAACCTAGTTTTGTGATGTGATATGGTGGTAATCACTTGGGGACTAATTACAAATAGATAAGGGTTTAGAAAACTAGGCTAACTCTACAATGTAAGAGACTATTGATGGTGGGGTGAGACTCTAACCAGTCTTTGCTTTGCCAAAATAACTATGAGGGGTGCTATCTTCTAAGGATGCGTGGATGATTTTCATATTGTCAATAGTCATTCAAATTCCCAATGATGGTGCCATCCAAATGAACATTTCTAATTGAAGTTTAATGCTTGCAATAAGGCCTAGACTAACCTTACACTAGCAAGTATCAAAAGGTATGGACACTAGCTTCACCATTAATCATCAACAATAATATCTTCCTTTCGTCTACTCAACTTCTTCTATTCAACATAAATGAAAATCCTAATCTACGAGAGAAAACTAGTCTTTGGTTTGCCAAATCAACTATGAGGGTGCTATCTTGTAAGGATGCGTGGATGATATTCATATTGTCAATAATCATTCAAATACCGATGGTGCAATCTAAATGAACATTTCCAATTGAAGTTAAATGCTTGCAATAAGGCCCAAACTAACCTTACACTAATACTTGCAATCAACAAGTATCAAAAGGTATGGACACTAGTTTCACCATTAATCATCAACAATAATATCTTCCATTCGTCTACTCAATTTTTTTCTATTCAACATAAATGAAAATCCCAATCTAAATGAGAAAATGTAGAAACCATGCAATACTCCAAAACTTCACAAACATGCACCATGATAACAACAATGAAGAAGGAATAGTTTGGGTAGCATTATAGCAATAATCTTTGCAAATCTCCTTTTACAAATGAGAGGGCCTTGCCTTATATAGGGAGTTTGATTAAATGAGTGAGTTTGATTGATTTGGAACCAATGGCCAAGATTGAGCCAACACAACCCTAATGTAACTACCAGTTACAAGCATCAAATGTTTATCCAATTACAATAAGGCCCAACCTTGTGGGCCATGAGAAAATTACATTGCTTTTGTAGATGAATGAGAAAATAGGTTAGGTGAAGACATTAGGTGGACTCCACATGTACACTTGGAATGATTTGATTGGATGACTTTGGGCACGTGCAACTGGAGTCTTCTGATTGGTCAAAGATGAATGGGTGCCACCTCAACATGCTTATCTTGTAAACTTGATAAATTCCTTGGAGATAAAGAAATATCTCTTGATACTAAACATTATCAAGCCTTTGATTGCGATGGTCCTTGTTCCCAAATTGCTTCATCTTCATAAGTTTTCTCCATCCTTTTCATCTTGAAACCTTCTCATTGGCATGTTCTTTGAACATGCTTGTACTTGAAATCTTGATTCTTTAGAAGGGATGATGTGCTTTTATATATTTGGTTCCTTCAATTGAACTTGGATCTCCGAGGGAAATTCAAGATTTTGATAATCTCGTCCACTTGTAGCCTTTATCATTCTCTTGTTCAACTTGTCCTTTGCATTCCATCTTGATAACTTGATCTTGAACTTGGACGAAATCCTCTTTGCTAATGAATTGCTCAACCTTGAACCAAATTTTTGTTCATATGTTTCAGATTTTAACAAGGAATATTCAAACTATAGAGATCTATCAAAACTAAGCACGGATATGATATAAGAAATCACAAGGGAGGAAGGATAACACCTGGAAATCAGACTTTGACTATGCCTTCACCCTCTCCAAGGTATGAGCCAATTAGCTCATCTAGGGCTCCTTAAATCTGCTTCAAGATGCCAATGATCTGTACTTTGATCTGTCCTTGGATCAGCTAGTCAATGCCTTAGATCTTCCCTTAAGGAGGATATAACTAGTTCCAAATTCTCACCAATTCCTGGAGTACTTTGCTCAAGTATAGACAGATGTAAGTATCACTGCCTTGTGTATCTTCGCTGCTCTAAATTCGCTTTCCTTGATAAGATGCCGATATTATTATAAATCAGTTTCAATTATGGCTGATCCATGCGCTTCAATATCAGATTAAATATCTGATGTAATTCGCACTTGATGTTTACCAATTGCAGCCCTTTGATCTCATACTATGTAAATCGCCTTTCAATGGCAGCCTTCATACATGTCGAATATGCATTCCTCAAGTATTTCACACTTCTTGGAATAGATAAGTAAGTCACAGGTTTGAGACTCTTGAGGGAGAAGCACACGTTATGTTTTTGGTATGTCTCTCCTCAAGACTCGATCCATATATATATGAGAATGAAAACACTCCACAAGGGGCTGACTTGGACTTTCAAAATACTACAATGCATTTGCTCCAAGAGGCTGACTTGGGCACTTAAATAAACTTTTTTTAATTTAATTTCATTCTAATAATATATAGATTAAATCTATCTTCTAGATAAACAATAAATAATAAATATCTCTAATATTTATTATTATTTATGCATATCGATTTATTATAATAATAAATATATTCTATATATTTATTTATTATTATCCAAGGTAGAGATATTTGCCGTAAAGGCCATAATATCAACACTCCCGCTTGGACTTGAGGCAAAAATCCACTCATAGATCCTTCAAAACATAACCATAATGAATTCCTTCATCCATGATGCTATAGATCTCTCATCTATGATAGTAGATCTCTATCTACTAGATATAATGAGGACACAAATGTTCTTCATCATTTCTCAACCATTCATCTTCCTATGGTAACATCATGTCATATGATGCTTACCAACCGGATGTGGATTTCCTAGATCCACGAGTCTCCACGACTCAAGGTAACATCAAGTCCACGATGTTTACCAACCATGTCCAAAATAACATCAAATCCATGATGTTTTCTATCCAATTTGTGGATTTCTTAAATCCACTAGTCTCCAAGATGTCAAGTCCATGACATAACATGAAGTCCATGATGTTAATAGCATAGGTCTAACGAATATCAAGTCCATGATATTCACCAAATGCTCAACAATGGATCCCTGATCCATGAGAAGAATATCAAATCCATGATATTCTCTAAATCTCCAATTCATAAGAACAACTTAGCCATGAGCATAAGTGTATCCAAATGAATAATCATAACCAAATGAATCTCATAAACAAAATCTTATCTCATGAATCCACATAAGTATAAGAGTAAAAGAAAATATGTTCACATGTAGAACCACATATAATCTCAGCCATATGAAAGAAAGTATGATCCATCCATACACAATAAGCCAATAAAGTATGCTCCATACATACATGCTAAAGTATACAATAAGCCAATAACGTATGCTTCATACATACATAACGAGTATACTAAATGTAACCAAATGCAATAACCAATATAAGAATATAGAAAGCATATTCAAAACAAAACCAATGTGATGAGAAGTATGACCCATTCATACAACCATATGTAATATGTAATCAAGATAACAAACTGAATAGCTGTGTATGATGCGCCACTCATACACAAATCAAATTAATTCAAAAATATGTCAATTTCTATAGTCAGGGGAAGGAGTTTATAACTTGGAAAATTTCCCAAGTGAGCCCATATATAAAATCCCTCTCAATATGCAAGATCCATTTAAAATGCAAGGTGCTCAAATTCAGGTTCTTTCACCTCTACAATGGATGCTTGAAGGTTGTTCCTCTCAGGACAATTTACGGTTATGTGACCAAACTTCTCACATTTATAGCACTGTGTTTTGGAGAAGTCCCTCTTGAAAGTGTTAATATTTTCCAGATTTACCTAGGAATGTTCAAGCTATAGAGATCTTTCAAGACTAAGCACAGGATATAAAGAAATGATTAAGAGCAAGGAGAGATAGTACCCGGATTGTAGTTCTGAAATGATCTTCAGATCAGTCCCTTCTAAGTCTCCAAGGTGAATAGATGTGAATGGGCTAGGTCAGCCCATTTAGGGCTTCCATAATGACATCAATCTGATCTTTACTTTGACCTAGGATCAAACCAAAGCCACTATAAATCTGCCTTGAGATCTTCAGTTGTATTGCTCCTCCTAGTCCAGAATTTGCACCTAAATATGCTGCTATTAGGGCAGAGAAATCTTAGTCCAAGGAATGATGCTCCAATGAATTTCGCTGCTTCCTAATGGATGAATTCGCTTCTCCTAGATCGATTCTTGAGGGGAAGGCATATGTTATGTCTTTGATATGTTCTTCCTCAAGAATCGAATCACCATATATATATGGGATCTCCAAACAAAATGGCGCCAAAAACAAGGCAAGCTGACTTGGGCTTATTTAATAAATAAACCTTTTATTTATTATTTCCTTGATGGCGACTTGGGCCCTCCCAATAATAATTAAATCGATCTTTAATAGATAAACAATAAATAATAAATAACCTCTTTATTTATTATTATTATTTATGCATATCGAAATATATAGAATAATATATTCTATATTTATTATTATTATCCAAGTTGTGGATATTTGCCATAAAGGCCAAAATATCAACACTCCCACTTGGACTTGAGGCAAAGATCCACTCATCATAAAACATAACCAAAATGGATTTCATAGACCTCTCATCTATGAGGGTAGATCTCTGTTCTACCACTTTTGATAAGAACACATATGTTCATTATCATTTCCAATCATAGATTTCATATCCATATGAAAATCATCTTTCCATGGTAAAATCAAATCACAAGATTTTTACCAACCTAAATCCACGAGTCTCCGAGACTCAAAGCGTAGGACATAACAAAAATGGATTCCTTATCCAATGATGCCATAGATCTCTCATCTATGATAGTAGATCTCTATCTACAAAACATAATGAGAACACAACTGTTCTTCATAAACCATACATCTCATATTCATATGAGAAACATCATATCATATGATGCTTACCATCCAAATGTTGATCTCCTAGATCCTCTGGTCTTCATGACCCAAGAATATTAGTCCATGATATTCATGATAACATCAAGTCCATGATGCTTATCAACCATGAGTGATATCAAGTCCATGATAGATATTTCCAATCAATTTGTGAATTTCCTAAATCTACTAGTCACCTTGACTCTTTTGAATATGAAGTCCATGATATTCATGGTATCATCAAGTCCATGATGTATACCAACCAATCTGTGGATAACTAAATCCACGAGTCACCAAGACTCAAGAAATGTCAAGTCCATGACATCAAACCAACATCAAGTCCATGACGTTAAGAGCATTGGTCTAATGAATATCAAGTCCATGATATTCACCAAGTGCTCGAAGTAATGGCCTATCAACATCAAGTCCATGATGTCCACCAATTACTCAGATGTGGATCCCTGATCCACGAGATATCAAATCTATGATATCCTCGAGCATTGGTCTAATGAATATCAAATCCATGATATTCACCAAGTGCTCGGAGCAATGGTCTCCAGACATCAAATCCATGATGTCCACCATATGCTAAACATGGATCCCTGATCCAAGAGATATCAAATTCATGATATCCTCGAGCATTGGCCTAACGAATATCAAATCCATGATATTCACCAAATGCTCGGAGTAATGGTCTCCCAACATCAAGTCCATGATGTCACCATATGATCAACAATGGATCCTTGATCCATGAGAAGAATATCAAGTCCATGATATTCTTTAAGTATCCAATTCATAAGAAACAACTTAGCCATATGCATAGATGTAATCAAATGAATCAGACACAACCAAATGTATCTCATAATCAAAATCTCATCTCATGAATCCACATAAGTATAAGAGTAACCAATATGATCATAAGATTCAAGTTAAATGTAAAGTTCACACTTAGAACCATATGTGATATAGTCTCAGCTATAAAAGAAAGTATGATCCATTCATACACAATAATCCACTAAAGTATGCTTCACAAGCTAAAGCATACGAATGACGTTTGCCCCATACAATCATATTAAGTAATCAATATCCAAATGCAGTTCTCTCATAGAACCAGCATAATTTATCCAGCATCTATAGACAAGCATAAGAGTAATCACATAAGTCTTCACCACCTAAAGGTAACCAACATATAACCAGGTGCAATGTGATCACATCAAGATGCAATAGTTCTCTCTAAAAAGAAGTGTATCCATACATATATATGATCAATAGCAAGACATATATAAAGGATAACATATGTCCACAAAATATTCTCCCAGGCATACAACAACATTATCTCTAAGTTTCATAATGTACGTTCCCAAGAAATATGCCAATTGTAAAATACAACATATGCCAATTCATTAACCAATAATGTATGCACCCATGCATCAAACAGTTAATTGGTTACACTAACAATCAACTGTGAATGTTCCCAGAACAGCGTTAGATATAACATATGTCAAGGTAAAGTATGTACCCACATAACAGAAATATATGTCAATATAAGGTATACTCATACATGACATAAGCATAGCAGATGCCAATGTAGTGTATGTTCCATATGCCAACCTGAAGTATGCATCCATTTATGCATAATGCACATAATGAAATGTCAGTTATGCCAATCATCTAAACAAATAATCAGTTAAGACATTCCTAACCAGCTGATCCAATCAGCTATGCATGTTCCACACATACAATCATATGTCAAAACTAACCAATTATGATGATCAAGCCAATGAGGTATAATCCTACCCATACATATGATCAACAAGACATAAGGAGTTCATAACACAAAATTAGGTGTAAGTGAGCCCATAATTGAACTCCCTCTTAAACCATATACCCACATTTAAGTTACCCCAGGATATATATTACTCAAGGAGATCTACTCCCTTTGGATGATCCTATCTTCACCCTCTAACAAGGTTAAAACTCCCTCAACCAGTAAAGGAAGGATAATGCCAATAAGATCTTGTGATCCTGAAACCATATATACATAGCCAATGTATGCTTCCCGTAATGTATGTCAAGTATGTTGCCATTCATACATGAATAGGCCAATAAGGTAGTATGCTGCATAACTCACACAACAGCTAGTATAATGTATACCAAATAGATAGATAGCTATGTAAGTTGCCACAACTGCATATAGAAAAACTCCCTCTCAATATGCAATAGATACATACCAGATTAAATCAAAAAATCCAGTGCTGATGTAAAGGCCAACACGACCCAATGCTGTCAATGTACTGAAGTACTTCCTTCACATAAACAGTCAATGAGAGTTAATTGGTTATGTATGTCTCCATAATGTAAAATATTTTAAGGCAACATAAAGTGTGCTCTCACACATAAATGTGATACATGAAACAATTATCCAGCTATACCAAAAGCAATATGTCTCAACTATATGTCATATATAGACTCAGCCATAACAGTGAAGAAGGGTATGCTAACATAAGCCAAGTGTTATGCAAAAGAGATGTGACCATACATAGAAGTAAAAGCCAAGTAGTTTCCTACATGGAAACATATGCCAATACTTATGAACCAGCCAAGTGCATGAACCAAATCATGAGGTAGTCAAGTAAATCAATGTAAATATTAATGACCCAGCTGATAATAATATGCCAATGTAGCCTATGTTTATAAATTAGTCAATCATTGTAACATATGCTAATGAGTCAATAAACCAGCCCGTGATCCAATCAACAATATGTCATATGCTATTAAGCTAAGTCAATCCAATAGGGAATGCTCCACACATGTAGTAAGTGAGCCCATGAATAAAAACCCTCTTAGAGTAATTTGGACTAACTAGGGCAATCTGCATATTCAACCTTAATGCAAAATTTAGACCTACTTTATGCTTTTCATATATAAAATCAAAATTATGTTTAGGCCAAACCCCCGGTTGCCATTCTTCCTTAGTTTTGAAAGAGTTAGATTGAATTCCTAAATCTGAAATGGATCTTTTACTCAACCTGGTTCTGATACCATGTTAATATTTTCTAGATTTACCTAGGAATGTTCAAGCTATAGAGATCTTTCAAGACTAAGCACATGATATAAAGAAATGATTAAGGGCAAGAAGAGATAGTACCCGGATTGTAGTTCTGAAATGATCTTCAGATCAGTCCCTTCTAAGTCTCCAAGGTGAATAGATGTGAATGGGCTAGGTCAGCCCATTTAGGGCTTCCAAAATGACATCAATCTGATCTTTACTTTGACCTAGGATCAGACCGAAGCCACTGTAAATCTGCCTTGAGATATGTAGTTTAATTGCTCCTCCTAGTCCAGAATTTGCACCTATGCTGCTATTAGGGTAGAGAAATCTCAATCCAAGGAATGATGCTCGAATGAATTTCGCTGCTTCCTAATGGATGAATTCGCTGCTCCTAGATCGATTCTTGAGGGGAAGGCATATGTTATGTCTTTGATATGTTCTTCCTCAAGAATTGAATCACCATATATATATGGGATCTCCAAACAAAATGGCGCCAAAAACAAGGCAAGTCGACTTGGGCCCTCCCAATAATAATTAAATCGATCTTTAATGGATAAACAATAAATAATAAATAACCCCTTTATTTATTATTATTATTTATGCATATCGAAATATATAGAATAATATATTCTATATTTATTATTATTATTATCCAAGTTGTGGATATTTTCCATAAAGGCCAAAATATCAACAGAAAGATTTCTTCTTCTTAGGGTTCCTCCCTCTTCCTTCCTTGTCCTTTGAACTTCTTTCAGTTTCAAACCATTTGACCGTTTCCTTTCCTTGGAAATCTCTCTTCTTTTTGAACTTGCCTTTCCCTTTCTTGAAGGTTTGAGAGTATAGGACTTGAATGTCTTCCTTGAAGATTGATCCTCTAGATATCAACCTCGATTCTTCTTGAAGACAGTCTATTTTCAACCTGTCAAGTGAAGGTAATTCAAGGCGGGCACTGATTCCTTGAATGAATGCATCCCAGGCAAGTGGTAATCCATTTAGAGCTGTAACTGCAAGCTCTTTATCATCATAATTAAATCCAATGGACATGGACTTGACTGAATCTTGGGCGAGATTCGCCGAGTCTTAGAGAGTCGTCAAATTGGCCGAGTTTGAGTGAATCTGGATGCTCAAACTCGGCAGAAAGTGATTTTTCTTTCTCTTTGTCTCAAAATTGTAATATTTTTTGGGTTTATGATTCTAGAATATACATGAAATATAAGATTTAACTCCCCATCTTTGCCTTCAAGTCAGTCTCATTGTCAAGATGTTTGAGAGTGGTTTCAGATCTCTAGGATTTACAATGCAAATTCTAGGTTTTAGAAGATCTTATAACTTTTTAGACTTCATCAAGTTTCAGTAATCAGCAAGCTCCTATCAACATTCTCTCGTTCTCTCTATTTGATTCTCTTTATCTCCCTTGAACTCTAGACCTATCTGTCTCCCTATCACTCTTCCTCTATCCCCTCTCTCCACCCCTCTTTATCTCGCTCTCTCCTCTCTCCTCCAAGATCTAGACTTATCTCTCTACCTGTCTCTCTCACCCTCAAACCCCTGCAAGGGGTGCTACCCTCAACCTTGTTTTGGTGTTCCCCCAAAACCCCATCAAACTATAAGTCTAAGCAAGTAAAAGGTTAGTGATATATCATGATCATAAAACTCTATATGATGCATATCCCTTGTTGCAAATCTTTGCATATTCATAGTTTAAAAAATAGTAAGCTGCTATATCATCTAGGAACTACGTTAGATGCCTTTGTAGGAAGGATTCTTGCTCCTCTAAGCAGCTGAGCCATAGACATAGTTTTTATTTTGATATTTGTTTGGAACATTTGATGCCATGGATTACATATTCCATGAGTTTTGTATATATTTGAGAATATTTATATATCAGGTGTGCTATTTCTTGAAGCTACAATTTGTGTTTATAGTTTATACTTATGTGATTGATGTAAACTTGTTTATGTGATCAAATTAGCTTCTATTTGATGATGCTATTGTGTTTTTAAGGTTTATTTAATGGAGGGTGCATGAAACGAGTTTTAAATCCTTAAAAATCTTTACATTTCTCTGGTTTTTTCACTTTACCAAGTCTTGCTGAGTTTTTGCCGAGTATCGGGTTGGGTTAGCCTTGCCGAGTCCGAGTCTAGGAACTATGATTTAAACAAACTTAATTATTTAACTATGTTAAATTATTTTGATAATTTTATGGATATGTTACTTATAAAAAAAATTAATTTATTTAAGGCAAATTTAATCACGTTTTTTTTCGACTCGAACCTTGAGACATAGTATATATATGGATACACACACACACACACAAATATATGTATATATGTGTGTGTGCATATTACTTATATCATTAAAAAAAATTAAATTTATTTAGGGCAAATTTAATATCTTTTTTTCCCATCTCAAACCTTGTTACATAGCATACACGTGTGTGTGTGTGTACACTGTGTGCACTTGCATGTACAAACAGGCATGTTGATGTATATGTACTCTATATTCTGGAAAAGCTGATGTTCCTTCTAGTTTGGGTTCCAGAATCTGGCTTAAAACTATCAATCATGGAGTACTATGATATTAGCTAGAGCCCTGCTTATAGTTCAGCTATATATATATATATATATATATGTTTGATGTATCTGTTTCCATACACATCTTTATTCAGGTAACTTGGGATATTCGTTAGAATCTGGGTTGTCCAAAATCTGGAATAATAGTATCCATAATGTTGAAGTAGGAAAATTCATTGCTTATTAGTTCCACAGTCAGTTTTATATGAATCCATAAGCACATTTAACATTGAAAGTCTGGAATAAGAGCTTAAATAAATTGAATAACATTCGAATGTTTGTGCTGTTCGTAAACTTGGTATAAGAGCATCAATAATGGGGCAGCACAAAAATTCATCCCTCTAGAGTTCAATGGATAGTGAATTTTAATTGATTTCATAAGCACATATAACATTAAAAATCCCATTATTTCTATTTTTTCTGTTTCAGAAGGTCCCAAACATACCCATCTCTTCCTCGCAAAATAGAAAATATTATTCTTTAATTTTTCTCATTGATATGTTCTATTTTTTGTTGAGCTTTTCCTTTGGCTTTACTGCCCATTGTGCACTTTTCGGGATGTACTGTTTCCTGCACGCTGTTTTCTTGCATTAAACCAACAGCAGCCTACTTTATGATTGTATACAGGTATAATGCTACAACAGTGCTAGCCCTCTTACAAGAAGTTGCCAAATTTGCCAATGTGAAGATTGATTGGAATACTCTTGTGAAGAACACTACCACGGGCATTACCAATGCACAGGAATATCAAATGTTATGGCATCATCTAGCCTACCGCAAAATACTTCCTGACAAGTATGAAGATGGTGCTCAGCCCTTGGTATGCTTAACACTTCAAATTTGTGTAACTTATTGACCTCTACGATTTCATTCATACTGCTGTTTTTTCCATCTTTTCTGGCATATTGTGATTAATTTACTTTTATGGGAAGTGATTTAATATTCCCATGTGTTTAAACTCAATTGCACTGCTGGGAAGTAATTTCTTAAAACTTCCAGTCCGCTTAATAATGTCAAGCCTTACATTGCATGGAATTAGTGAAAAATTAAATTCTAATACACTCTAAATCAGCAGTGGCGAATACACTAAATAGTCTTGAGGTAATTTTGTAAATGTCATATTGGAAGATATACTTGAAACAGTTATTTGAAACCTTTGAATTGAAGCCATCAGAAGCAGGTTGGCTACTTAAGGAAACGGTGAAAATGTTGTAGTAAACTTTTAAATGCCATAGGGAATCAATAAGGAATTTTGATTAAAAGAATGGTATTCGAAGAGGAATATTTTGAAAAGCTGAACTCCAGTGCAAGAAATTCATGGAAACTCCTAGAAAATAGCTGGAATCTATTGGAAACATTTCCTAAGTTGCCAGAAATGTTTTCTGAAATTTGTTGTCCTTCTGAAGAAGTTTCCTGATGTTTCCAGTATGGGGAAAGTTATTGGAGACTCACTGGTAGAATAAATCCCAGACTCAGAGAGAAATCAGTATTTTATTGTTACAGCATAAGTCACTTGGCTTGAGTTTGTGTTTCGATTTGATGACCATATAATTTGAAAATGCAGTTATTTAAATTTCCGATAAAATTTATCATTAAATCTAGCAAATAGAAAGAGACAGAATCATATGGTTTCTAGGAAAATAAAAAATAAACTTTAGTAGTAAACATCCAAGACTGAGAAGGCGTCAAAACTGTTAAATTTTTTTTTAGGATTGTTGCAAATGTAATAGCACTGCCTGTATAGTATGTGTTTTCTAAATGCAACAATCTCTTGCATTTATAATGACAATTATGATTATATATATATAATATCTTTTGAATATTATATTAATTTCTCTAATATTTACATAATATATATATATATATATATATATATATACATCTCATATATACTAAATATATATATACATATCTTCACTAGTATTGACACTATGTTTATCCGATTGAAGCTACAAAACATCAACACTCCCTCTTAGCTAGGGAAGATTAAACACATGATTAGGATCAGAAGATATCATTTACCGTGATATCAAAGATATGGTCTGACTAGGAATATCAAGTCACATGATATTCACCATAACTCATAGATTCATAAGAATATCATCTCATGATATTGAGAGCATTGGCCACAGAATATCAAGTCGCATGATATTCACCAAGTACTCAAAAATTTATTAAGATATCATCTCATGATATCCAGAGCATTGGCCACAGAATATCAAGTCGCATGATACTCACCAAGTACTCAAAAATGTCCATAGGTAATGTGCACGTTTATCCTCAATAATACTTACCATAGGGACATTCATCATCTATCGTGATCTGTTTCAGCCATCATAAGATGTCTATCACAATAAAAGGCCATGGTCTGTTTAAGGAACTTAATCCACCATGCAAGTTATCATATATCATGATCTTCTTAGACATCATAAGATGTCCATCACAATAGAAGGCCATGGTTTGTTTAAGGAACTTAATCCACCATGCAAGTTATCATCTATCATGATCTACTTAGACATCATAGGATGTCCATCATAATAGAAGATTAAGTTATTGTAAGATCGTCACCTTTCAATAACTTCTGCAAATATAAGTGATAATCATTTGGAAGTCGTCACTTCCTCATGATGTACACTGGAGGTAGGCCTATTAAAAAAAACATGGAGTCACACACATGACATCCATCATGCCTCATAGAAAAGAACTCATTGAGCTGTAATGTCCCCTTCTCCATGTTAGGCCATTATGGCGCTCAATTAGTCTATCTCCCCATCCGGATAGACTAATGGCTTCTTTCAGAGGATGCCAGCCAGTCACAGGCTTCAGTAGGCGAATATCTATTATTTGGGATCCCTTTTCTATAGTTAAGTCACTTTATTTTATAAAGTGAGGTTATAAAAGTTACTTTATGTCTTAAGTCACTTTATATTAAAAAGTAACTTAAGTGACTTTATTTGAGCGCACTTTATTCCATATTGCTTATTTTTCCGTGCTTTCCCTCTTATCGAGGTTATAAAAGCATAAAGTATGCCTTGGGATCAGCACCATGAAACTTATAAACAAAAGAAAACAAACAGGTTGCTTACATGACTGGTTATTTCTTGGGGACGGAAACCCTCAAGAAAGATCTGAGAAGTTGGATGCAATCCCAACATCTCGATAATAGTGGAATCATTCAGATTTCACATTTGGAGCTCAATATATTGGTAAAGGAGAAATACTCATAGTCAACATTTTGTTTTTTTAGATGAAGGATCATTTGCAGGTGCAAGATCAGTTTGAAACAAGTTTGTTACTATGACAATAAGGAGGACGAATTTTGGTGGTTATCAGAGAGTACTGTTGGGTTTTATATCAGTATCCTAGAGCTAGGCGTCGAACTTGGATATATTATTGGTGGTGGGAGGTCTCAAGCGAAGTGGCTAAAAATCCCCTGCGTGTTGGAAGTTTTCATGTACAGTGATTTTCGTATTGTATTCTGGCTGCACAACCCTGGCAACTGAGACCCGTGCATCACGCGCTGGCTTTTATACTCACCAGCAACATTTAGGTGACTGTTGGAAGCCCTCGATAAGTACAAGGAAATGAGAGGAGATTGGAGACGTTAATGGACTCCATCGCGCGCACATAGCATTGACTGGTAATCACGTGGAGTGAATACCCATGCAGAGCTGTTCCATATAGCGCGACTGTTGGTGGTCGCTCACCGTACCGATTGGGAGCCGAGCCTGCCTGGGGTAAGAGAGTGGAGCATGGGAAACATCTCGTTCATAGGCGTCAATTAATTGAAGGTGGTGGCAAGAGTCTTGTGGGAATATCATCCGCAGAGCTTTGTTTACGGTCCATCTCTTGGTAACAGCGACCAGTGACCAATATTCACTGATAGAAGATCTTCCTACTTCCGCACCCATGTTCATGAACTTTCAGTTGGTACTCATTGAACTAATCTGCAGTTTGTTTGGTATTTGAACGCTATTTATATGTATGCAACGTGACTGTTACCCATTTTCCAGCTTGTTGAAATTGTTGTTTATTTGCATGGAGCTTATTACTTCTATTTGGAAATATAAATTGAATAATTGCTTGTGAGGACAATATCCAAAAAACACTTTAAAACACTAAGCAGAGTTGTAATAGATTCATAATGCAAATTTAATGAGAAAGCCAGACAGGGATATTACAGTGGTATTAGAGCCTTCGGTCTTGCTATCCTAGTGGGCTAGATTTTCAGTTTATGATAATGTTGAGTAGGCATGCATAGCAGGTACAGGTCTTACAACTTTAAACATAATAGAGTTGAACAAGAACAACCAAAATCTTCAGTACAGGTTGATATAGAGGATAGTCATACCGAGCCAAACAAGGAGATCGTATTTGAACAGGGTACTCGGGGTATAGATATGGCTGAGGATACAGATAGAGAGGCCAGGGAAATGTTGAGGGCCATACGCGACGGACAGGATCACATTGCTGATGTACTACAACAACTTACATGGGTTATTCAACAGTTGAGAGTAGCACCCAGGAGACCTCAGAGCCATCACAATGGTGGAGGTAGTATAACAGGATCACCTAGAGCAGCTAGAGCACCCACTCGTACTTCAGATAGGCCCCTTATGCCTACCTTCGCAAAAAATAATGCAGAAGAGGAGGTAGCACAGCCTGAGACAACAACCATTCTTCTAGATAATGTGTTGACCATGCATGATGAGTGGGATATGCTACCTGATCACGTCAAAGCTGATTTAAGCTTTGTCCAGTAGATGGCTTAGAAGAGAGAATTTGGCAGGGCTTAGCAGGATAGGAGACCCAGGGGTCAGAACAGGGATTTAAAGCATGCAATGAACAAATTGACTCTTCCTACATTTGATGGCAGTGGTAAGGCATCCGCAAGAGCTTGGATTCACAAGCTAGACACCTTCCTGACCCTCAAACCCATGTCAAAAATGGAGGCTATTAGGTTTGCAACCATGCATTTAGAGGGAGCAGCATATGACTGGTGGCATCATGGTCTTGTCACCCATGATCATGGGCTGATTACTTATGAGACTTTCAACACGAAATTGATTACCCATTTTGACAGGAAGGACATTGAGGTTTATTATAGGGAGTTAGCCCAACTGAGACAGTGGGTCTTTGGACCACTATATTGATGAGTTTTAGAGGATTTTCATCATGGTTCCTGATATGTCTAAGAAGAGGAAGGTTATGCTGTTTATTGAGGGCCTACAGGATAGGTTCAGAGGATTGGTTAGAGTCCTCAAGCCGAGCACCTTGGATGCGCTATTAAATTAGCACATGATCTGGATTCACCCTCTTCCATATTGCAGCCACCTAAGAAAACTTTTAAGGGATCCTCTTCATTCCAAAAGAACAAAAATCAGAATAAGAGTGTACCCCCTAGATTGGATTTCGAGACAAGAAATCAATTGAGAAGGAAGAAATTATGCTTCACATGTAGAGAGCCTTGGACTCCAGACCACATGTGCCTTGGAAAAGGCAAGATACATTACATTGAGGTGGTTTCCGATGGTAAATGCGAACAGCAGGAGGGCAGCGATGTTGTGGACAACGATGAGGAGGCTTAGGAAGAACGATCAGTAGAAGGGAAGAAGAGGGAAGCACCCCATGAGCAGCCTCCTATTACTTTGGCATCTCTTTTAGGTATTCCCACATGTCACCCTTTCTGTCTAAAGGGAGTGGTTAGAGGACAACGAATCATTTGCCTCCTAGACACAGGTGCTACTCATAACTTTATCAGTGTAGGTATGGTTTCCAGTAGAGGATTACAGATAGACAACATTTTCGAGTTTGAGGTTAAGGTGGCCAGGGGAGATTTGTTGAGCTGTACAGGGAAGATTTCCGGACTCCTGATTCACTTTGGGGATTATCTTCTAGAGGCTGATTTTTACGTCATTGACTTGGATAGTCTTGACGCCATTTTGTGTATGCAGTGGTTACAGACCCTAGGAAGATACACTATTGATCATAAGTCGAAACAGTTGGAGTTTATGCAGGGTGATCAACTGATTGTGCTTAAGGCCATGCCAGATGGCAGGTCCCGGTTGGTTTTGGCTCACAGGATGGAGGCCATCATGAGGCATAGTGATATGGAGTGGGCAACCCAGTTTTTGTATGCTCTAAACCCATGCCAGATTCAGGGAAGTAGGTTCACATTGATATCTAGAACATGCTTGATAAGCACAAACAGGTTTTTGAGGACATCCCTCCAGGTATACCTCCAGACAGGGGCTTTGAGCACATCATTGAGTTGGAGAAGGGCGCCAAGCCCGTGATCATTACCCCTTATTGTCACCGCAAACACTATAAGGAAGAAATTGAGAAGACGATTAAGGAGCTTCTAGATATGGGACACATTAGGCCCAGTTCCAGCCCTTTTGCTTCTTCAGTAGTTTTGGTGAAGAAGGATGGTACTCTTTGCATGTGTATTGATTACTGTGCACTTAATAAGAGGACCATTAAGAACATGTATCCCATTCCCCGGATTGATGAGCTACATGGGGCTGTTTATTTTTCGAAGATAGATCTTCGATCAAGGTACCATCAGATATGTGTCCATGAGGAGGATGTTCATAAGACAACGTTCAGATGTCACTACGGGCACTATGAGTTCCTAGTGATGCCATTTGGGCTCACTAATGCACCTGCTACTTTTCAGTCTTGCATGAATCACATATTCAAAAAGTAGTTGCGCAAAAGTGTCTTGGTATTCTTTGATGACATTTTGGTCTTCAACAAGACATGGGAAGAACACTTACGACACTTGGATGAGATTCTTAGCATAATGGAGAGTCAGTCTCTATTTGCGAAAGAATCCAAGTGTGAGTTTGGATTGACTGAGATTCTCTACTTGGGACATGTGATAGGGGCTGATGGAGTTATGTAATATCCTATCTCTGATTTTTATATATATATTTCTGATCCTCCCAGTTTCAAATGTTCAATAAAAATCACTGGTGTTGGTTATTGGGTTTCACTGTGTAATAATTCCCTCATAGAAATTTCATTATAAGGTTGTCACCACTCTGCTGTGTGTTTTGTTTGTTGATATGTACTATCAAGTAACTATTTAGTGCACATGTATTCTCATACCAATAGCAATACAGTTCCAAATAACAACTTCAAAAGATGCTAGTAACATTTATTGATGCAACATGTTTACTACAAAAATCACTATGACATGTAATGGAAGGTAACAGATTTACTGTCGTTCAATACAAGAGGAGGGAAATGCAATAATCCCAACCTGGTTTAGTAGCTTCCGCAGCGTAGCATCTGCTGTGAGGCTCGAGCTCGAAGGATACTCATTGGCACGTTCTTGGAATGGCTATGTGAAATAGTAGTCCCGATTCTGATGTTGGTGCTGTGAAGATTAACCCAACTGATCACCGTTCAATGTATGCCCCCGACATTACAACTCCAACTGATCTTTGGGAACATATGAAGGCTGCATTTAGTTGTCGCAGGTGGTAACAAGTGTCCTTGGCACCTGCGTTGCTGACTGATGAGGATTGTAAGAAGGCCCTGCACCCTGTCACCCTTATTCCACACTGTATATTATGCCTCTACGATTGGCTCGTGTGAGTGTATCTTCCCAGCGATACCGAGAGGAGACCCTTGCTTGTTTCACAGTGTGCGTGAGGGATGTCGCATTGGTAAGGTAGTCGCGGTATGGAGAGTTCGAGACTCCCAAACGCCCTCCGCGTAAGCTTGTGCACACTAGTGGCTCTAACCCAGTAGAGGCAGCGCTAGTCCCTTCCTCAACCTTCCTGAATGCAATGTTCTCCTTGGCTGAACATTAGTGATGTCTTTTACCGGTCCATAGGAGGTGGTGTGTTGGTAATGCTGCAGCCAGTAGTTTCTTCTGGCGTCAACCTTCAACAAGGCGACAACTCCCTTGAAGGCGAGTCTACTACAGAGATAAATATCTAACAATCCAATAATTTGAACTATCCAATCTTTTGTGATAATACCAAAAGATTCTGAAATACTGCGCTTAAATGCCAATAAGACTAGATTCTTGACTTACGTTTTTGAGCTCTTATTGTGAAATCTGTGTAATTCCACCACTCGAAGAGATGCTGGCTTGTGTGAGTGTATCTTCCCAGCGATACCGAGAGGAGACCTTTGCTTGTTTCTTAGTGTGCGTGAGGGATGTCGCGCTGGTAAGGCAGTCGCGGTATGGAGAGTTCGAGACTCCCAAACGCCCTCCGCGTAAGCTTGACTGTGCACACCAATGGCTCTAAGCCAGTAGAGGCAACGCTGGTCCCTATCTTGACCCTCCTGAATGCAACGTTCTCCTTGGCTGAACATTAGTGATGTCTTTTACCAGTCCATAGGAGATGGTGTGTTGGTAATGCTGCAGCTAGTAGATTCTTCTAGCGTCAACCTTCAACAAGGCGACAACTCCCTTGAAGGCGAGTCTACCGTAGAGATAAATATCTAACAATCCAATAATCTGAACTATCCAATCTTCTGTGATATTACCAAAAGACTCTGAAATACTATGCTTAAATGCCAATAAGACTAGATTCTTGACTTACGTTTTTGAGCTCTTATTGTGAAATCTGTGTGATTCCACCACTTGAAGAGATGCTGGGGCTACGTCCAACCTCTTCACAATTTCCAAAGGGTTTGCGTCCTCGGAAATAACCAGTCACAAATGCAACCAGATTTTACTTTCTTTTTGTTTATAATATCTCATGGTGCTTTTCCCAAGGCATACCTTTTTCTTTTATAACCTTGAAGTGAGGGAAAGCACAAAAAACTAAGCCATGTGGGATAAAAGAGCTCACTTAAGTCACTTTTATAAAATAAAGTAACTCTAAGTCATAAAGTGACTTTATAATATCACTTTATAAAATAAGGTGATTTAGCTTCAGAAATAGAGCCCAAAGATTAAATATTCGCCCACTGAAATCTGTGACTGGCTAGCATCCTCTGAAAAGAAGCCATTAGCCTATCCGGATGGGAAGATAGACTAATCAGGCGCCATAATGACCTACTACTGAGAAGGGGACATTACAGTCCTCCCTTCCCGGGATTGCTTGCCCTCAAGCAATCTCAACGCAGTGTTGCAGAATAGACTCACCCTCCCATGTGGCATCCTCGTACGGTAAGTCCTTCCATTGAATCAAGTACTCCCGGATAGCCTTGTTCCGCAGTTTCCTCTCTCTGATCTCAATAACCTCAACCGAAACCAAAACCAATTTACCCTCCTCATCCAGTGGGGGTAATCCATTTGAAGAGACTACCTGCTGTCCAATCGCCTTCTTGAGGCAAGATACGTGAAAAACATTATGGATCCTATTGTCTATCGGAAGCTCGAGCTCGTAAGCTACCACGCCAACTCTCCTAGAAATGCGATAAGGACCATAAAACCGAGGCTTGAGCTTCTCTGACCCACTCTTCTTCAGTGAACTCTGTCTGTATGGCTGAAGACGAAGGTAAACCATATCCCCTGCCTCAAAACTCTGCTTTGTCCTGTGTCGATCAGCATACATCTTTTGTTGATTCTGTGCCCTCTGAATGTTCTCCTTGAGAGACTTGAGAATATCCTGGTGATCCTGTAACCAGTCTCTTGCAACCGGTCCCTGCTGTCCTGTAGAGCCAAGTCTATAAAAGAAAGTGGCTCGCTGCCATAGAGAGCCTGAAATGGCGACATGCCAATAGTCATGTGATAGGTGGAGTTGTAGCAAAACTCCCCCAAATACAACCATCAAACCCATGCTCTCTGCTGTCCGGCTACATAATTCCGGAGGTAGCCTTCCACCCATTTGTTCACAACTGTCTGGCTATCTGTCTGTGGGTGGTAATTGGTACTAGGAGTCAATTCGGTGCCTGCCAATTTGAACAACTCCTGCCAGAAGGTGCTAAGGAACTTATTGTCTTTGTCGTTCACAATGGTCTTGGGAAGACCATGTAGCCTAAAAATCTCTCGAAAGAACAACTCTGCTACCTGCAAAGTTGACCAATCTGCTGCGATAGCAAAGAAATGAGCAAACTTGGTGAGTCTGTTGACCACCACAAAGATATTGTCCCTGCCCTGCACTCTCGGCAAACCAGTAATGAAGTCCATCGAAATACCCTCCCACTTCTGAGCTGGAATGGGAAGGGGTTGCAATAACCCGGTCGGATGCTCATGCTTGGACTTGTTCTATTGACAAGTCTGGCACTCTGTGACATGCTGGAGGACATCGTCCTTGAGGCCCTTCCATGAGAACCTCTCTCTGACATGCCTGTAAGTTTTGAAGAACCCCGGATGTCCTGCTGTGGGCGCATCATGAACAACCCTCAGTATCTTAGCCTTAAGCTTAGAGCTTGGCACTAGGTAGATCCTATCCTTATAGAAAATAATGTCATCAACCACCCTGTACCTACTATCCGGAAGCTAACCATCCAAAACCTGACAAACTTGAGTATTCTTAGAATACTCAACCAGCAAAAGAGATTTCCAATCAGCGAAGATCTCTGATAACACACAACAATCCGCTACCGGGGGCCTCCTGGAAAGTGCGTCAGCCACAATGTTATTCTTCCCCTTGACATACTCAATGTCAAAATCGTACGCTTGAATCTTACTGACCCACTTTTGTTGCCTTTCATTCAACTCTTTCTGTTCCAGGAAGTAGTGTAAGCTATTGTGATCTATCTTGACTGTTAACTTGCCACCCACTAGATACTGTCTGAATTTAGCCAAGGCGTGCATAATGGCAAGCATCTCCTTGTCATAAGTGGAATACAAGCTCTCACTGTCCTTAAGTTTCCTACTCTCAAATGCTATGGGATGCCTGTCTTGCATCAAAACTGCACCAATCCCATTCCCTGAAGCATCGCACTTTAGAACAAAGGAGCGAGAGAAATCCGGAAGAGCTAAAACCAGACAAGTACTCATGACTGTCTTGAGCCTATCAAAGATCACCTTAGCCTCATCTATCCAACTGAAAGCCCCTTTCCGAGTAAGATTGGTGAGGGGAGCTGCTGTCTAAGAAAATCCCTTAACGAACCTCCTGTAATAAGGAAAATAACCCAAGGAACCCTCTCAAGTTTGATACATTCCGCGGTGGTGGCCAATCCCGAATTGCCTGGATTTTCTCCTGGTGTACCTTAACTCCATCGACCGCTATCACATGCCCCAGGTAGAGAATCTCAATCAATCCAAATTTGCACTTGGATTCTTTCGCAAACAAAGACTGACTCTCCATTATGCTAAGAATCTCATCCAAGTGCTGCAAGTGTTCTGCCCACGTCTTGCTGAAGACCAAAATGTCATCGAAGAATACCAAAACGCTCTTGCGTAACTGTGTTTTGAATATATGATTCATGCAAGATTGAAATGTAGCAGGTGCGTTAGTGAGCCCAAATGGCATCATTAGAAACTCACAGTGCCCGTAGTGACATCTGAAAGCTGTCTTATGAATGTCCTCCTCTCAGACACGTATCTGATGGTACCCCAATCGAAGATCTATCTTCGAAAAATAAATAAAATAATCGAATAGATTATTTTGTGTATTGAATGAATTGAATTTAGAAAGAGCTTACAAGCTCACATATACACAACGAATATAAAGAAAATAGAAACTATCTAAATACAATAGAGCATTAACAAATATTAGAAACATTCTAATACCCTTCCATAATGCTCAATCTGTCAATAACACCAATAGCCTCCCTGAATTTTACATATTTGTCAGAACTGAGAGATTTGGTGAAGATATCAGCGGGCTGCTCTAAGGTAGGGACATACAGCAACTGAATAGACTTATCTTCAACCAGCTGACGAATGTAATGACAATGTGTTTCGACATGTTTGGTTCGTTCATGGAAGACCCGATTTTTTGCCAATTTGAGCACTCCCTGATTATCACAGAATAGAGGAGTCAGTCCTGACTGAGGAACATGCATATCTGCAAGCATCCGTCGAAGCCAAACGGCCTCACAAGCTGCTTTGACTGCTCCGCGATATTTTGCTTCGGTGGATGATAGAGCCACTGCCTGTTGTTTCTTACTTGTCCATGTGACAGCACCAGACCCCAAATTGAACACATATCCAGCGGTAGACTTACGATCATCAACAGAACCGGCCCAATCTGAATCTGTGTAGCCACATAGTGTAGGATCAGAACTCTGAGTGTACAGAAGACCATAGTCAAGAGTACCACTCACATAGCGCAGGACACGCTTGGCAGTTGTTCAATGATCAGTTTTGGGTGCTGTCATAAAGCGGGATATGTAGCTTACTGCAAAACTAATGTTAGTTTTGGTGGCAGTAAGAAAAATAAGGCTGCCCACTAGTTGTCTAAACAAAGATTCATCCATAACAGGTGAATCGGACTGAGCTGATAATTTTAGCCCGGGTTCCATAGGAGTGAGGGCAGGTTTGCAATCTTGCATTCTGAACCTGTCCACAAGACTTCTAGCATACTTGGACTGAGAAAGAAAGATACTGTTCTTAGTCTGCCAAACCTCAACTACGAGACAATAGTGCAAGAGTCCCAAATCTGTCATATCAAAAGTGCTACACAAATTTTGTTTGATCTCAGTGATCAACTGTGTTGAACTTCCAGTGATGATCAAATCATCCACATAAACAACGATAAACAAGACATCATCACCTACATGTTTGATATATAGGTTTGAATCCGATGGACTCCTCTGAAAACTATGATCGGTTAGATATTTATCAATTTTCATGTACCAAGCCCGAGGAGCTTGTTTCAGACCATAGAGAGCTTTGACAAGTTTACAGACTTTGTGTTCCTGACCAGCAACCTTAAATCCAGAAGGTTGCATCATGTAGACCTCTTCCTGTAAGTCACCATTCAAAAAAGCACTCTTCACATCCATCTGATGAACTTTCCAACCAAACTGAGCTGCTAATGCAAGAACAAGCCGTATGGTACTCATTTTTGCTGTGGGAGCAAAAGTCTCCTCATAGTCAATACCTTCCCTTTGTGAGAACCCTCGAGCAACAAGGCGAGCCTTATACTTGTCTAAGGTACCATCAATTTTGTATTTTACCTTGTATACCCATTTGCAGCTAACGGGCTTCTTCCCTGTAGGAAGATCAGAAAGAACCCAAGTTTGATTTTTTTGAATACTCTGAAATTCAGCGTCCATAGCCTGTTCCCATTCAGGAATACCTTTAGCCTCGGAATAAGTTTGGGGCTCATAAATACTATGAATGTTAGCCATAAGGGCAAAATTGACTGTTTGTTTGCTCTTATTTTGAGAAACTCTACCTTCGATGAGCTCATCATCCCTGAGATCACTAATAGTTTTAAGCCACCATTTGGGTCGGAGAGTAGAAGAGCCAATCTTTGGAGGAGCTGGAGGAGCGGGAGGAGAGTCAGGAGCAGTAATGGGAAGATGGTCATTTGCAGGAGCCTCAACAGGATCAGTATCCGGTGCTCCAGGGTAAGTATTAGCTGTATCATTCCTCCCATCAGATGATGCTAAAGGAAGAGGAATACTATGAGGCTGTTCTTTAGAACACTGCTTAGAAGAAGGCAGAAAAGGTCCTCGAGTTTCATCAAAAACAACATCACGGCTAAAGATGAGATGATCAGTGGCGATATCTATTAATCTGTAGGCCTTATGGTTGTCACTGTACCCTGTCATCATGAGTTTCTGAGTCTTGGATTCTAATTTGGAACGTTTAGCATCAGGAATCCAAACATAGGCAAGAGAGCCAAAAATCTTCAGGTGGCTGATCTTGGGCTTATGACCAGACCACAATTCTTCGGGAGTTTTGTTCTTGACAACCTGAGTAGGGGAACGATTCAGAAGGTAAACAGCAGTAAACACTACTTCTGCCCAATACTTATTAGGAACACTCCGGTGTTGTAACATAGAACGAGCCATCTCAACAATCGTACGATTGTGACGCTCAACAACATTGTTTTGCTGAGGAGTGTAAGGTGTGGTGAATTGGCATTTGATGCCATGTTCAACACAAAAATCGGAGAATGCATGAGAACAAAATTCCCCCCATTATCTGTTCTAAGAGAAATGATACTGCAGCCAGACTCGTATTCAACCAACGACTTAAAATTCTGAAATGTACTAAGTGCATCTGATTTGTGTTTAAGAAAGTACACCCACATCTTTCTACTAAAATCATCAACAATAAGGAAAAAATATTTGCAACCAGTTACTGACGATGTATTCATAGGACCACAAATATCAGCATGAAGTAATTGAAGTACTTGAGATGCACGCCAAGAATCACCATCTTTGAAGGGAGTCCGATGTTGTTTGCTAGCTTGACAAGCGTCAGATACTCCAAGATGCTGCGTCTGAATCGGAGGTAGACTAGAGACAAGTTCCTCCCGAGACAGTTGAGATAGATACTGGATGTTGAGATGTCCATATCGCTGATGCCACAAAGTACTGAGAGATAAATCACGGGCTGCCATAGCAATTTCAGGAGAATCACCAGTGTCAGTAAGCTGATATAGGCCATGATCCTCTAGTCCAGAAGCAACAGTAAGACGAGTCGTGCGATCAATAATGGAACATTTGTGGGCATTGAACACCACATCCAACTGAGGGGAATTGCTCATGATCTGACTTACAGAGAGCAGATTGAGTGCCATGCCAGGGACATAGCATACATTGAGAAAGATGAGCTGACACCCACCAAACTGTATCTGAACATTTCCTCTGCCAATAATTTTGAACTCCTCTCCTCCACCAAACACAACTGAATCACTATAGGGAGAGAAATCTGTAAACCAGTCACGCCGATGAGAAAAATGACGTGACGCACCAGAGTCCATATACCAAGCAGATGATCGGGCTAAATCAGAAGGGCTTTTAGCCATAAACGCATAGAAAGCAGATTCCTTTTGCTTAGAATGTTCAGAATGTTCCGCAACATTTGCCTATGGATTTGACCTTCCCAGCTTCTTTTGTTCAGAAGCGAGTCGCTGACGACAATCTTTCTTCATGTGACCATACTTGTGACAGTAATGACACTGAACACTCTTCTATTGATAACTGCTTGAGAATTGATGCGAACTGTCCTGTTGTGATGACTGAGAAGACTGAAATTTTGCTGCAAAGGCTTGTTCTGACGAGGATGAGGAAGTACGGGTACCAAATTGCTACTTCCAGCGATCCTGCTATAGGAGTTTGGTGCACAGCTCTGGGAATTTCAGATCAACATTAGTTGAGGTAATGTTGAGAGTCTCTATGAAATGCTCATAAGATGTAGGTAGACTTTTCAGTGTAATAACTACCATATCTTCTTTCTCCATCTTCTGACCGATGGCTTCAAGCTGATCACGAATGTCCTTAATCTTCGTGAGATGTTCCTGTAAGGACATTCGTTCATCCATCATAAGGGAGAACAACTGATTCTTCAGAAAGAACACGCGACTCTTGTCGGATGTCTCATGCAACTCCTTCAAATATTTCCAGATGTTTGCAGCAGACTTGCCAGAGGGAATCTGAGGCAACTGATCATCTGTGACAGAGAGCTTGAGAAGCATAATAGCTTCTCGATTACGATCATCGAATTTATCTTGATCTACTTGAACGGAGGTCGGACGGGTCTCTGTGCCTAGAACCAGCTCATCCAGACAAAGGTACTCGAATATAGTCAACATTCGCTGCTTCCAGGTGTTGTAATTGCTGCCATTGAACCGTTGACTGTTTTCTAGCATCAGGTTGGTCAAAGACGCCATCAGATCCAAACTTCAAGAAAAGAATTTAGTAGGCACGGATTCCAAGACAAATTTTTGGTTGACCCAGAAAAAATTGATAAATACCCAAAAAAGCTGATAAAAAACCCAGAAGTAAACTGAGATCAAAAGTCAAATCCATTGGCTCGGAATCCGAGGCACAAAAAATGAGGTACCTAGAAAATTTGAGCGAAGACCCAGATAGAATCTCGAAAAACCCACCATGAAAATGTATTTAAAATTTTTTTCGGGTCCCAAGAATTAGGGTTTTAGTAGAAAAACGGCTCTGGTTATACAAAACCAAAAACAAGAGCCACGAAAAAGATTGCAGATGAATTTCGAGGGTTGCTGAGTCGTGTTAGGGCACGAGTAACAGGTCGCGTTCACCGGAACGCGCGTGAAGACCAAGTTGCGTTTGAAGATCTGGACACGTGAAGGTTTGGACGCGTGAAGACTAGATGCGACCAGGAAGAAAACCGACCAGACATGACCTGTCGAGGACCAGACGTGGATGCACGTGAAGACCAAACGCGATCAGGAAACCGGGCACCAGTTTGAGGACGTGAATGAGAATCACGACTAGCTCGTGTTCATTGCAGATTCACAAAGCAATAGATTATTTTGTAGCTCTGATACCATAAAATAATCAAATAGATTATTTTGTGTATTGAATGAATTGAATTTACAAAGAGCTTACAAGCTCATATATACACAACGAATATAAAGAAAATAGAAACTATCTAAATACAATAGAGCATTAACAAATATTAGAAACATTGTAATAATAAACTGCCCCATGCAACTCATCTGACAACTCATCGATCCTAGGAATGGGGTACCTGTTCTTGATAGTTCTCTTATTCAGTGCACGGTAATCAATACACATGCAAAGAGTGCCATCCTTCTTCTTCACCAAAACTACTGAAGAAGCGAATGGGCTAGAACTGAGTCTGATGTGCCCCATATCTAAAAGCTCCTTAATTGTCCTCTCAATTTCTTCCTTGTAGTGCCTGGGATGATGATAAGGGGTAGTGATCACGGGCTTGGTGCCCTCCTCCAACTCAATGATATGCTCAAAGCCCCTGTTTGGAGGTATACTTGGAGGGATGTCCTCAAAAACCCGCTTGTGCTTATCAAGCACATCCTGTATATCTGAGTGAACTTGCTGGCTTGAATCCGGTGAGGGTCTAGAGGATATGAAACACTGGGCTGCCCACTCCATATTGTGTGTCTAATGATGACCTCCATGCCGTGAGCTGAAACCAATCGTGATCCACCATCTAGCATGGCCTTAAGCATAATCAACTGATCACCCTGCATAAACTCAAACAGTTTTAGCTGATGATCAATGGTGTATCTCCCTAGGGTCTGTAGCCACTGCATGCCCAAAATGGCGTCAAGACTATCCAAGTCAATGACATAGAAATCAGCCTCTAGGAGATAATCCCCAAAGTGAATTGGGAGTCCTGAAATCTTCCTTGTGCAACTCAACAAATCTCCCCCGGCCACCTTTACCTCAAATTTCGAAATGTTGTCTATCTGGAGTCCTCTCCTAGAAACCAAACCGGCGCTGATAAAATTATGAGTAGCACCTATGTCTAAAAGGCAAATGATCCGCTGTCTTCTAACCACTCCCTTGAGATGAAAAGATTGACATGCGGGGATACCTGAGAGAGATGCTAGAGTAATAGGAGGCTGCACATGGGAAACCTCCTTCTTCCCTTCTGCTGAATGCTCGTCCCGAGCCTCCTCATCGCTGTCCTCAACATCGCTGCCCTCCTACTGCTCACAGTCATCATCAGAAACCACCTCAATGTAGTGTATCTTGCCTTTTCCAAGGCACTTGTGGTTTGGAGCCCAAGAGTTGAACGAAAGACAACAAAAGTGGGTCATTAAAATTCAGGCATACGATTTTGACATTGAGTATGTCAAAGGTAAAAATAACGTTGTGGCTGATGCACTTTCCAGGAGGCCCCCAGTAGCTGCTTGTTGTGCTTTATCAAAGATCTTCGCAGATTGGAAATCTCATTTGTTGGTTGAGTATTCTAAAAATACTCAAGCTTGTCAGATTTTGGATTGTCAGCTTCCAGATAACTGGTAGTAGGTAGTCGATGATGTTATCTTCTATAAGGATAGGGTCTACCTAGTGCCAGGTTCTAAGCTTAAGGCTAAGGTAATGAAGGTTGTTCATGATGCACCCACAGTAGGACATCCAGGGTTTTTCAAAACCTATAGGCAGGTCAAAGAGAGGATCTTATGGAAGGGCCTTAAGGATGATGTCCTTCAGCATGTCAGAGAGTGCCAGACTTGTTAGCAGAACAAGTCCGAGCACAAGTATCTGGCCGGTTTATTCTAAAAATACTCAAGCTTGTCAGATTTTGGATTGTTAGCTTCCGGATAACTGGTAGAAGGTAGTCGATGATGTTATCTTCTATAAGGATAGGGTCTACCTAGTGCCAGGTTCTAAGCTTAAGGCTAAGGTAATGAAGGTTGTTCATGATGCACCCACAGTAGGACATCCGGGGTTTTTCAAAACCTACAGGTAGGTCAAAGAGAGGATCTTATGGAAGGGCCTTAAGGATGATGTCCTTCAGCATGTCAGAGAGTGCCAGACTTGTCAGCAGAACAAGTCCGAGCACGAGTATCTGGCCGGTTTATTGCAGCCCCTTCCCATTCCAGCTCAGAGGTGGGAGGGTATTTCAATGGATTTTATTACTGGTTTGCCGAGAGTGCAGGGCAAGGATAATATATTTGTGGTGGTGGACAGACTTACTAAGTTTGCTCATTTCTTCGCTATCGCAATAGATTGGTCACCTTAGCAGGTAGCTGAATTATTCTTTTGAGAGATTTTTAGGCTGCACGGGCTCCCCAAGACCATTGTGAGTGATAGAGACAGTAAGTTCCTCACCACCTTTTGTCAGGAGTTGTTCAGATTGGCAGGCACTGAGTTGACTCCCAATACCAGTTACCACCTACAGACAGATGGCCAGATGGAGATTGTGAACAAATGGGTGGAAGGTTATCTCCGAAATTATGTAGGGTGGCAATAGAGGGCATGGGTTAAATGGTTGTATTTGGGGGAGTTTTGCTACAACTCCACCTATCACATGACCATTGGCATGTCATTGTTTTGGGCTCTCTATGGCAGCAAGCCACTATCATTTATAGACTTGGCTCTATAGGACAACAGGGCACCGATTGCGAGAGATTGGCTACAGGATCATTAGGATATTCTTAGGTCTCTTAGGGAGAACATTCAAAGGGCACAAAATCAACAAAAGATGTATGCTGATCGACATAGGACAGAGCGGAGCTTTGAGTCTGGGGATATGGTTTACCTTCGTCTTGAGCCATACAAACATAGTTCGCTGAAAAAGAGTGGGTCAGAAAAGCTCAAGCCCCAATTTTATGGTCCCTATCGCATTTCCAAGAGGGTTGGTGAGGTGGCTTACGAGCTCGAGCTATCGGCAGATAGTAGGATTCATAATGTATTTCACATGTCTTGCCTCAAGAAGGTGATTGGGTAGAAGATAGTCCCTTCAATTGGATTACCCCCGCTTGATGATGAAGGTAAATTGGTTTTGGTCCCAGCAGAGGTGATTGAGGTTAGAGAAAGGAAGTTGCGGAACAGAGCTATCAGAGAGTATTTGATTCACTAGAAGGACTTAACTATTGAGGACGCCACATGGGAGGGTGAGTCTATTCTGCAGCTTCCTGCGTTGAGAATGCTTGAGGGCAAGCAATCCCAGGAAGGGAGGACTATAATGACCCCTTCTTCGTGTTAGGCCATTATGGTGCTCGATTAGTCTATCTCCCCATCCGGATAGACTAATGGCTTCTTTAAGAGGATGCCAACTAGTCACAGGGTTCAGTGGGCAAATATCTATTATTTGGGATCCCTTTTCTATAGTTAAGTCACTTTATTTTATAAAGTGAAGTTATAAAAGTTACTTTATGTCTTAAGTCGCTTTATATTAAAAAGTAACTTAAGTGACTTTATGTGAGCGCACTTTATCCCACATTGCTTAGTTTTCCGTGCTCTCCCTCTTATCGAGGTTATAAAAGCATAAAGTACGCCTTGGGATCAACACCATGAAACTTATAAACAAAAGAAAACAAACAGGTTGCTTACGTGACTGGTTATTTCTTGGGGACGGAAACCCTCGAGGAAGATCCAAGATGTTGGACGCAATCCCAACATCTCGATAATAGTGGAATCATTCAAATTTCACGTTTGGAGCTCAATATATTGGTAAAGGAGAAATTCTCATATTCAACATTTTGTTTTATCAAATGAAGGATAATTTGTAGGTGCAAGATCAGTTTGAAACAAGTTTGTTACTATGACAATAAGGAGGACGAATTTTGTGTTAATGTTTTTGAACCAGAATAGTAAAGAAATAATTAGACAAATGAATCAACAGATGACACCAAAACTTATCTTGGGAAAAATCCTCCTCACCGAGGGAAACAACCCAGCCCGCAAAATGGATGGTCAATATTCAAAGATACAATCACAAAATACTTATCTCGATATAGTTTAATCTTCTTCGCAGCTCAAGCACACTGCAAGAAGATGAACCACCCCTATTGCCACCTCTTATCCTTTGATTATAGACAACATCACATGTCTACTCATGACATATATCATGTCTTCAAATAGAAACAATAAATTGAAGCTTCTTTTCCATCTTCAGGAATGTCGAACCAGCTCAATGAGCATCTACAGATAATAGATCGACCACCAGCCCCTCTCATGAGAGAGTCAAGGCTGTCCAAGCTCTGATACCATGTTAATGTTTTCGAACTAGAACAGTAAAGAAATAATCAGACAAATCAATCAACAGATGACACCAAAATTTATCGTGGGAAAAACCCTCCTCACTGAGGGAAACAACCCAGCCCGCAAAAATGATGGTTCCTTTATTGAGTTCTTCAAACAACTACAAGAAACTTCCTTCCATATAATTGACGTCTACTCACAGCCAATTAGGAATCTTTTACTAACAACATTATCAAAGTCACTCAATAATAAGATTGCTTACAAAATATGTAAATCACATTCACAACAATCGATCATCCAATGATCGTGTATATACTCCGCAATAAACAAGTATAACTCTGCAATAAACAAGTACATCTCTGCAATAATCAACCAAATAAGAATATAATGACAAGCTGCTCACGGCACATAGGCAATCAGTCAGCTCCCGAAAAGAAAGCATGCACTCTAGCACTTAGCTCCCGATAGCATCACTCATGGCACACAGGCAATCAGGCAGCTCCCGAAAAGAAAGCATGCACTCTAGCACTCAGCTCCTGATAACATCACTCACGACACACTGGCAATCAGGCAGCTCCTGAAAAGAAAGCATGCACTCTAACACTCAGCTCCCGATAGCATCACTCAAGGCACACAGGCAATCAGGCAGCTCCCGAAAAGAAAGCATGCACTCTAGTACTCAGCTCCCGATTACATCATCATTTTATGAGAAAATAATATCGAATTCAATCTGGATCGTTGGTTTTGCCTCTTAATCTTGGCCATTCATTGTAATTTCAAGCCTCTATATAAGGCCATGTACTCTCATTTGTAAAGGGTTGAAGAAAATTGTTGCTAATATAATACCAAAATTGCTTCTCTTATCATTGTTGTGTCTTGCATGGTGATTAAGAACACTTGGTGTTATTGCATGGTTTCTACTTCCAATTGTTAGAGATAGATTTCATTTCAATTGAGTTGTTAAAGTAGATTTTATTTTCAAGCAAGTGTTAAAGGAAGAGTAATGATAGATGGTTAATTGCATGGTGATATTGGTAGATGTTTGATAGGGATCCTATACTAGGCCACTAGCATCTTGGCGGCTTGTCAAGGAGCCTTGTGTGGTAATCTAGTCTTCTTTCCTTAGAATCATTGCACCTGTGGAGGTAACACCGCTGGTATGCTTTCATTTGGTTTGATCCCCGTCCATTTGCCAATCTTTCCATTCTTAGGAGTAGAGGTAATCAATAACTTAGTAGTTGAAGTTGAGAATCAGAAGTTGAAAGTGATATAAATTGAGAGATCATTTGAAAAGGTTGCAAAAGTTAGAAGTCTTATCACCATCATAGTAGAAGTTGAGATATTTCCAGATAAACATACGTAAGGCCGCCAAGTGATTACCAGCAAATCACATCATTTTAACTGAGTTAGTATCCACAGGTGTAAGGAACCTTGGAGTATTTTTATATACTTTTCAAGAGAGGGTTGAGTGTTTGATACGCTGTATCAAGTATTTCAATTGCTATATGTTATGTAGTGGTACAAAACTCACATCAACAAGGGTCTATTCGAGTAGTAGTAACCTTGAGTTGAGCTGGGAGGCCAAATGTCAGGTGTCATTCCGTGGTCTTTGGCTTTATGGATAGGCTCGAGGTGGCTTGTATGATCTCCCATGTTGCTTCATACTTTGGATGGGTTGTTGGGAAATTTCTTAAGAGAATTCCACATGTACATTATGCAAATTAAAATCACAGTAGAATTCTCTTTGTAACTTTACTAGGATGATATGCTTATTCATCTTTCTTACTGATAACTAACCTGATTGCAGGCTCTAAATTGAGATATAAAGTTGATAATTTGTTTTCCTAAATATAGTCCATACCTTATTTGGGAATATTAGGGCAACTTAGAGCAAGTCCCAATAGGGGACATTACATTCATCCAAATACTTTGCAGTGAAAAGCTATTGATATTTTCTAAGAAATGTAAATAGCATATTAGAGAAACATAACAACAGAAGACCTTAAATATAATCACAATAGCTTCACTCCTTATTGAAGAAAACATTCCACATCCATAAAATTCATAAACAAACAAATCACAGCATTACAGGTTTCCTCAATTCACATAATTTTGGCTGGTATTGTCTGAGATCTTGGTAGTTCTCTGTTGCTTGTGTTCTAGAAATTTTGAATATAATCCGGCAAATAGAATTCAATATAAATATAGCTTGCAAGATACAACAATGAAAGTAAACAGAAGTTCTAGGGATTGAGAACTATGATGTACAACAGACTTTTGGAGAATATAAGCTAACGAGAATCTCAGTTATCAGAACGATCCTACTATATGAGAAATCAAGGCATTTGGAAGGTTACACATAAAATGCCATACTTCTTGAAGATGCCATTCATTGACAAGGCTTTTGTGCACTATATAAATCAAATTTTAATCTGCAAGTAATTTATTCTTCAAGATTGTTATTAATAAAAGCTTTTGCTTATCACATAATTTTATAAGGATGCTTTGTAGAAGAATGAATCATTACACGTAGCCATTAAATCCGTTTCCCTTGATGATCCCACCCCCATAACAATTTTTTGATTGGGGTGGTTAACAAGTTGACTTACCACTAGCATTCCTTTTACATAAAATATATATGGATACCCTTTTGTTGATTTCTGTTATCATTATTATTGAGTAGTAGGGGCTAAAGAAGAGAGGAACTTCAACTACTGAAGCATCTGCTTTCCTATATGAGGGTTTTTCAATTTGATATTTATGTTGTATTCACAATGAGGATTTTAGTCTTTTGCAGTGACATACTCCTCTGATCATTTCCACACTTTAAGTGAGGTCAAATTACATGAATTTGACAATGACCTGCTGCAAGTTGTAAGAAAGGTGATGGTGTTTATGTCCTGATTTTGGATTGTGGTCTTAAATTTTGAGACTTCCTAATGTCCCAAGTTGGCATTTTTTCCTTCTTTTTGCACATTCACAATGGACAATGCATGGACCTCAGCACCTTTTGATCACCATTCTGATGTGGGAAAGGTGAGAAAGCACATGGTGAAAGAGGCTAGATTGATTATTACACAAGAGCGCTTGTTGATTGCAAGCCACATAACTCAATGTAGCAATTGGTAGAAGAACTTGGAAGTGGTGCAATACTTTATGGTGGCAACCTTCTTTCAATAAATGCAAATATTGAATTTGGTGGAGAACTGCATAGGTTATCATTAGAAATATAATGGCTGGAAATGAAAGTGATTGTTAATCTTGTTGTGACATAGCCATCCAAACTTCCAATATTTAAATCCACTTTCAAACTTATTTCTGGTGGTAAGCTGGACAAATTTTACAATGTAAAAATTACTAATGATCATCAACAGAAATGTTAAACAACAACACATACAACTTGTAGACGATATGTTCATAAATAAATATGTTATAGTCGAAAAATTTATTATTTAAATAATAGTCAGCTTGTGGATGTTGTCATTTGTTCTCGATGAATAGTTGTTGGTTGTTGGCAGTCTCAACCAACTGCCGAGTAGTATTTAGGGTACCCATTTTATGTATCGGGAACCAGTTCCGATCTTGTATACACTGCATATGGTATTAAATGATATTTTATTGAGAATATATTGTGTTGGCCTTATTATGTTCTGTTACGTTATGTTATGTTTTGCAAATGATACCTCTGTTTACTCTGCGTAGTAATTAGTAAGTTCCTATGAGAGTAAACATTTTGGCGTCATTGTCGTACGAAGCTTGGAGATCTAAGCTGCAAAGAACAACAATAATAGGTGGTATGGCAGCATAATGGGCTGATTGGCTGAACAACCGGACATATTCAAGGAAGAGAAAGACACGGTTGAAGACAAGTTGACGCAAGACCTTGTATATCTGTAGGAAGAATTTGTCAATTGGTACATTCGAAGGGAATCTCTCTTGCGAGAGATCCTTGAGAGTGCCATAAGTGACAACTTGATAAAGAATGCCATTGTTGGTCATCTTCGGAGACTACCAAGGCTGTTGGCATGCTACTTCATTACCCTATGAGATCTTTGGGAGGAAAGAGACCAAGAGCAACGTTTGCAATAGATACTACAATTGTAAGAGGAGAGGAATTGGAGGCAGGAGGAAGAGCGTGATGCAAGTAGACACCATACCTTCAACAATTAATACCTCTACTACCAAATGAAGACAGAAGATGTATTGTGCACATTCAAGAAGAGGGAGAGGCATTGGTGAGAACACCTCTTTGGATCTGAGAGAAAAGTGAAATAAAATGATGGTTGCGAAGAATCATCGAAGAATCTTAGAGTCTAGCAAGAAGTAAAAGTAGATGTGTTAGCCAAAGTCATAGTTGAGAAAGACAAAAACCATCCGATGATGAATGCACAACATGACGTACATGGACTAAGTGGGAGGAGGTTGCTAGATCCTACCACTTCCCAATGAAGTAGATGAAGACCTTGCTGCCCAAGCAAACAACCAGTCCGTACAAGTAGTATTGGACGAAGAAGACTTGAAGACCGAGTCCATGATGAGTATCCTATCAATACAGTTAGTATGTGACAAAGAGAATGAAGAAAGGAACCTCGAGAATGAGGTTGCTGAGATACTTGAAAACAGTTTGGATTGCATCGAGAACCTATCTATAGTAGAGCAACTGAGAATAGGGGGGGCTTGCGCCAAAAACCCCAGGGAGGAGAGAGTTTAGAAATGAGGAAGGTAACCAGGGTTTAAGGGACAATAACAATAAAAGTGTAGAGGGCTTGCACGTGGCTAAGAGTGCAATAGAAGCACTAGAACGTAGGGGAGAGCGAAACAGTTCAATTAGGTCCCTAGTACACCATACGTACTAGTCCGGAACAATGGTGACCCCCCCAACGAGTTTTTGTATTGATAGGCATAAATTCCTTAAGTTCACGAGGAATGGATTGGAGGATCTTGTGCGTCATTGTAAGACATGTGAAACTATATGGTTGGCAAGAGGTCACATTGATGAGGATTATTGGCTAAGGTCATTTTCTTGCCACGTTACATGTAATGGCCATTGATTGGCTCTTAGAAATAGAAGATGAACACAAAATCTTGGTTTTGGTTGAGTGTGTTCTCACCCTTACACTTTGGGCGCTAACCTTCCGCTTGGTAGGTGTTAAGTAACATGACATTAAGCCATTGGGGAAATTGATGGCACAAAAGGTAACAATTGGTACAACGCTTTTTCTTGCATTTAGTAGTTATCCAGTTATAAAAGAAGGCATATGACACACTCCTCGAGAAGGGTTGGTTGATCACTGCCAAGGCAACTCATAACTGGAAAGAGAATACACTCAATCGAGAGTGAAGGAAGTACATTGACCTAAGGACTTAGGTGCTAAGAAAGGAATTGGCATCCTTTGAATTAGAGTTTGAAGATGGAGAGTTGGGTATGGATGAAGGGAGGAAAGCAGTGGAACCTAATGATGAAGGGGTACTCGAGTTGGAAGACTGCTGTTGAGAAACAATGCCAAAAAAATGGTTTAAAGTGGATGAAAAATTAAAATAAACTCCCTTAAAGAAGAGAAAAGAAAAAAAAGACCAGAAGGGAAAAATAAAAGCAAGTGGCAATTGAAAATGAGCGAATTGGCATGTGGCAACTTGATCTAGCAACTGGTAGTTTGGCACCTTGATCGTGCAACATCCTCTTCTCTGGTGCTATCATTGTATGATATGGTCCACATGAGCTTATCTTCCTTGTGTACTACCCCTAAGGTCTTATGTATGGTCTTTGCATGTTGTATGATGTAGAGGTCTGTGGCACAGCACAATGTACAACTTGGTCTATATGGTTCAATTTTTTTCATCCTGTACAACATTCTTCATCGACACACTACGCGTAACCACTATACAATGTATGGCCCCCATTAACAATTCTTGTACAAACAATTTTGTTGTACGACATACAATTGCTTGGCTTGGCATATGTGTCTCGACGCCACCTTCCATGTGTAACGTATGTGCTTAGTTTTGCGCACTTCAATTTTACATTCTGTAATACAATGTATGGAAGCCTTTAGTGTGAAAGACAATTTCGATTTTTCTGTACAGTGTTTGGTAGTACGTACAGGTGAAGTGTTTGGTGTTGCAAGTTTGAGTAGAATGAGTTGTTGTTTATGTTAGTATGGTTGTCATTGATGTCAACATGTTGTCATTAGTGACTGTTCCTATGCAATGATGCTGAGAGTTTTGCTCCGCATGTTCTTCATATTGAAAACCTGATGATGAAGTTTTTCTATGTTGTTGAGTAATGTTTGAAGATGTTGGATTCAAGTTTTTGTGTTTCAGAATGCAGTTCAGTGGAATTGGTGTTCGTTTGAGTATGATAGTGTTTGATTGTATTTCTTGCATGAAATGCATGCTCCACATTTATTTGTGTGATGGTTTCTGATGTTGTGGTTTTGGAATTGAGTTTTTAACTTCCTTAACTTCATTTAGTTTAGTTGGCTTGAGATTTTGAGTTTCAAAGACACAGTTTTAAAGTTTGATGGTGTTCTTACTTTAGGTTTGGCCTACCTCAGGCCTTTACACTTTAGTCAATTGTCTCAGTGAATGTAAGATGGAATGTAATATGTATGATGACTATTTTGGTTAAGATGCTTAGTGAATAGTGGGAGATTTCGCAAATGAAAGGATGGTATAAATAAAGGATGTATTGTTGAGGAACATTTGTGGCATGTGTATATACTTGTGCAAGTGTTGTGAAAGTGTGTGCGTGTGCAATGGGGATGTATGAAAGAAGATCTGCCTCCCTATATGTATGAAGTAGTGCAAAGTGTGGTGTTGAGTAGTGTGGACTTTCATGTGTTAGCTACTAGAAGCAGTGAATTGAAGGTATCTACAAATCATTCAGTTGAGTTGCAGAAGTGCATCAGTAGTGGATCTGTTCTCTTTAATCCTTCTTCATCTGGGTAGTGGGTCCTCTGGCAGTGAGGCTTTCTTTGTAAAAATCACCTTAACCGGTGTCAAGCTAACATGTGTTTATATATATTTGAGAATTAATTTTCTCTGTGGTTTTTCCCTTAACACAGTTTTCCATGTAAATTTGGTGTTCATTGTGTATGGTGGTTTTTACACTCTTTCATATTTATATCTTTCCATGGTTAAAGTATTAAGGATAAGTTTTTGTGGATACGATTCAGCTAAAGGTTTTAAAGGTTTTATTGATAACTGATTCACCCCCCTCTCAGTTGTCTTGTCCAATTAACAATTGGTATTAGAGCTTTGGTTCCTTGAAGAAGAGCTTAATTACTCAAGGAGGTCTTGATGGCCCACAAAGTGCCACTCCCTATATTTTGATGGATATGACTATGCTTACTAGAAAGTGAAGATGCAAGGATATCTGCTTTCTCTTAGTTATAAAACTTGGAAGGCTGTTGAGAAACAATATGTGAAACCAATGAATGGGATGAATACTCCTGATGAGATCGAGGCTTATGAAGAAAATGAGAAGGCAATTGATGCTATCTTCAATTCCCTTCTTGAGACTGAGTTAACAAAGGTTGTATCTCTAGAAACTGCTCATCATGTTTGGGAAAAGCAAATATGTACTTGTGAAGGAGATGATATGGTCAAACAATCTAATTAGCAGAATGTGAAGGTTAAATATGAATGCTTGCAAATGGAAGAAGATGACAATATAACTAGCTACTTGTAGTAGATAGATGATGTTGTGAATGAGATCCAAGCTCTTGGCGGTGACTTGAAAAAAAATGTTGTGCAAAATCTTCTTAGAACTCTTACTAAACCCTATAGTTCTAAGGTTTCTGCTATAGAAGAATCACATAATTTGAGCAAATATACCAGAGAACAAATGTATGGTTCCTTGTTTTTGAGATGAGGGAATTTGGTACTACCATTACAAGAACAGATACTACATTTAAAGCTACTAAATCAGCAAAGGAAGAGGAGTTCGATGATGAAGACTTTGATGAGATTGAAGTGAACTTTGTAAGAAGAATGAAGAAAGGAACTGGAAAATACAAATGTAAACTGCCCTTTAAATGTTTTAGTTGTGGAAAGATAGGTCATTATGCTTCTAGATGACTTGAGAGAATCGCAAATCAAAAGAATAAGGAAAGCAAAGGAAAGTTTAATAAGAGAACTTATTTTGTTAGAGAAGATGTTAGTATATTTGATGATGAATCTGATTATGAAGAAGATAAATGCTTGTTCTTGGCTGTTAAAGAAGAATCTTGTTCTGCTAACCCTGACAAAATTGTTGAAAGGAAATCTCTGGAAGTTGATACTAAAATTGTAGATACTGTGGCTTTTTCTTTTCTTGTTAGAAGAGACAGAGATGAACGACTTATTGATAGCAGATGTTCTAATCACATGAATCGTGACAAGAGTAAGTTTGTAAAGCTTGAAGGTATGATAGAGGTGTTGTTAGATTTGGAGATGATCAAATTGCTAAGATAGTTGGAATAGGCTTTATTAGTTTTGATGGCAAGCAGAACACTAACAATGTTTACTATGTTAAAGGCTTAAATCGTAATCTTTTGAGTGTTGGACAAATGTGTGGGAATGAAAATCATTTTGTTTTTCAGGATGATGGTTGTGAGATCAGGAAAAGATTTGGAACTATGATTGCTGTTGGAAAGAAGACAAATGGAAATGTTTATCAGTTGAAGATTGCTAGTGGATATTGTTTGATGTTTGCAATCAATGAGAGTTGGCTATGGCACCGGAGGATGTGATTTACGCTGTTAGAGATCTGCTGAAGCTTAAAAAGCCTGTTAATAATGTTTGCGAAGAATGTCAAGTTGGGAAACAAATAAGGAGCACTTTTAAGGTTAAGGAACAATCTTCTATCAGACTGTTGGAATTGGTGCACACTGATCTTTGTGGTCCAACTAGAACAAGAAGTCAGCAAGGTGACATGTACTTTATACTTTTAATTGATGATTATTCTAAAAAGACGGGTGACTTTTTTGAAAGAAAAATCAAAAGCTCTACAAAAGTTAAAGATATTCAAGGCTATGGTTGAGAATGAGATAGATAGAAGAATCAAATGCTTAAGGTCTGACAGAGGAGGAGAATTTACACTTGAAGAATTTAACACTTAACGTGAGAATCATGGGATGAGACACTTGTCTACTCCTTGAACGCCACAATAGAATGGTGTAGTTGAGAGGAAGAACATAACAATTCAAGAAGCTGCTAGAACAATGATATAAGAAGCAAATCCATTAGAAATCTACTAGAAAGAGGCAATACCGACTACAATATACATACATAACAGAGTTCAAATCGAAAAAAACTTCAAGAAGACATTATATGAGTAATGGCATGGAAGGATCCCTTATGTAAAATATTTTAGAGTATTTGGAAGTAAGTGTTATATCAAAAGAGATGAAGAAAACTTGGGTAAGTTTGATACCAAAGCTAATGAAGGCATATTCCTTGGCTACTCTACAAAATAAAATCTTACAAATGTTACAACAAGAGATTGAGAAGAATAGTTGAAAGCATAAATGTGAAGGTTGATGAAGACATTTCGAGGATTACAAATTTAGAGGCTAGATATGAATCAAATCAGTCAATTGACAGAGAAGATGAGAAGACTGGAGAAAATGAAGTGCAAAATGATACAAAAGTTGCTTTGGCAACTAATCCTAAGACTCCTAGGTATCTGCAGAAGAATCATTCAAAGAAATAGATTATTGGAGATAAAGAATAGAGGTGTCATCACAAGAATTAAAGCTACTAAAGAACAATTAACTTGTGCTTAATTTCAGAAATAGAGCCAAAGGTTGTGAAAGAAGCTTGCAGTGATTAGAATTGGATGAAAGCTATGAAAGAAGAATTGGATCAGATTGAGAAGAATTAGACTTGGGAACTGGTCCCAAGACTAGCTGATAAGAATGTAATTGGAGCTAAATGGGTATTTCAGAACAAATTGGATGAAGATGGACACATAGTGAGGAATAAGGAAAGACTTGTATATAAAGGCTATACATAGGTAGAAGGAATTGCTTTTGAAGAGACTTATGCTCCTGTGGCAAGAATGAAGGCATTCAAAATGTTTCTAGCATTTGCAAAATGTAAGGACTTTGAGGTTTATTAGATGTATGTGGAATCTGCATTCCTAAATGGAGAGATGAAAGAAGTGTACATAGAGCAACCAAAAGGATTCAAGCTATGAGATGATCTGGATATAGTCTGCAAGTTGAAGAAGGCACTGTATGGATCGAAGCAAGTTCCTAGAGCTTGGTATGCCAGGCTTGATAGGTATTTGCGAAAGAAAGGATTTCAAAATGGTATTGCTGATAATAATCTCTTATTTAAGGTTGAACCAAATGATATCTTGATTGTACTTGTTTATGTGGATGATATAATCTTGGAGGAAATGATGGTACATGCAAGAAGTTTGTTGATGAGATGAAAGAAGAGTTTGAAATGTCTATGATTGGGGAAATAGATTTCTTTATTTGTTTGCAAGTCAATTAGAAAAGTGAAGGTATCTTTATTTCACAATCAAAGTATGTTAAAGAAATGTTGAGAAAGTTTGGAATGGAGAATGCTAAACTGACATGTACTCCTATATCTACAAGTTGTAAGTTGAGTAAAGATGTTGAATCTTCTAAGGCTGATGAGAGCACATATAGACTAGTGATTGGAGGATTGTTATACTTGACAGCTACTATATTGGATATTATGTATCTTGTTTGTCTTGTAGCTAGATTTCAACAAAATCCTAGAGAAACACATGTTATCGTTGTGAAAAGGATTTTCAGATATTTGAAAGGCACCAAAAGGCTACAGACTATGGTATTCCTTAAAATTTGACTTTATCTTGATTGCTTATACTGACACAGATTGGGTTGGATGTGTGGATGACGGAAACTGTACAAGTGCGGTTGCATTTTTCCTTGGAACTCGATTAGTTGCTTAGTCAAGCAAGAAACAAGATTCTGTATCTTTGTCTACTACTGAAGCTGAATATATTGTTGCTGCCTCGTGATGTACATAGATATTATGGATGAAACAAACTTTGAAAGACATCGGAATACTATTTGATGAGTCCATTTCTATCTTATGCGGCAATACTAGTGCAATAAATATTTCAAAGAATTTAGGACTGCATTCAAGGACAAAACACATTTCAATCTGGTATCACTTTTTGAGAGAAGGTTTTGGACAATGAAGTAAAGCTTGAGTATGTACCTACAAGAGAGTAGATTGTTGATATCTTCATCAAGGTGTTATCTAAGGTTACTTTTGAGTATCTTCGGGAGAAATTGGGGGTCATTTATCAGAGCTAGATGCATATGAAGGTGCATTAGTCTAGTGAACTTCATTTATATTCTTGATTCTAGACTAATAATGGCGGCTTCCTCTTAGGGGAAGTTAAGTGCAGATGTGAGCTGGTATGTATATTTGAGGGGGAGCTGAACATAATGAGTAAGTGGTTTATGTATGTGGCCTTTGCCATTGATGTCAAAGGGGGAGAGTTTGGTATATAAGGGGAGAATTTTGTTGTCGTTGGTGTTCTGTCATTGATGTGTCGCCATCAATGACAAAGGGGGAGATTGTTGCAAATTTGAGCAGAATGAGTTGTTGACTGAGTTAGTATGTTTGTCATTGATGTCAACATGCTGTTGCTGTCATTGGTGACTGCTTCCTGTCCAATAATGCTGAGAGTTTTTCTTTGCATATTCTTTGTATTGAAAATTTGATGATGAGGTTTAGGTATGTTGTTGAATAATGTTTGAAGATGTTGGATTCATGTCTTTATGCTTTGGATTGTAGTTTAGTGGAATTGGTGTTTGTCTGAGTATGATAGTGTTTGACAATATTTCCTCTATGAAATGCTTGCTTTGCATTTCTTTGTGTGATGGTTTCTAATGTTGTGGTTTTGGAACTGATCTTTTAATGTCCTTAGCTTCATTCAATTTAGTAGGCATGAGATTTTGAGTTTCGAAGATACAGTTTCAAAGTTTGATGTTCTTACTCTAGGTTTGGGCAACCTCAGGTGTTTACGCTTTAAGTAATTGCCTCAATGAATGTAAGATGAAATGTAACGTGTATGATGATTATTTTGGTCCCAGTTACGACGTGTTGTGGTCCACTTATCATTCCTTTCCATTGCGGGAATGTTTAGTACCGACTTAATTCAAATTGTGTTTGGTTAAGATGCTTAGCTAACAGTGGGTGATTTCACAAATGAAAGGATGATATAAACAAATGATGAATTATTGGGGAAAAGGTGTGGCATGTGTATATACTTGTGCAAGTGTGTGCATGTATGATGGGGATGTATGAAAGAGGATCTGTCTCCTATATGTATGAAGTGGTGTGAAGTGTGGTGTTGAGCAAAGTGGACTTTCATGTGTTAGCTACAAATAGTAAGCGAAAGGTATCTACAAATCATTCAGTTGAGCTGTAAAAGTGTATTAGTGGTGGATCTATTCTCTTTCGTCCTTCATCTGGGCAGTGAGCCCTTTGACAATGAGCCTTTCTTTGTAAAAATCACATTAATTGTTGTTACCCCAACATGTGTTCCTATGTATTTGAGAATTCATCTTCTCTGTGGTTTTTCCCTTAATAGAGTTTTCCATGTAAATCTGGTGTTCATTGTGTATGGTGGTTTCTATGCTCTTTCATCTTTATATCTTTCTGTGGTTAAATAATCAAGGATAAGTTTTTTTGGATCTAATTCAGCTAAAGGTTTTATTGACAATTGATTCATCCCCCCTCTCAGCTGTCCTATGCATTTAACATTTGGCACATTGTGGAAGTGACTTGGTAGCAAATTGGAAGTACCTTGGCAAGAGGTGTTTGACAACAACTTGGTTTGGTAGCAACACCACCTTTCGTAGTTTTTCAAATAGCATCGCCAAAGGTGACAATTCCACCAGTAGCATGGCTAGAGATGGTAGTTCTGCTAGTAACATCGTCAAAGGTGGCATTTCCACTAGTAGTACCACTAGAAGTGCCAGTTCCGCCATCAACATTGCTAGAGGTCGTTATTTTGCCAATAGGACTGCCAAAGGTAGCAGGTGCAACACCTTTGGAGGTAGCATTGCTAGAGTTGGTAGTTTAGCCAATAACACCACTAGAGGTAGTGATTCCTCTAGTAGCACGACCATTGCCCCTAGCATAGGAGGTACAAGTGGCCTCACCCACCGTCTAATCAGCAATGAGGATGTATTAGTGGTCCGAGTGGTAGATCCTTCATCGTCAACTGTGCCAATTGTTCTCATTGTGCCAATTAAGGATGCTATGAAGATTCATGAGACCATTGATACATGGGAACAGTTGTTGGGGATTTCACTAGATGGCCGACCAATTGAGTCACTAGGCTAAGAGTCACTGCTAGATCCACCCCGGGGATCAATGCTAGACTAGGAGATACTGCTAGTGGGACCACTACCAGAAGCAACACTTGATTCAACTCAGACAGTGATCTAACAAACTACAACTCCAGTTTCATAGCTAGTTAGAGCAATAGAGTCATCATCTAGTGATTGGGAGGACATTGTTGCATGCTTGGGTTGGTCGAACCCTCATGACCCCATGGGTACAATCCAACGATACATCTGTTAGCTAGAGGATATGACCACTTTTATGGGTCAAGTGGGGGAACTGGCGAGAGACTTGGACATCGACCATGACCCTTTGGTGGCACACTTTGCAGAGCGAATCTTGGCATTTATATAGGTTGGTGTCATGAATTTTTTTTTCAATGTTTCACCTCAAGAGGTTGGCTAAGGGTGGAGACACCAAAGATGAGGGAGGCATCGTGTCCTGTACGGCCCCGAGTAGGAGATTGCCACGGTTGGGTACTCCTCGCACTCCATGGCATGGAGTTGTGCTTTAGAGACTTATTCTCGCAGTATGATTAGCTACCATCTATGAGTCCACTGTACGAAAGGAGTGCACCATCTGCTAGGTTGAGCAAGATTGGAAGGCCTTGGATGAGCAATTAGAGAAATTCAGCGCAATTGAGCCAAGAGCATTCTCGTGTCACTTCCATGGAGAAGATTGTGGCCGAGTTATAGAGTAGCCAATTGCAAAGGAGCTACCTCCTAATTGGCAAAAAAGGATGAGGATTTGATGGCAAAAGACTGAGTTGGGGAAGACAAAAAAGTAGGTGATGGAAGCGACATACATGGTGAAAGCATTTCAAGAGTGGGAGTTGGTGGCAAACCAATGCCTGTAGTTTCCGCAGCAGCAGTAGTCTTAGACAACTGCGCCAACCTCTTCTCTGCTTCCAAGGATGTCTCCTCATCCCTCTCAATAGCTGCTTCTATTTTGTTGTAGCCCCATTTTGTTTAGTTGTCTGGGAAACAACTTTTTTGGGGGCTGATGTGGACGACAGTTATGCCAAGTGTTCATAAATATGTATGTTATAGCAAAGTATTAATTATGTAGTTGACTCATGTGATGTTGTCATTTGTTCCTGATGAGTAGTTGTTGGCAGTTTTAACCAATTGTAGAGTAGTATTTATCATACCCATTTTGTGTATCAGGACTAAACAACATATCTTAATGAGACTATATTGTGTTGGCTTTATTATGTTCAGCTGCTGTATATTATGTTTTGCAAATGATATCTCTGTGATTGGTAAGTGCCCTATGGGAGTAAATGCAGCTGCGAACTAAGAAATTAGAATATCAGCAAATGATTACAAATTACCTCAATGTTGGTTGTTAGACTTAAACATTATTTAAATTGGCATCTTGCATAAGTAATTACCTTTAGTATGGGATGACTTCAACAATAAACTTTCATATTATTAAACTATTATCTCCCATTGAATCACAACAAGATTAAATTAGTACAGCTGCCTTCTTAACTCCAAACAAGTGCGGCTAAGTAAAGAAAGTGCAGTGGCTCTTTGTTTGTAGTGTTTAGAGGCCGTGATTGGGGATAAATTGTTCCAATGATACCTTTATTTTTCAAAACCAATAACATTCATTAATAATAGAAAGCTCCTAATGATAGTGGACATAAATAAGAGGTTTGGCCAGCCAAGTAAATGACCCAATACAATATAACAATATTTAATATTCACACTATAATCTCATCAATGTAAATAATCTGAGATCATCTTATTTAGGTATCAAAAACTGCACACACAAAACACCAACTGAAATATATTAAGAGAATTTCATACAACCAAAATACTTGAAATTAGAAAACTTCTTGCAATTGCATAGCTAAATGGTAATTGTTGAATGGAATTACTCAAATGAATAGAAGGATTTTCATCCTTGAATTTATTCATTGCCAAAGGGTTTTCATTCTTTAATCCTTTTTTTGCTGAAGGGAAACTTCTTGCAATTGTGTAGCTAAATGGTAATTCTTGAATGTAATTTCTCAAATGAATAGAAGGGTTTCATCCTTGAATTTATTCATTGCCAAAGGGTTTTCATTCTTTAATCCTTTTTTTGCCAAAGGGTTTTAATCCTCAGGCAGGAAAAAAGAATGATGCTCAATGTTTACGGAAATAAATTTGAGAATATGAAAATGGTAACCCAGTCCATTTCTCAACTCCTTATATAGGCTTTTTGATGAAGAAATGTAGTTTTTTTCTCCTTTCTCAGCAAACCTGATTTTTGAAAACCAACTAGAAGAACCTTTCTATAATAATTTTTTGTGGACCCATCCTAGTGTCTCTTTTGGACTCTCCTTTAGAACACTCTATAATAATAAAACATAAGTTGCCTTTTTACGAACATAACTTAAAGTTCATTTTTTGACAATTTAAGTCAAATTATTAAATTATTTTGTACGCTGAAAAAGGGGTGACAGATTTATGCTGTATTTGAGGCGTTCAAATTTGAAAAAATTCAATCTTTGACATAATTTAATTATTAGGTGGCAACTTATAAACTTGGCACAAAATTGACGAGGTTCTCATGCGTGAAAGGATTCCATAATAGTGCACAAGTGAGTAGGATAAGATTTTTAGCTTGTTGATTAAACTTAAACATAGATATAAGGTAAACATTACACATTCCCTGCATATAGTATAAGCAGAGCAGAGTAGAGTAGAGTGTACGTAGTGTTGAGCCATCAGAAGAAGGTCTATGTGACCAAGTAAAGTACTTGTGCTATTCATTGGAACTGATCTAGACAACAGGTCTAAGCGCAGTTCACCAAGATCCAGATATAGTGTATATCTGTTATTTAGAAGGTTGTAGCCTTCGCCCCTTTGAGCAATGAGCTCTCGGACAGTGCGTCCTCTCCCCTAACAGGGACAATTGTAAAAGACTCCTAACAGGGTCCGACTCTTGACTAGGTCTACTATACTAAATATATTGTAAAGGTACTTCTAACAGGGTAAAGGATCTTCTAACAAGGATCATAATACTCTAGTGCAGAATATTAGTGGGTGTCAATTCCCACTAGGGTTTTTACCTATTTGGGTTTCTCCGTAACCTCCCTAAAAGAATTTGCTGATCAAGGAAGGAAATTCATTGCAGACTGCATGGATCAGGATAAACTTACTGATGCCCATCTTAAGACAATACAAGAAACAGAGGCTATGATTGAGCAGGTAAAGAGTTCAGTGAAAGACTCATCCACTGATGTGAACATGTGCAATAATGTTTACCAGGGTCGATTGGACAAAATTGATAAAGCAGAGAAAGAGATGGCAAAGATAAGGTCTAGACAGACTCAGTTGAGGAATGCTCTTGCTCCCTCACTAGACATTCTCAAAATAACATTTCAATTTGCAAACAATATCACATGCTTTCCCATTACACATTCCCTGCATATAGTATCAACTGGCTTTGCTATGCTAGGTAGATCTCTTACTGCCTTTACATTACTTATCTTCACTATGTTATCAAATTTGATATGACATAGTCTTTTATGCCACAACCAACTGTGATCAACTTTAGCAACAAAACAACTTGCTTCTGAATTGAGTTGAAAAACATTACCTGTTGTCTTTGAGCTTGATGCAATCATAAGACCACCAACCCAAATGAACATTTCTTTTGTTAGGAATAGTCCCAAGAGATAACTGAGGAGAAGGGGGGGGGTGAATCCGTTATCTACAAGATTCAATTCTTTATCCAATTAAGTATACTTAAACATTAAGCATAAACACAATGAAAGAACACATGAACACAACACCAATATTTTAGTTACGGGGAAACCCAAATAGGTAAAAACCCCGGTGGGAATTGACACCCACTAATATTCTGCACTAGAGTATTATGATCCTTGTTAGAAGATCCTTAACCCTGTTAGGAGTTGCTTTACAATATATTTAGTACAGTAGACCTGGTCAAGGGTCGGAACCTGTTAGGAGTCTTTTACAATTGTCCCTATTAGGGGAGAGGACGCACTGTCCGAGAGCTCACTGCTCAAAGGGGCGAAGGCTACAACCTTCTGAATAACAGATATACACTATATCTGGATCTTGGTGAACTGCGCTTAGACCTGCTGTCTGGATCAGTTCCAATGAATAGCACAAGTACTTTACTTGGTCACATAGACCTTCTTTTGATGGTTCAACACTTCGCACACTCCGCTATGCTCTGCTTAATCAACCATGAATCACACTTCAACAATCACAAATGACTGCCTATAAATATCTTTCCTCCAAATGATATAATCAAGTCGGCCTGTTAGAACCACCTTGAAATCATATTAGAGAAACCACAACAAACGCTAACAAACATTCTGTCAGCTCTACCAAAACAATTGGAACTTTATCCTCAAGATGAATTAACTCATGCGCTCTTAATTGAACATCAATAACTCTCCTCTAAGCTTAAATCCAAGGGCGCATACCCACAGGATAGGCGCAGCTAAAGAACCAATAAAATCTCTGTCGGCTCTTCTAAAAAAACACAGGAAACTGCTGCTGGCGAATAGAGACTGCATAACTTCACTTCTACTCATCAACAGACTATGCATCCATAACTGAAACATCACTAACATGTCTTCAACATATATCCAAGCGCGCAAGGCTCCATGATAATTGTACGGACAACCAACCATAGAACACTGCCTGTAACTCTGTCAGGAACACTGTTGACACCAACTGCTATATAACTGTCTGTACTAACAGTTAACCTCTACGCCCATGATATCATGCTGATATCATGTCCATGCTTCATATACTGAAAGCTTACTGCATAAGACTTCCACACATGCTACTTTCCATATGTTGTCATCAATGACAAACATACAGTTAGTACTGGCCTGCTGGCAAATCTCCAACAATCTCCCCCTTTGGCATTGATGGCAACATGTGGAATGAAAAACCACCACCAACCCAAATGAACATTTCTTTTATAACTGAGAAAAGTACTTAAGCTCACAATTTTGTAGGAATCAATTGGTAACCTATGTCTGCGCCCATCTCTCAAGTACCTAGTAAGCAAGACAAAGCAGCAGAGACTATCAAGGTACAATCTACAGGTCCTCAGGATTCAGCGCCTGTAGTGGAAGTACAAATAGAGGCAAACAAATCTGCGCCCATGACAAAATCACTCAAGGACAGCACCATTATCATTGATAATGTGGAGATAGCCATGGCGGCCATGAACACAGACTTAGATAAGTTTGAGGAAGCTTTTGTGAGTACACAAGAAGCTGAGATCTTATGTAGCAGCACACCTCCCACTCATCAAGAAGAGGTATTGATTGAAAATATATTAGATAAGAAAGAAGAAGAGAAAATGGAAGAGGAAGAAAAGAAAGAAGAAGATAAGACAGAAGAGAAAAAACAAGAGAAAAATGAAACTTCTGTGGAACTAGCCAAGGTAAAACTAGAAGTGATGGATAGCACTCCCATCACTCCCTCCTCAGCATTGTTGTCAAGTTTGACACCGGACACATCCAGTTTGGACTCATGGAAAGAAGACCTGATTAAGTTCAACGTCTTAGCTATGGAGAAGGCAAAGGAGAAACAAGTCATGAGAAATCCTCTCCTTGTGGAATCAGTGAACATATTGAACAATTTGTTGCCTGCGGACATGAAAGTGAATAAGGTTCACTTGGTTGATGATGTGAGTACAGTTATCTCACAATTTAAAAGTAATTTTTCTAGCCTTGAAGAATCTGCATCCAAAGTTGCAGAAGAGAAGTACCTAAAGAAAAGACTGAATGAGTTGATGAGCAACTCTGCACTAGATCTGAACTAACTCAAGATAGGACAAGCATCCCTAAAAGAATTTGCTGATCAAGGAACGAAATTCATTGCAGACTGCATGGATCAGGATAAGCTTACTGATGCCCATCTTAAGACAATACAAGAAGCAGAAGCTATGATTGAGCAGGTAAAGAGTTCAGTGAAAGACTCATCCACTGATGTGAACATGTGCAATAATGTTTACCAGGGTCAATTGGACAAAATTGAGAAGGCAGAGAAACAAATGGCAAAGATAAGATCTAGACAGACTCAGTTGAGGAATGCTCTTGCACCCTCACTAGACATTCTCAATCAGAACATAAAGGAGATAGATGCCACAATGATAACTTATGATCAAGGTCCGAGCATAGATTTGAAGACGATGGAGAAACTTCAATATGCTTTATGCGCCCATCTCCAGATAGTTAACTCCTTGATAACTTTTTGGAAGGAGTTTCAGAACCTCAAGATAGCATATCCGGATGTTTTCCCAAAGTAAGTATGTGCAGATACAATTTTTTGGTACACCTTTGTCATTAATGTCAAAAGGGGAGTTGTGTATAGAATATGGAGTATAACATGTATAGGGAGTTATAAGACTATGTATAAAAATGTATAGAAGACAAAAGTTTTTTTGTGTTAGGGGATAGTTAGCAACTTGGCCATATTCCTTTGTTGCCATCAATGACAAAGGGGGAGATTGTTGGCAAGTTGTCTATACTGAAGTATATGACTAGATATAGTGTTGTCATTATGGCAACAAAGTCATATAGCAGTTTGGAGTCAGCGCACTGGATGTAAAGATCAGAATTCGGTTAAGTGTTGAAGACTGGACAGTGTACAGAGTTCTTGTAGCTCAGAGCATCAGCGCACGTGTGTACGGATGAATTATGGTATGCGCCCTGGAAGTTAAGTTTGTTAGACTATATTCTTGCTTCGTCTATGAGCGCATGATCAGATGTGCAAGTATGAGAAATTACAGTTAGTTGAAGTTGCACAGCCAGTGTGTGCCAGCAGAGAACAGAGCATGGAGCTGACAGTTAGCAATTTGGTGAAGCCGCACTTAAGGTCTAAGATGAGAACACTTCACCTCATGAACAAAGACTATGAGCTAATCTCTAAGGAAACAGAGAAGGCCTTTGAGAAGGTATTCTTAGAACAGCACATGAAACCTATGTCTGTGCCCATCTCTCAAGTACCCAGTAAGCAAGACAAAGCAGCAGAGGCTATCAAGGAACAGTCTACAGGTCCTCAGGATTCAGCACCTGCAATGGAAGTACAAACAGAGGCAGACAAGTTTGCGCCCATGACAGAATCACTCAAGGACAACACCATTATCATTGATAATGTGGAGATAGCCATGGCGGCCACGGACACAGACTTAGATAAGTTTGAGGAAGCTTTTGTGAAGCTTTTTTGAACATTTCAATAGAAAACAGTGGTACAAATATTTATGAATTCTCACATCAATTTGCAAACAATGGATAATAATGTTACCAGGCTGACCTATAACCATTTTTGACCTCATCATTATGCATAATGACCATGTTGTTTGTTGGTCTTTTGTAATGACCCTAACCGGCCATTTTCCGAATTTTCACAAATACATCTCATGCAGATTTAAACAAATAGATACATGCAAATAACCGTTTGATCCAAGAACAATAACCAGCAAATATATTCAAATAACTTCTCAGAGAAATGGTATCGTATTATACAACAACAATACAAGAACCATGGATTACAAACATCCCAATCTGAAATATAGAAATAAAAGTAAGATTGGATGATAAGGAACCTGTGAATACAATGACGAACTCTGCTGTGAATCCGCACCGGAGATGAATTGGGTTTCCGTCCAATCCACCACGAAAGCCTGAAGGTTTCCGTCCTCAGGTTTCAGAATCGAAAGCTGAAGCTTCCTGAATTCTCAATGAGAAATAAAATCCATAAATTGAAGCATGCTCAACTGAGACTTCAAGCCTTCCTTTAAGGCTGCAACTATGACTCTTCAGTTTCCCCATTTTGTCTCTTTATATTGCCACTTTAAGTCACTTTTAAATAAATATGACCGTTAAGTTATAAGGTGATATAATAAATAAAGTGAGGAATCTTTTGGCATTAAAATGGAGGGCCAAACGAGCTTAGATGATGACATGTGATAGCTTGCTGGAAAGCTCTTGACGAGACGCTCCAAGTCCAATACTGAAATGCCAAGAATTCTGAACCCTGCCGACTTACTATAAATAGTAAGTACCCTGGAAACCTGTGGAAACTGCTCCGATTGGCCTAAAATTGAAATCGCCTAGGCCAAATAACTCCCTAAACACTGCCAAGCCTCGGTTAACCACTGGACCAAGGTAAAAAGGTTAATGACACGACACGAAATAATGTGCCCCGAAAAGGGGACATTACATCTTTTGCTTGAAGAAGAGGTGCAACCTCCATTATTGAGGCAACCATGTGCATTCGAGATAGCTTTTGGGCATTTATGACAATACGAGGGTCTTATTCTCCTTGTCTCTATAAGTGGTTTCTTATGTGATCATTTTCTGACAACAGTGGAGGTTGACTGACCTACATTGGACATAGACTTGCTCAATTGATAAATATTAAAAAACTAAACTCATAAATTATTCAGATATTGATATGTGACCATGGCACACAATTGATTCGTTTAGGTTGAATCTTTCATGTGGATCCTTAGATGGGTGTCGACTAGGACAAGAAGGGATTGAATCCCATAATTTTCCTCAGATTGAAGGATGTATGAGTTCATGGGTTGTAAATCTAATGACCATAATATGTTCTCTTCTGTTATCCATGTCTTGTTATGGATTATTTATCATGATAATACATGTGGTCACTTATTAAGATCTATAATTATAAATTTTTGTGATAGAATTCAAGGCAGTCTGATTAGTTTTCTTTTGCCTATTGCTATATTGTGGAAATTTGTATTTGTTTACCCATATGGATTGGATGCTAGTGATTATGTGGTGTTGAACATTGGAGGGTGTTTACGGGGAGGCTTGGTGATTCTTTTTATCAATTCAGATGTGAAGTTTCAACTAAATTAGATTTCAGTATTTTTTGCACCTAGGAGAATGTTGTGTGGCATTTGGTTTGTTTTCTCATTAGAGAGGGTGAGGTTGTTATTGGGTTGTAATGTTTTTCAAGTTTTACGCATCAAAGAGGACTTTGAGAGTCAATTGGATTGTGCCATGTGTTGTTAGCTCACTACCTGCTTACTTGCATATTACAGTAAGAAACTTTCTGTTGTAGCGCAAGGAACAAATGCATAGGATTCATTTTGCATTATGTTTTTGCTTCTTTTGTTTCAAATGGTGGATTGGGTGAAGAAGATAAATTGGATGGATAATGTTTTGCGTCCAAATTTTTAAATTGAGGAGTTATTGATAATGATTGTGTTGTTCTTCGAGGAGTTGTCGATTGATCTTTAACAAGTGTTTGTCCAAATTGTGCCATAGGGCACTGCGATGTCCCCTTTCTGAAATAGAATTTAATAAGAATTAATAACAAAATTAAAATATAAAAATAAATAAATAATAAATAAATTATATTATAATATAATTACAAGACAAATAAGTATCTCAATTTTATGAAGTCTATAAGAGACAATTGCAAAATGAATTGATAGTCAAGATTACCATAAGGCTATTAAAGAGAATTGTTAAGTATAAGCAAGATATCAAGGAAGTCTGTTTACAGATGAGAGCCATCAATACATCTTGAATGACTTAATAACTCTATGATGTCATTGTTCAATACTGTCAATGCATAATCATTAGATGTAAAGAAATGAACGGATAGAAATTAGTTTACACACACACACACACACACAGAGGCACATACATATTAATCTGTGGTGACAAACAGTGTTTAAAGACTGCAATTTGTATATATGCGGTGATTATGACTGACAGTTAAGAATGAAGAAAGCAGCAAACATATTATCATGGTAGCGAGTATATTACAGCAGTGACTATATATTAAGAACAGTGATTGGTCAGGTAAAAGACAAGCCAGCAGTCTTAAGGAGCAATTATAATAAACAAACTCACGTGCTATGATTCATGACTCAAGGTGCGATTCCCCAAATGATCAAATATGATTCCCTTAAAAGGTGGCAAACAGTGATAAAATTATAAAGTAATGATTATGATTTGGAGCGATTAAGGAAAAGGGCAGTGATCCATGATCAAGACAACATATGACAAATAAAACAAGGATAGTGTGATGCATGTCAAGGCGGAAGTGTTTACACATACGGTAACATCGATTTAACAAAAGAATATTGTGAGTCAATGGGTGTGATCATTGCTAAGGAGTGACTGTTTATTAAGAAGAGTTACAAACTGTTAGTAAGACAACCGTTGCCAAAGGGTACATGAAGATATAAAATGGAGAACAAATTCATTCAGGAGGGCATGAAGGAATTATACTCAAGGATAATGGATTCAAAACCGAATCATAGATTATTAAATATATATTGGGTACTGATCAGATGGATTTGGATCAGGGCAAAGATGAGAGATTATAAATATATTTGACCCTCTTCAGGGAAGAGTAAGAATTAAATGTTTACAATGCTGGCAAGTATTGTGTGATAGTAAATCACGCTGTAACAAATCTATGAGACTAATATTGGTTTACAGATTATTACATCTGAATCCTATTAGGGATAAGGAACCCTTATATGGTCTACTATATATAGAGCATATACATCTGATGATAATCATGAAATCAGTATTATATATACGTTGTGTTATATTTTATATATATATGTATGAAATTAATTAGGATAAAGGTTCCTTTTAAATTATTACCCAATTGGCTATTTCATTATGGAGGGGATATATGGTACATACATGGAGAGAAGTTAGCCCAAGATCCATCTGGGTTAAGCAGGAGGTCAAATGATGGATTGGCTTCCGTGCCCCTGAACTCCAAAGAGTTAAGCAGGAGGCAGTATGGTGGCTATACTTCTGTGCCCTTGAACTCCGAAGAGTAAGTAGGAGACAGTATGCAGGTTGTACATCTGGACTCCTGAACTTGTTTGATATGCTCAGAGGTGCCTTGTATGATCTCCCGCAGGTGCTCCATAATAACGGTGAATGATTTGGATGGAACTTTAAAGGCTAAAGATTAAGATACTAATTCGACAATACACATTTCCAAACCCTAATTAGGGAAATTTAGGGCAAATTGTGAAAAATCCTAATAGGAGACATTACAGGCACATGTTTGATTGGATTTGACATGAAATCTTTGGTGAAGTAGGGTGGAAAATGTCCTTGTGTTTGGGTTTGTTGTGGAGTACGTTTGTGTTGAATATTCTAGTGTTATTTGGAATTGGTTTGTGGTTTCTATGTGTTCTAAAAAGTAAGTTCGCATATAGTTATTTTTTGAGGGAATGAAGGCCTCCTCATTTTGCTTTGGTTGCTCTAAGATGCCTTTGATCTGAATTGTTTCATCTTGTTTTTCATATAACTCTAGTCCTAGACTTGGTCTTAGAGCACTGCCTTTTTATATGGTAGTTTGAGGTTGGTTTTTTAAATCAAATTAGAGAGGAAGGCAGATCCAAAGTCTTTTTATGTCTGATCAAATCAGATTTCAAATCCAACGTTGTTTGGTGAATTTTGCTGATATCTTTTCATTTCAAGCTAAGTTGCAGGTATGAGTATGGGCACGGGTATAGTAGCACACAATACATGGGTACAAACAAATATTTTTCGCCCTTGGGTATGTGGGTATGTCTGTACATGTGTGTGTATACACACACACACATCATATACAAAATAAATAAAGAAATATATAGAATTGTAAAACTAAATACATTTGATAGTATGATACTTCATCATTGATAAAGCCAAATGCCAACTGATAGTTCAAAACTTCAATATTATGTCATATCAATATAATATATATCATATATGTTCAAGGTCACAATTCAAATGAAAATCATTACAATTACAAGACAATAAAAAATAATAATTGCCTTCTATCTTCATCAATCATCAAAATATCTAGATCTATATCAAGATCATCATCGTTTACTTCAAGTTCAACATCATTTAAACCCAAAACAGTGCCACTCCCACTAGGTGCATCATGTGTAAGTATCTCATTATCATCACCCATAGTAACTCTTGCAAGATCTTCAATAGTTGCATCCAAGTTGGTATACTTAGGGGTTACATCCTAATACTTCATTGACCCAACCTTGTATTGGTGTTCCTTATGTGATACAAGACACAAATTGGAATGAACATAGACCAAATCTTTTGCTTTTTTTTTGCAGCCAACCACTTACGCTTTACTAAGTAAACAAAAAAGTATGTACTCCAATTCCTTTCAGCAGAAGAACTTGCAACCTAAAGAAATTGAAGAGAAAACCAACAAAATTTAAAAATAAAAAATGCAAAATAAATTAAAGAATATTGAGTACTTCAGTGTACAATACAAATGGTAAAATAAAAAATGATAAAAAAAACTTGTGATAGAATCTTGATTGCAAGAGGCTGGAGGAACAAATAATCTTGACCAATGAGGTACCACAATGTATGAGCATCCATTTTGGATTGGTCATTAATAGCACAAGGACTATTATCTGTTTTTGAGATGAACATGCCAAATTCTCTCCTTACATTTTCCACCACTTTCGAATCTGAGAAGAGTCTAGTGAATGCTTGCTTGTACCAGGTAGCAACTTCAAACTCTATATAGAGTTCTCCTTGACAAAAAAGGTACCCTAAGAGCTGTAGTACTTGGGAGATAGTGCATATGCAAGGAGGTGCAATGATTGATCTCACCCTTTTAAAAAATGTTTCTTTGGGGTCATTCTTTCTTTTTTGCTAGCTATTTATTTTCTCTATCATCATGTCCATGCCAACATAAACTTCCCCCAAACATGCTTTTGTATCAACAAAACTGATCATACTCGTGATAGGCAGGGTTGGGGAAATTCAAGACATATTCCACATGAATTCACCATTCGTCATCGAAGAACAATGACTTGACCTTTTGGGTCCTCTTTGAATTTGACTACTTTCAAAACCACATTGGTTGCTAATAACCATTGCACTGAATGTCTCCCGCACCTTCACAAGCCATCTCAAAAGTACTGTATGTAATGCGAATCGGATCTCAACAACCTCAGATCATGTTAATAACACATTAAAAAATATTATATACATATTGAACATGGCATAAAGAAAATTAAATAAATAAATTAAATTTACCTTCAACAATTCCAACTTCGCGAAAGTCCTAAAAATGTCATGTGACTTATGGTGGTTTGTCATAAACGTTTGGATCTCCTCACCCTCTTGGTATGTTTCTTTCACCCACTCTATTTGAGTGCCAATTGCTTGCATCACCAAATTAAGGGAGTGTATAATGCACGGTGTCCAAAAAATGTGTTGATATCTTTGCTCAAGAAAAACACTTGCAACGCTACAATTTTTTGCATTGTCTATAATGGCTTGGACCACATTTTCATTACCTATCACCTCTATGGACTCAATAAGGATTTTAGAAATGAACACCACATCTTTGATTTGCCCCATAATTGACTACCTTCAAAAACATTACCCCTTTAGGGGACACTGTGATAACATTTATTAATGGATGGTTTTTGCAACCTTTCCTTCTAACTGGAAACAATAGAAACTTCCAATTCGACCCAAGAATCTTTAATTGGCTTCACTGATGTCTCTATAAAATTCATGTCTTCTCAATAAGGTGGCGCACAACTTTTCATACTTAGGACTTGTGAAACCAAGAGGTGCACTATTGATTGTTGACACCATTTCCTGCTAATATGGTGATCTCACCAAGTTGGAAGAAGACCATTGACATAGATGCAATGTGCAATTTTTTGCTCTGCCATATCTGTTGCTTCCATTTTAAATGCCTTGTCCAGTGGATCTCTTTTGTGAGAAAGATTGGAATTAGAATGTTATTATATTGTTATAATGGTCATCTTTTGTATATTATGTAACTAGGTAGATAAGATCGTTTATGCGATATTCTTCAGTTTTTTATTAGCAACTTTCTATTTTTGTATATTTGTAAATTCTTTATAATGATTTGTTTGATCTTTTGTTAATACAATAAAGTTTTTTACCAATTACTTCTCAGTAATATGGTATCAAAGCAATCTTGATTTTAAAAAAAAAATAATAATTTCTCTTTTGAAATTATTTGATTAAATTTTTTGAAATTATTTTTTCCTAGATTCTGTTTGGAGTTTTTTTGCAGAACTTTTAGAACTTGAATAGGGTTTCAAGTCTCTTGTTAGAGTCGTTTTTCTCTGCAAATAAAAAGATCGTGGGTCATTTTTGCTGCTACACGCGTTTGTCACTGTCGTTTTTTTCTGGGCGATGGTTTTTTGGTAATAAAAGCACTGCTGAAGCCCTTTGCAACTCCAGACGTGACATTCTCACACAGTTAGGACTTGTTTGTTGGTCATTTTTGGTGTCAACGATCCCTGTTTTTTGCTATCTCGATCCATTTTTTCCCACCTGTGGTAAAAATATTTCTTTTTGGCTCGCGATTTCTATTGATTCTTCACATTTGATGCCTCGTGATCTGTTCAAATGGTGGTTTTTTGTGTATTTCTTTGCCATTTTCTCTGTTCAAATAGGTCGTCTCCACTTTTCTTTGAAGGATCATTTGCTCAAAGCTTCATTTCTAGAGTTTTTTTGAGCCATTTTTTGCCATTGTTGACCTTCTATAGCCGCCTAGGGTTTCCTTTGAAACTCTCTGTTTACTTGATGGCTTCGAAATCTGATTCTAGATTCTTGGTGGGTAATTCAAAATCTCAATTGGGTCACTCTCAGATTTTTTTGGGTTCCTCGTTTTTCGTGCCTCATTCTATGCTAGCTGGAAAATTATTTTGATTTTGGGTTTTTGAGAGCTCTTCTAGGTCTTCGTCAGATTTTTTTGGGTCAGCTGGAATTTTTTCTTGAAATCTGTGCCAGTTGTACATTGCTTTTTGAATTCTATACTTGCATCTGCCTTTGTTTTTTGCATTGGGATTCGTGTTTCAGATTCGTGCTATCATCTCTTCTTTATTTCTTGTTTTTAGTACATTGGGAAACGTGCTAGACGACGTCATTGACCAACTTAATGTTGGAAGGCAGTCAGAGACTCAACGACAAAAGTTATAACATCTGGAAGCAGCGCATGTTGACAATCTTCAAATATCATCACTTGGATGATCTTGTTTTGGGAAAAGAGACTCATCCTACCACAGTCCAAGCAGACCAAGACAAGTTTGATGATTGGAATCAAGAAGCTGTCATGCTTCTCAAGCTCTCTGTCACAGATGACTAGTTGTCGTAGATTCCTTCTGGCAAGTCAGCATCAGAAATATGGAAGCATCTAAAGGAGTTGCATGAGACATTCAACAAGAGCATAGTGTTCTTCTTGAAGAACCAATTGTTTTCCATCATGATGGATGAACGTTTGTCCTTACTAGAGCATCTCACGAAGATTAAGGACATTCGAGATCAGATTGAAGCTATTGGTCAGAAAATGGAGGAAGAAGATATGGTAGTCATCACCTTGAAAAATCTATCTAAATCTTTTGAGCACTTTATTGAAACTCTCAACATTACTTACCTAATGTTGATCTGAAGTTTCTAGAGTTGTGCACCAAACTACTGTAGCAGGATTTTTGGAAATAACAACTTGGTAGCAATGCCACCTCATCCTCCTCAGAGAAAACCTTTGCAACTAAGTCGTTTCACAAGTATAAAGGCAAATCGTAGTCATCTGAGTCATCTTAGTAGAAGGGCTCTTGTTTGTCTTAGGATGGTTCAAAGAAGGTTCAATGTAACTATTGTCATAAATATATGGCCATCTGATCAAGGATTGTCGCAATCGTTTGGCTTCCAAGCAGCGGAAGTAGGGAGGGTCTCAACCTAAAGCCAATGTTGCCAAGTACACAAAGTAGAAAGAGTCTGCCTTTTACGCCTTCATGGCTAAAAGACTTGTAGACCATGTGAAATATTCTGCTTGGTGTATAGATTTTTGTGCTTCTCGACATTTCACTCACAGGCGTGATTGGTTTACAAAATTTTCTCCCTTTACTGATTTGGTTATATTTGGAGGAGGTGAAGAGTATACCCTTGTCGACAAGGGAAACGTTTAGATTCAGTTTGGTGTGAGGAATCTCATATTTCTTAATGTATACTCCGTTTCTATCATGGAACTAAACCTTCTCTCAGTTTGGTGTGAGGAATCTCATATTTCTTAATGTCTACTCCGTTTCTATCATGGAACTAAACCTTCTCTCAGTGAGTTAGATCATGTGGCATTCTCTTGAACTTGATGTGGTATTTAGTACACACAAGTGTTCGATTGTTGATTGTGCAACACATACTACTGTAGCTATTGGCATTGAGGATCATGGTCTATACAAACTTGTGGATACGGGTGATTCTCTTGAGCATGCCCTCACAAAAAAATCATCTTCCATCAGTAGTCTCTAGCATCAAGGATATGGTCACCTAAACATTCATTATCTTGCTCATCTTGTTCGGGAAGATTTAGTACATGGCCTACTTGAAATTCAAACTCAGAATCAACAAGTTTGTGAAGCTTGTCAGGCTGGGAAGCAACATAGGACACCGTTCAAGGATGGTAACTTATGGCGAGCCTCTAAGGTACTACAGTTGGTCCACTCTTATGTATGTGGTCCAATGAATACTCTTTCTGTTACTGGGTGTAGGTATTTATTGCTTTTTGTTGATGATTTCAGTCGTGAAATGTGGGTGTACTTTCTTACACAAAAATCAGATGTGTTTACTGTATTTTAGAGATTTAAGGCCTTAGCAGAAAAAGAGCCTGCTTGTTCTATTATATCTCTTAGGTTTTATAATGGGGGGGAGTTTTGTTCTACTGCTTTCTCCACTTTTTGTGATACACATGGCATAAAACATTAGCTAACCACACCATACACCCCTTAGCAAAATGACGTTGTAGAACTCGCAACCGCACTATTACAAAAATGGCCAAGTCAATGATGGGACACATAAATGTTCCTAAAAAATATTGGGTAGAAGCAGTATTTGCTGTGGTCTATCTCCTTAATCTGTCTCCCACACATGTAGTTAAGGGGAAGACTCCTAAGGAAGCCTGGACTGGTCGCAAACCCTAGATCAACCATTTGAAAGTTTTTGGCTCTTTAGCATATGTATGGATCAAGATGCCCAACGCTCCAAGCTGGATTCCAAGAGTCAGAAGCTTATGTTTACAGGATATAGTGACAACCATAAGACTTACTGGTTGATTGATGTTGTCTTTCATGAAGAATGAGGACCATCTCAACTTTCCTCATCTGAGCATAATTCTCAAGATCAGCCTTTGAAGGCTTCTGATTTGGGTGTTCGTCTTCCATTTGGTTAACTTGATGGGAGGGATGATGCAGATTCTGTATTTGATGATGCACTATCTGAATTTCCTCTGGATGATGCTAATCTTCCACCTCTTGCAGATCCTTTTCCACCTCCAACTCCAATTATTACTCCTCCATCTGATGTTGGCACATTTACTCTCTGGCCTAAATGGTGGGCTAAGACCATCAATGAACTCTGTTTGTAATGTTTCCTGGTAATTTAAGTTCAATTATTATGTAAGTTAATCTCAATGCTTATATCCTAAGTTGAATCAATGAGATATTGCATTGATTTTCCATACACATATGGTATAAGTAGGGACAATCATCCATTTGTATTATGTATTTTGTATGAAGTAATTTAATTTCATATGCTATCTATATTTCTTGTTGGTAAGCTTGACCCGCTATTACTTTGTTATAAGGAAAGAGGAGGTCTGAATACAATCCAAGGCGCTTAGAGACCACTTGATAGATTCCCTCAAAGTTTATAGATCCAAGCCCTTATCCTATCTTGGGACTATGCCCGCAAGGCGCTCAGGGTCGCTGATCCCTACCCTATCTTGGGAACTATCCTTTTGGTATTTAGACTGCCATTCCTTGAGTTGCTTCAGCCTTCCTTCTTCATCACTAAAGTAATAACGAAGATCTTAGCATTGCCTCTATTACTATATTTATATATATTAGACAATGTGGCGATTCCCTATCCCTAATAGAATTCTGATATAATAATATTATGTAAATCAGAATTTAACTCAGAGATAACAATATAATTTACTCACACAATGCTTATCAGCATTGTAAATGATTCATTTCCTTCCTCATCTCCTCCTTGAAGAGTATCAATTATATTTACAATCTCTTATTCTTCCTCCATAATATTAGTGATATTAATACAACCATGTATATATATATATTTATTTATTTATTTATTAAAATCTTACCAATATATATATATATATAATTCTGATTAACATATACAAATGTTCTATATATTAGTCCGTATATTTTTGATTGTTATTTATATATATAACAGTATATATCTTAATCTATATATATTTCTGATTCATTATTATTATCATATATATAAATGTAGTATATATATTAGTCCATATATACTTCTGATTTATTTTTATTAATCTATATATAAATGTTGGATATATGTCAGTTCATATATACGTATATATATATTCCTGATATCACTGTTATTCATATATAAATACTATATATATATATAAATCTCTCTCTCTATACTTCTGATTTCACTATTATAACTGAAATTAATACTACGTATGTATATGTATTATCCATATTTCTTAATAATCTTCTGATTCAGTATTTTGTAATCAATAGTAACTTATTGAAGCTTGCCAGCCAACAATAAATATGATTCATTCCAGAATAACTATATCCCTTTCTCTTTGAGATCCAGTAGTCTCTTCTCAGAAATACTCAATGTCTGAAGTTCATTCTTCTTTATTCCATAATCTAACCTTCGATGATCCTTGAATGATTTGGGACTGCCTTTATATACGTTACAATGAGAATGATCAGCCATGTTGGAAAAGCTATAATTCATGTCTCTTCAATATTCGTAACCCTTAGAATTCATTCATAATCGGTGATAACTTATATTGCAAACTCAAACAATAACTTGGGATTGTTAATTTTTAATCTAATTGTTTGTAGGATACCTGATAGTTATATGGTCTCATTGGCAATATAAGTATGACATTATTTGATTATATTTATGAGATTATTTTCCTTATTTTAATCACTATTATTTGATTATTGTTATTTATTTATCTATATATACTTTATTATCATTTGTTTATTAAAGTATTATTAATTCCAATATCAAAGAGGGGACATTACATCGTCCTGATGAGCTCATTGAGGGTATATCTTCTAGAACTAAGGGTAAGCAACAAAACACAATTAATTTTGCTCTCATGGCCAACATTCATAGTATTTATGAGCCTCATACATTTGCAGAGGCAAAAGGGATTCCAGAGTGGGAACAAACAATGGATGCAGAATACCAAAGTCTTCTGAAGAACAACACCTGGGTTCTCTTTGATCTTCCTCCAAGGAAGAAGCCAATTAGCTGCAAGTGGGTGTATAAGGTCAAGTATCATGCAAATGGTACCTTAGATAAATACAAGGTCAGATTAGTTTCTCTAGGATTCACACAGCAAGAGGGCATTGACTATGAGGAGACTTTTGCTCCTACTGCCAAGATGAGTACAATTTGTCCTCTTTTCGCTATTGCAGCTTAGTTTGGATGGAAAGTCCATCAAATGGATGTTAAGAGTGCCTTCCTCAATGGTAAGTTGTAGGAAGAAGTCTACATGACACAGCCTCCTAGTTTCACGGTTGCCGACACAGAACACCAAGTATGTCAACTCAAGAAAGCACTCTATGGACTCAAAGATGCCCCTCGAGTGTGGTACATCAAGATTGATCAGTACTTAGTTGCTCGTGGTTTTCAGCATTGCCCTTTTGACAGTAATCTGTATATCAAACACTCTAGTGATGTTCTCTTTCTTGTTGTCTATGTGGATGACTTGATCATTATTGGCAGTTCAACACATTTGATTACTAAAATCAAACAAGACTTGTGCAAGAATTTTAATATGACAGATTTGGGGCTTCTCCATTATTGTTTAGGTGTTGAGGTTTGGCAGAGTGATGATAACATTTTTATTTCCTAGGCTAAGTATGCCAGGAACTTGCTTGACAACTTTCGAATGCAGGATTGGAAACCTGCTTCTCTACGCCTATGGAGAAAGGATTGAAGTTGTTAGCCAAGTCTGATTCTCCTCCTGTTGATGAAACCACTTTCAGGAAATTAGTGGGCAATCTGATCTATTTCACTTCCACTAGACTTGATCTCAGTCTTCCCTCAGCTACATTTCACGCTTCATGACAGCTCCCAAGGCTGATTATTGGGTAGCAGCAAAGCGTGTGCTGCGTTATGTGAAGGGCACCTCTGATTATGGATTTCTTTACACTAGGGGTCATGATCCTAGACTCAGTGGATTCATAGATGCAGGTTGAGTTGGTTCGGTCGATGATAAGAAGTCAACCTCTAGATATGTGTTCAGTTTGGGATCTGGTGCAGTCACCTGGACTAGTAAAAAGTAGTAGGTAGTGTCTCTCTCCTCGACAAAAGAAGAGCATCGAGGAGCAGTTAAGGAAGCTTGTGAGGTCTCAAGCAGGTCCGACTCCCTTGTTCTCTGATAATGAGGGAGTTCTCAAGCTTGCCAAGAATCTAGTCTTCCATGAAAGAACCAAACATGTGGACATTCATTGTCATTACATTCGGGAGTTGGTTGAAGATGGATCAGTTCAGTTGCAGTATGTTCCAACTGCGGATCTGACTGCAGACATTCTCACCAAGCCTCTTAGCCCAGATAAGTTTTCCAAATTCAGGGGGCAGCTTGGTGTTGTTGACAGATTGACCATTAAGGTAGGATATTAGAATGTTATTATATTACTTTAATGATCATCTTTTGTATATTATGTAAATTAGGTAGATAAGATCGTTTTTGCAATCTTCTTCAATTTCTTATTAGAAACTTTCTATTTTGTATATTTGTAAATTCTTTAAAATGATCTGTTCGATCATTTGTTAATCAACAAATGTTTTAGCCAATTAATTCTCAGTAATACATCTTGTATCGAGGGTAATACCAAGAATGGATGTTGGGAGGCCATTACTGGTTGACAATTTGTAGGTAAAGTCATTGTTTTTCTCTTCGTGGAAGGATGAGCTCTTAGTCTTGCTCTTTCAAACATATTATCAACTTCTTGTTCTATAAGGAATCCCACTATTTTTTGAAGACAACCCCTTCTTATTTGTTCCTTCTTACATTTTAATCTCTTTCCTAGTAGGGACAAAAAAGTGAAGTTTCACTTGATAATACGAGCCCCTAAAATAGTTTCACTCATTACAATTCTAAAGATATCTCCCACCTAGAAGTTTTTCAAGCATTGTAGTATGTCTCCATAAAGGAGATACTTCATCAATTTTATATTTTTGGTTTGCACCCACACAAGCTAAACTTGAACTAGTGGCCATTTTTGAAATTTGAGTTTGCTATTATAAGGAATTACACAATTTTAAATTAAAAAAAAAAAAATACATGCAAGCATACAAGCTCAAAATGAAAGTAAAAAAAAACAGTATAGCAAATAGTGAAACTTGCTTCTTTTCTATTAAAAAAAGTTTGAAAAAAATATCAAAATCTTGAATAAATTTGTTAAAAGACTAGAGAATAGGGTTAAATGCTTATCTTAGATGCTTAAATCTCCTTTGTGCAAGCAATATTCCCTCCTTTGGCACTCCTTAATCGATCACCTTTGAAAAATACTATCTGCCCTTCAAAATGCCAAAAATGAGAAATAGAGAGTGAAAAGGAAAAATGAGCTTTGTCTTGGTCGAAATGATGCCTTTATGGTCGGATTAGTGTTCTAGGCAAAAAGAAAAAGAGAGATTAAAAAACTGCTTTTTTAAAAAATATTTTATGTTTTTTAATGATGTTGGATGCTTTTTTACCTTGGTTTATCTTTGGTACAACTGGGCTTGTCCAGGGTACACTCTAGGTTATTTGACAGGGTTGTGTTGATTTTGGAGTTGATATTAGTTGTTAAATACTCGTGGAGAAGATCAATGTTTTCCAACATGTTCCATTTCTATTAACATTTCTTGATTTCTTATCGATGAGAACATTCCTAATATTTTCACCTTAGTATTCAAAGTTGTAATGCAACTAGTTTGGATGTCCTTTTCTTGAATCTTCATATGTTTCTAGTATCTCTTATTGCAAATTGTTAAGTTAAAGAAAGTGTTATTGTTCTTAGGGATTGATAGGGATAATTTCCTAATAGAATGGTGCCATTGTTTGGTTTTCCTTCTTGTTGTGCATATTTGAAGCTTCATTTTCTATGGTCTTTGTTTCCAATTGTCTTTTTTCAATTGATTGATGATCATTTTAGTTAGTTGTGGGCCTACTTAATTTGATTTGATCTTTACATGATTTGATTAAGTGCTAAAGGGAAAGACTGGTGTTGATCATCCCAATGGGGTATGTTATGCCCTTTTTGTTGTAAATGATGGCTCAATTTCTTTAGTCAGGGATCCTTTGGCCAGAATTGGTGTAATGTGTGCTCTTGTTTGAGTGTTTTTTGGTGCAAAACTTTGGATTCAAGTCCGAAGTCTTATGAAACTCAATGTTTGAAGTCTATAGAAGCTATTTACAAGTAGATTTCTGTACCATGCCGTAAATGTCTCTATAGTTGATAGGAATTTTAGGGGATAAGAGATTTAGGGCCACATTTGCTAGCTTGTTAATTTTTATTGGTCTCTAGTTGCTGGAAATGTAAATTTTTTTATTAATAGTATTATATATATGGATCTTTTTATTTTTTTTGTGGACCACTAAGAATGTTCTATCATGTGATCTTTCTTGATTCTATAAATTGCATTTTAAGCAAAATTGCAGCTTTAACTAGTGGGATTTTAAATGTAATCATGGTTCTTTGTTGTAAATGAATTCACTTCAAGCTCTTAGGCATGGATTTGCATGTGTTTCCTCAATTCTTTAGGTCTTGACTCTAAGACCCATTGGATTCACATATGTGGTTATTGCAATGAATCCATTTTTTGGGGAATTAAGTAGGTTTTCATTTTCAATCGCACTATAATTTGAGTTCTATTTGCTTTGTTGAGATTTGAGGGCTGCTAAACCAGTAACTAGTAGAAGTGGTATTAGGGACAATCTTTTGTTTTATCTTTGTGCATATAGGGTAAATTTATGCTGAGTGCCATTTTGTTTTGTGTTTATGTTTGTAAGGAGATCTGTAGGAATGTCCTTGTTGGCCTTTTAGAGCCAAAAGTGTAGGGGAGCTTCTCACTCTTGTTAGTTGACCCAAAATCACTTATGATTGGATGATGAGTTTCATCTAATTTTCTAATCTGACATTTTCTTGGGAGTCAATTGGTAAGTTGTTTCTTCATAATCATTGGCTGCTAATTTGGAGGACCAACAATGCTATCTACTATTTGTCTTGGATAATTGGTCTTATTTATGTAGGCTAGTGCATGGACTTATTTTTTTTGATTAAGATGGGTTTTTTAAAGGGCCCAAACCTTGGAACAAAACAAGGAGGTTACCAAAGAGGTAACTCACAACATCAAAAAACAAAGGAGGATTGAAGCAATAATATATCCTACTTGCAAGACAATCTCGCAGTGAAACAAATCAACCAGAAAACACCTCTGCAAATCATTGTAAATAATACTTGGATCCAACTTTACCCCTAGATTAACTACCTGAGAGGGAAAGATCTCTAAAGGGTGGCTTTTTTTTTTCTTGTGTTGAACAATCGTCCAAGAAGCAATTTCATCACGAGTAGAAAAATTAGGAGCAAGGAAGGTGTCATTGAAACAAGCGACTCCACCCAAACAAGAACTAGGACTAGAGGGAGAGACTTGTCACAACAAAGACTGAGTATTTGGAACAACTAAAGGAAGATATTTAGTATTTGGAAGAACAAGAGAACTACCCAAGCCACAAGGCATTAGTATAGCTAAAGAGGACACAACATTTGGGGCATCTAGGCCAGCTGAAGTAGTAGAGGAAGGAGGGACCAAATGAACAGACTCATCTGAGTCATTAGGGAAAACATGAGATGGCTTAGAGGAGCATTCTTCAATCAAGTAGAGCAAGACCTAAGACAAGAGCTCCAAGGATAAGCAATGGCCAAATGCCTAGTAGCAAAACGATGTCTATAGTGAAAAAGGAATGCCTTCATAACTAATCCTTTGAGTCCATGGGTGCTTATTCATCTGAAGAACAATCTCTTTGGGTAGAGCCTTCAACAAATACATATGCATAAGGATATGGACATAGAAAGTATGAGAGAAATTACTATCATTCGGGTCCACCTTAAGGAATCGACCCAAAGCATTACTGATAGCCTCATTATTTGTTTTACACCAAAATTGTAGGGGAAGATAGGGAAGTCTTACCCAATGATGGAACACATCAATAGACACCTATAACAAGTTAAAAGAGGGCGTCCAAGGGCGAAGAGAGAGGATAAGAACCCCATTTCCTATCCACCACAACAAGAACAATATCTTGGTCTTCAGGAGAGGGAAAACACACAATAGGGAACCCACGAGCACAAGGGTGAATTTCCATCTTACCCCAACCATAGAAGTCCAATGCATAGTGATCCACTTATGCAAGTTTGACATTGTTGGCCAAAGATGACTAAACCTGCAAATCAAACCTTTTCTCTCAAAACACTAAGATATTGTCAACCATCTCTTGGTCTAGAACCACCCCAAGGGTTGTGGAGGTGTGGGGGAGCATTTTAGGGCAAGGCCCCGATTAGTAGGAGGACCAACACTGGAAGGGTTATGCAAAAGGTGAACATAGGAGGTGTAGGGGAGACATTTCTAGGCAAAACCTTGATTTGTAGGAGGAGCAACATTGGGAGGGTTACACGCAAGGTTAGGGAAGGAGGCTCTACAAGGTGAAGGGGTAGCCGACTAGGGCACAACACGAGGAGCCACTAGCTCAATCATAGGGCGAGCACCCACTTCAGTCACCAATAATGTTCGAGAGTAGGAGAAAGCTCCCTAGCCATGGGGGAAGCATTCACCAAAGTTTGAGAGACGGGAGCGGATGTACTGTCGAGATCGCAACACTACTAACAACCAAAAGATCCACAACCAGGTTGCAAGTAGGGGAATCGGGTAGGAAACCAATGTTTGAAATTGGGAAAGAGCGGGAAGTTTAGTATGTTAATTTTGCCTTTGATTTTGAGAGAGGGCATTGGAGTACTTGGTTCATTTCATTGTTAGAGGTCATGTGTCTAAAGAGAACTTGTTTCACTTCGTTATCAGAGTTCATATGTTTGTATAAGACTCGTTACTCACTTTCTTTAGGGGCATATGCAAAGGATATTGATTTCGATTATTTTTTATTGTCATGGATAATGCTTTCTTGGCTTGACAAGGACTTTTAGAATTGTGTTGGAATTAGGTGTCACATGCATTGCAATTCCTAATGTTCAATTTATTTATTATTTTGTATTATTGGGTCATCTTATGCTTATGTCATATATTTGAAAGATGCATAAATAGACATTTATTCTCCTTGGTGTCTTTAAACATCTTCACATACATGGTGTCCTCTCTTTTACTTGTGGATTTCAAAATTTTAATTGTTATGGACTTGGTTGTGTAACCTATCATAGCCCTTCAGTAGTGCAGTATTCTTGCTAACTTTAGAATGCTAAATTTCCTCATTCCACATGAAAAATGTGCGAAGATGTTCGATTGCTCTTTGCTAATCAAATTCACTGTATGCATAATGTGTCATTGCGATGCAGCTTCAACACAGGAAAAACTACCTTCCTGTTTTTATGTAGCTTGAGAGATACACATCAGTTGCTTTTCTTTCTCTATCACACATATAAATTATTGAGGAATTATGAGCTAGTATATGATAAATTCTAAATATTTGTATTTATCAACCTATCAAATGGGAATTTATAAAGTTGGATGTCTTTAAGGTTGGTATTTAGTATTCACTATCAAATGATGGCCATGCTACCATTCATGCAGAGTTTGTTCCCATCTTGTAATGCTATTTTATATATAGCTTGAAAACGGGCTTTACCAAATAATTGCTTCCCATTATTTGTGTAATGACCAATCTAGACACTTTGTCTGCATCTACTGCTTTATAAATATTAAGTCTTCTAAATTATTTGTATAATTTGTTGTCTAGTTCAAACAAGAGAAGCATTGCATTAGGTTCCTGTCAACGTTGTAATGAGTTTACTGAATTTTGTTGTATCTAATAAATTGAGTGATTTTAGTAATGTAATTTAAGGAGGTTAAAATAATTTTGAAGTCGACATTGTAATTTTATTAAGGTCAAGATTTATTTGCATATTGATTTACCTTGCCACCTCAATAAAAAATGACTATTATGATGTATATAATAGTGCTCATGTCATTCAAGATTAATAGAGTTGAAATTTGATTCAATGGATTAAATGCATTGGGCATGTACCTTATTTAAAAGTAAAAAAGAAAAAAGAAAAAAAAAGATTTTTGCATTGACTGTTCCCAACATGAACCAATAGAAAGAAAGATAATTAATAATTTTACAGTTATTTAAAATAAAAAATTGAATTCAGACTATAGGATTGTTGCTCAATTATTTTTAGTTCTATATGCTTATTGGCTAGCCGCTAGACTAGCAAAAGAAATTGAATTCATTGGTAAAAAATGACTATTATATGTATATAATATTGCTCATGTCGTTCAAGCCATTGTTGAAATTTGATTCAATGAATCAAATGCTTTGCACGTGCAGTATATAAAAAAGATGGAGGAAACTCTGATTTTGCACTAATTGTTCCCAACATGAACAACAGACAGTAAGATAAATCATATTTTTACTATTATTTAAAGTAGAAATTATATTCGGACTGTAAGATTGTTGCTCAATTTTTTTAATTCTATATGCTTGTTCATTTAACTAATAAAAGAAATTGAATGCAGTGGATGTGTTAGTATTCTTGCCCTGGTAGGAACTAATAATGTTTTTTCCTTTATTTGGTTCCAACTATTTTTCAGGATGCTGATAGCGATTTGGATTTTGAGATTGAGCCCTCTCCGCCTGTTGCTGCTGAGGCTTTGGCAGAGGCCGCAGCTTGTGTAAAGGTAAATGTTGTGCCATTTCCAATGTTATTTTTGCATCTTGTTATTATCTCCCTTATCATCTCCTAATCCAAATGTGAGTTTAATCATAATGTATGGAATTAGTTGAAAACTTGAATATTGCTGTTTGGTAAGAAATTTTATGAAGCCTGAGCATGTGTGAGAATCTCTCTGCAAGATCCTATCACCCATTCTTTATCTGTATTTACTAAACTTCTTAAAACTGTCATCCAATTTTAAGTAATCTATAGGGTATAGGCCATGCTGTGACACAATTTTAAGTATCTATTGTGCCAAAATGATGAATATGTACCGTCTCAATTTTCAAACAATAATAACTTGTTAACTGCTTAAAAACTTGAGGCTCTTTTGCACCTATCTGTTGATGTTAGATGCCAATAGAAACTACAATGTTTTTGGTTTTCAAATATGAAAAAAGTTGGCCTACATTGTTGGAATTATGTGATTAAATCCACTGCAATGTACTGTGATTTTATACCATGTAGATTTGAAAATTAAGTTGTATGCAAAATTGTTATTACAAAACAATCCAAAATTGATTTCCGAATGAACAAACCACAATAAGCTCAGATTTATGTGGAGAAACCCTTGCAGGGAAAAACCCAACCAGCAATAGATGCCAAGAAATATTATTACTTCAATATTTGAGTACAACAAATATTCTTTCTCAAAGCTCAACAACCTGTAAAACAAAGTAGCTCCTCAGACCTGTAACATACACTTTGAATGATGACCATTGTTTTCCCCAGCACACATATTTATAACTCTCCATCTTGGGCACCCAAAAATGAAGAATCACCATTGGGAATTCAAAATTGAAGTGTCACTTATGCCCTTGATCTTCAAAAATTCACTCCAAAAAGCCAATGCCCCACTTGAGAAGATAAACCTTTTGACTGTTGAACTTTCAATTCTGGAACATGAATAGTCATTTTATCCTTAAAGCTAGGCACTTGACTTTAAAGAACTAAAAGGTCACATTGTTTGGAATTTCAACAGTCACTTGATTATGCTTTCATCTCCCAGGCTCAATCTACAATATATTTAATATTTATTTTACAGTTCCTGTTAATCCTACTTTCCACAATTGTATTTACAATAATTTTTGAAATAAACAATATTTTATCCTCTAACACCATATATGCCTATGCATACTTTCCAAAGATGTTGGAATACAATAAGATATTTTACAAAAGATTTATAAGGTGAATGGCACCCTAATCCTAACATACATGATGAAAGCATATAATTATTATTATCGTTAGGCCAAAGGAATTGTCATAAATGACAATGATAATTAATTTGTACAAAGATGATGCAATGTGAAGGAAAATATTGTTAGACTTAATTTGGGAAACTTGTGTCCCCTTTTATCATTATAGAAGTGTTGCTTCATTCTTCACAATTGTTAATATCGACAGGACTTGTCATTTTAGTGTTATTATTGTTGGTATAATCCCAATCTTGCATGAATGCCAATACTTATACCATTTTGTGGAAGACCAGTATTGTTCAGGCTAAAGGAATAAGTGTGAAGTTGCTGGGAAATTTCACCCAACTGTCAACTCATGGAGATCGTAATTTGTGTAAAAGAAACATATTGTTGAAGAGTTATACTGCTGATCAATTTAGCTTGAAGAGGTTTTAATTAGCATCAGTATTCATACATCATCATAACATGATTAATTGTGGCAGTAGATTTAAGTGTGTGATCAACTGGAAATAAGAAGCTCCAGTTTTCCAGGAGCAAAGTACGCTCATTTCAGCTTGTAATAGCATCGATGTATAGAGGTGTGGATTCTGCTCACCGTATTAATAAATTTGATAGTCAAACTGCCCATCATTGTGTGTAACATTAAAACAAGATTTTAATCTGTATGCACAGACCATAGTGGAAAAAGTTATCAGAATTGGTAATAAATTGAAAGAATTAGTAAGGGAATTAATTGTTGAGTGAGCCAGTAGAGAATAAAATAACATTTGTAGCAAAACACAATAGAACATAAATTTCAGAATATTGAAGAAAGAATTGCAGAAATATTACAAGTTTAGATTAATGATATGATGAATTGAATGTTTCCACTTGTATGTAATAAGAAGTTGTAACTACAATTTCCTGATTCCATATAATGCCATACTCTCTCCTGAGGCACACCAACTTCACCCAATCTCATTACTTGAAGTTTTACCAACATTGGTATCAAACCCTAGATAGGTGTTGAAGGTCAAGAAGAGAGATCACATTGGAAGGAAGTTGAAATGCCTTGTTGAGGTCAAAGGTTAAAAACTTAAAAGACAAAGAGGCTGCAGAGCTGAAGAAAAACCTTATCATGGTTTAACATGTCTAATGCAGCATCAGCAACAAGGTCATGCAAGTGCGATTCTCTAGCCATGAGGCTAGATTAAGCCCTATTTTGCAAATCTTGGGAATCTTATTTGCTTCTATTTCATTTCTACCATCAATTGCAGTAAGTTTGTAGTTTTGTATTCAAAATTCTTTTTTGTCTGAAAATTTAAAGGGGTTTGGAAATATTGGGATCAACTTCAAAATTTTCTAGGTTAGTACATTTTTAATTGCAACTTAAGAATTTAGTATTCTGGAGGTGCATAACATAAATAACTCTAGCAATAATAAGGCTTCACTCTGCATAGATAACATAAATAACTTTAAATAAACAGACAGAAGCAGTTGGTGAAGTTGAATGCACAGCATTTAATATAAACATTGCCACAGCATTGACTATAAATGGGATAATAAGCAAATTAAGTAGCTTTCATTATTAAGGAAGTTGCAAACATTAAGGTACATAAAATTGGAAATAAAAAAAATTGTAATTGTAAACATGTGACTGGTTGTAAGGTTAATTTTAGCAACCTGACGTAAAGTTCCATTAAAGTGAACGAGAGATAAAACTAACTCAACCGAGAAGATTCCTCTTAGTATAGTTCGATAAATATTTCAACCTAGCACACAAAACTTGGTGTTTACACGTGGTTGGAGTAGAATGAAAAAGTCTCTATTTCAAAAATTCAATGTGTTGTTTTTTCCTATGAAAACAACCTAAAGAGAGTTAATTGCATTTTCATATTTTCATATTTTTCTGTTTAGAAATCTGTTTTGCTGGTCCGTTTTTTGATTTTACCTGTTTTTCACATAAAACTTTGGCCTTTAACATTCTTGGATGTTCAGACAATCAGATAAGTGTACTTAAAGAGGGCCCTACTATCATTAGCAATGGATTGGACACAAAAAAGAAAAGACAACTTTTGTCACTTCTAGTTAGAATCTGCAGCCAGAGGACTCTTATAAGGCCATGGTTTAAGAAATGTGAATGTTAATGATGGGTTGGTTAGCAGTTGAGGCTCCGCTGAGAAGGCACAGGTCTTCTGCAATTGGGTCTAGATCTCTCTGGGTTTCTCCCTCATAATTGACTGAAGCCTTGCCTACATTTGATAAGCCGTGCCTACATTTGATAGGAGAGGAGAAGACGATCCCCATCATGGCTGGTCACTGTGATACTATAGGGTACATTCTGTCCAGCAGGAGAAATGTACAGAAAAAGGGAATGCTTCTTTTGATCATCCATAAAGATTGCTTGAGATTTTGATGGTGAGTGGGGGGAACAGATTTTGTAGAACAAATAAGCTCTTGAATAGCTACAGGCAGAGAACTTGAGGGATACAGGTTGATTATTACAACAATGGTCAATTTTCAGGAAGTCTTGCTATCTTGTTTTTCTCTGTGAAGAGTCAATCTTTCTCTTTTCTTGTATGGAAGTGTGGATATGGATTGTGAAGGCCCTACTCTGTTGGAAAACATTTTATGATTAGGACACAGTACCCTGGTATTTAATTTAGAGGATTATTGCATAGGGTTTTTACATTGGAGAGCCATGAGATTATCATTTCAAAGGTTAATAGTTTTTTGGTGGCTGAGCAGTTAAAGAAAATGTCCTTGGAGATTTCAGAATGTTGGCTCTTTATGATCCCTTGATTTGATTGGGTGGGTTACACTCAGCTAAGCTGGAGAAATAGCGTAAGTCCTTGCCACAGGTGCATCAGATCTGTCTGATTTTTGCAAGAACAGTTTTTTTACAGCGGTGAAAATATAACTCATCACTGAAATCACACAAGGGTCTGGAAATTATGCTATATTGAAATCAGATGCCCTAGCTGTAAGTTTGAGGGGAGGAACAGTTCCATTTGTCCTGTCAACTTTGGCTAGGTATCATCTGCATTCTTCAGTGATCAGAAACTGTAGAATAATTGTTTATCCATTTCTTGTTTATAGATTCCGAGTGTCTTGTTCCCAAGATGTAATATCTGAGAGTTAAGGATTGGAGTAAGAGTCCTATTTGTAGGATAATGGTGAGCTGGCTGGTGGTCCCAGTTGTTTTTATTAGGCTACTTATCTTTAGCCCAGTTGAAATTTAAGTGAGGATGTTCTAATTTAAAATATTCGGCTGCAGGTATCCACCATTGGTGTAACACATCTTTTTTAAGTGGAATGAAATTAGGAACCTTCCTGAAGTGTGGAAAACTATTCGTTTAGTCATCCCAAATTGGCTGTGCAGAAGCCATTTATTTTGCATTATAAAGCTGATTTAATTAGAGGGTTTCTTGTTCTTACATGTTTCCATACAACTGATCCTTTGTGCAATCAGTTTCAAAAAAGTGAGGTGTGTTTGCAAGCTTCTCTATATATTTGGATTGGAGGATTCAAAATGAGGATTGATGTCGCTTCTTGTACGATTTATGTGCTCAATTCATGGCTTCGGGTCTGATTGAATGTGGAAAGTTGGGTAAATTTTAAATCTCCCAAACTCCTTTGACCTTAGTGATTTTACTGTAGGATGCTTGTGGAAATTCAAACTGATTATCCACACCATGTTACAAGAACCTTTTTTTTCCTCTAGGCGATTGCTGTTTCTCAAGCTTTTGAGATGGGCCTGGGTAGTCTGCTTGAAATGTGGATGGTCAGGGTAATTTTCAAATCTCCCTGACTCTTTTGGGCTTTTAGGGATTGTACTGTAGGATGCTTGAGGACACTTAAACCGATTATCCAGAGCATGCTACAAGAACCTTTTTTATCATCTAGGTGATTGTTGTTTCTCAAGCTTTTGAGATGGGACTCTTAAAAAATATGCTGGTATTGCCTAAAAGTATGATTGGATTAACTTGATTTTGTTCTTAATGGATGGCCATCTGCAAGTCTAATGATGTATCTTATCTTTGATTTTTGATGGCTTGTAGTTACTAAGGATATACAAATTGAGGTGAACTGAAATCTTCAATGCAAAATCTGGTTTTCACAAAGTTAAAGGTTGCAATCAGTATGTAATGGCATGTGCTATATAGCAAGCGACCTGGTGGCATTCCTAGTGGAGGTGACAGAGGTGGTGGTGCTGTGGGTGGACATTTTCTCCCAAGTCCCCAAGTCTCAAAAAAGTCCCTATACAGGGAACACAAGGTTTTCGGCAGGCATGCGTCCCCATAGAACACTGAATATTTTTTCAAACAAGAAACAAACTGAAACAGTGCTGAAAACTGGAAAAAATGATGGAATATACTTGTTCAAACTCTCAAACACTTCATAAGCCAAATTTGAACCAAATTCTGATAAATTCAAGGGTAGTTGTAAGAACCCCAAATCGGTCCTTAACTGCTGCAAATGTTTATCTCAATTTGTTGTTTGAAAGTTTATGAATTTTTGGATTTTCAAGGGTTTTAGAAATAAAAAACAAATATGCAATAATCTGAAATTCTGAAACTATTCAATTAACTGCTGCAACTTCGATTTATTTTCCAAATGAAATACAAAAGGAAATCAAGACAATCCTTTATTGGAAACTGATTAACAAAGGCAACTACAAAATGCATAAAAAACCTGGGAGAATACACCAGCTGCTATAGGAACTTATTTATTTCAACTCTACAATGTTGTGGTTGTAAATCTGAAAGAGGATAATGGATGCGACCTATTCCTCCATAAAGATGCAATTAAATACTATCTTCTTCTTCCCGCTGCTGAAACTAATACTATTGAAGCACAAATAAGGTCTCTGGATGAAACTCTCTGAAATTCCAAATTCACTGGATGCCTTCCTTCTTTTCCCAGCAAGCATAAATAGGCTTTCCAACCCTAAATCGCAATTCTTTGAAAAGTTGCAATTTCTTTCTTTAAGGCATTAAAAATATAATCATTAAATAAATTTAATGATTTAGACTTAGGAAAACATGCCAATAAATTAATACATTAATTTGGCCCCCTTTATGATACTTAGACCCATCACTTAAGTGATTTAATATAAAGTCAATTTACAACTTAATATTAAATCCTTTGCCATTTAATTAATATATAACCACTGAAAACTGAATAACTCCCTCAAAAATGAGAATCTGGCTTAACTGTCTGGAACTGGAGTTGGCATAATAATTTCCCATGTGATCAAATAATATTTCTAAAAATAGCAAGGGTCCATCTCTATGACTCTAAAAGTTGCTACAAATAGCAAAACTCAAACAAACAGAGTCTGAAAACTCTCCATACCAAATCAAGGGTGTTGAGCTCTGCAAGAGTCGAACCATCAGATAAGCATATCTCCTCTGTGCACAAATTGACCCTCTATCCGTCTCTACTAGCCTACGAGGGTCCAATGATAGGCTAACCAATAGCTAGAATGATGTCTTTAGCTAGAAGGGGACATCACAGTCTGCCCTTCCTAAAATTGCTTGTCCTCAAGCAATCTCAACTTTGGATGCTGTAAAATCTCCTTGCTCTCCCAAGTGGCATCCTCAACCAGTATGTCCTTCCATTTCACTAAGTACTCCTTGATAGTATGCCTCCTCAAATTCCTTTCCTTGAACTCAATGATAGCCTCTGGCACTAAAACCAACTTCCCCTCATCATCCAAGGGTGGAAGCGCTGTAGACGGAACAATCTGGTGGCCTAACGCCTTTTTGAGACGTGACACATGAAAAACATTATGGACTTTGCTCTTTGCCGGCAAATCCAACTCATAAGCCACCTCACCGACTCTCCTGATCACCTTGAAGGGTCCATAGTATCGTGGCTTAAGTTTGTTGGCACCACTCTTTTTGAGAGTGGATTGGCGATACGGCTGCAACATCAAATAGACCATATCCCCTACCTCGAAGGTCCGCTCAGTCCTCTTCTGATTTGCATACTGCTTCTGCTGATTTTGTGCCTTAGTGATGTTCTCCTTAAGAGCCTTTACAATGTCTTGGCTCTCCTATAACAAACCTCCAGCACTAGGCACTCTACTATTGGTCAACAACAAATCCAGGAAATTTGGTGCCTCATACCCATATAATGCCATGAAAGGTGACATCTGGATGGACATGTGATAAGTGGAATTGTAGCAATACTCACACAGATAAATCCACTTAACCCAAGCCTTCTGCTGCCCTACTATGTAGTTCCTGAGGTATCCCTCGACCCATTTGTTGACTATCTCAGTCTGTCTTTCCGTATGGTGGTGGTAGCTAGTACTCAGAGTGAGCTCTGTCCTGCACAATTTGAATAACTCCTGCCAAAAGTGACTCATGAATCTGCTTTCCCGATCACTGACTATGCTCTGGGGTAAGCCATGCAACTTGAATACCTCACGAAAGAACAACTCTGCCACATGTGTAGCAGTGTATGTAGCCGTGATCGGAAAGAAGTGGGCAAACTTCGTGAGCCGATCAACAACAACATATATACAGTCTTTGCCTTGGGCTCTCGGCAGTCCTGTGATGAAGTTCATGGACAAACACTCCCACTTCTTATCAGGAATCGGAAGCTGCTATAGTAAACCGGCTGGGTAAGAGTGTTCCTGTTTGTTCTATTGACAAGTAGGACACTCTGTAACATACTGTAACACCTCAGCTTTGAGCCCTTTCCAAGAAAAGCGCTCACGAATCTGTCGGTAGGTTTTATAAAAACCTGGATGTCCTGCCATAGGTGAATTATGATAAACCCTCAACACCATCCTCCTCACCTCTGACCCTGGCACCAAATAAATGCGCCCTTTGTAAATGATGAGCTCATTTGCAAGGGTGAAATTACTATCCTGAACCGATCCGTCTATGAATCCTGATGCCCATGTATCCTTTGCATACTCTGCAAGGATCAAATGTCTCCAGTCCTCTGATATATCCGTCATCAAGCTCAAGTGGGGTCTTCGTGACAAGGCATTTGCTACTACATTCTGTGTCCCCTTGAAATAGGTAATATCAAAGTCATATGCCTGTAATTTACTTACCCATTTCTGCTGCCTATCATTAAGATCTCGCTGCCCCACGAAATGTTTAGGCTATTGTGGTCTGTTTTTATGCTGAATTTGCTGCCCACTAAATACTGTCTGAATTTGGCCAAAGCATGCATTATGGCCAACATTTCCTTATCATAAATGCTGAAGCTCCTCTTAGGTCCCCTGAGCTTCCTACTCTCATACACTATCGAGTGCTTGTCCTGCATAAGCACAACTCCAACGCCCTCACCAGATGCATCACAATGAAGCTCAAATGGTTTACTGAAATCTGGTAGTGCTAACACTGGACAAGAAGTCATCAACTCATTAAATTTATCAAAACACTCCTGTGCCTTAGGAGTCCACAAGAAAGCCCCCTTCCTCATCAAATCCATCAAGGGTGCTGCATTCTTGGAATATCCACTAACAAACCTCCTGTAGAACCCACACAACCCCAAAAATCCCCTCAACTGTGTCAGGGTCACTGGAGAAGGCCACTCAACAATAGCATGAATCTTTTCAGGATCCATGCGTACTCCCTGTGCATTGATAATGTGACCTAGATATAATAACTCTGATAACCCCAAATCACATTTGGATTCCTTTGCATACAAGGATTCCCTGCTCAGAATGCTCAACACAATGTCTAAGTGTCGCACATGCTCATCCCATGTCCTACTATAAACCAGGATGTCATCAAAGAAGACTGACACAAATTTCCTCAACTGAGGCTGAAAAACCTTGTTCATTGTGGACTGAAAAGTAGCTAGAGCATTAGTTAGCCCAAATGGCATAACTACAAACTCAAAATGGCCACAATGACACCGAAATGCCATCTTCTTTATGTCTTGCTCTCTGACTCGGATCTGATGATAGCCTAATCTCAAATTAATTTTGGAGAAGAAGCATGCTCCGTGTAACTCATCTAATAACTCATCAATTTGTGGTATGGGGTACCTATTTTTGATAGTCTTCTTGTTCAGGACCCTGTAATCTATGCACATCCTAAGAGTACCATCCTTCTTCACCAAAACCACAGAAGAAGCAAAAGGAGACTTACTTGGTCTAATGTGCCCCATAGCAAGTAGTTCCTTGATGGTTTTCTCAATCTCATCCTTCAATCTCTTTGGATGTCTGTAGGGTGTAATCATAATGGGTTTGGTACCCTCCTCCAACTCAATGATGTGCTCAATACCTCTATCAGGAGGACTACCTGGTGGAATGTCACTGAACACCTTACTATGCTTGATTTTCAACGCCTGTATGTCTGGATGATACTCGGAATGTTGCTGCCCCTATGATGGCATCAAAGTGCAATGGGCTGCCCACTCAACCTGGTCATGTCTCAACAAGCACCCCACGCGTCTGCAAGACATCATCCTAAATTCACTGTCACGAATGGCCTTAAGTACATGTGTCTTTCCATCCGATTGGAACTTCATCTCCATGTCTCTCAAATCGAGAGTGAACACTCCAATGTCATGCAACCAAGTCATACCAAGTACTAGATCTGTGTTTACAACATAAAAATCAGCTTTGAAGTCAAAGTTATTAATCCTCAAGGGTAGACCTGTAATCTTCCTATCGCATTTGAGGACGTAGCCATCAGCTACCCTCATTCTCAGACCCTCCAATTGCTCTGTCTGAATCCCACGTCTCTCAACCAGCCTGAAATCAATAAAATTATGAGTGGCACCCGTATCGAGCAAGGTGATAACTCGTTGTCCTCCCAATACTCCTCTCATCTTGAATGATCCCTCTTGCTGCACACTGGTGAGTCGGGCCTCCTTAAGTCTACCGTCAGTCTTTTCATCACCTGTAGCCATTTGGTTCAGCTTTTCATCACCTGTGCTTTCCTTTTCTTCAGCTGATTCCTCATTTTCAGATTGCTGGTTTGAATTTTCAGAATCAGAATCCTCATAATAAGCCCACATAACCCTGTTTGCTTTGCCCTTGGGTCTTAAAGGACAATCATGGTTCATGTCATAAAGTCCTTTGTAATAGAAGCACAATTTCTTCTTCCTCAAATCATCAAGTGTTTCCCTATCAAGAGGTGCAAAAGATTTATCTCTATTTTCGGATTTAAATTCAGTCCTCTTTGGTTTCTTAAAGAATGGCTTATTGTCCTTGTTGGAGGAAGCTGCCTTGGGCTGAAATTTATTTATTGGGGCTGCATGCTCCATGCTCCATGCTCCATGCTCCATGCTTTCTTTATAGCATCGTTCAATGTGGAAGGATCAAAAGCCTTTAGCCAACCTCTGACTGGTTCGGATAAGCCTTCTGTAAATAATACTATCAACCTCCTCTCTGATATGTCTGGCACCATAATTGAGGACCGTTGAAACTCATTAATAAAATGCTCTAAGCTCTCTGTCTGTTTGAGCTGTGCCAGGTCTCTAAAGTAGACCTCTGGATCTTTCCTGTCAAACCTCTCAACCAATCTGTACATGAAGTCTTGGTAAGACGTCACCTGGTTGTGTTTAAATAGTGATCAACCCATGATACCACCAATCGTGTGCTACTCCCTCCAAATGTAAGGTGGCATATTTTATTCCCTCAATCTCTGTCATAGGCCTCAACACTAAGAAGGTATCAAGCTTGTGGATCCAAGCTTGCGCTGTCAATCTACCACTACCATCAAAAGTGGACAAGGAAAGCTTGCCTGTAGCACACTTTAGTTCATTATTCTACTCCCTGGGTCTCCTGTCCTGCTTGACTGCACGGTAGTGTTCACTCCTTTGATTCACAAACCTTTCAAAGGTCATCCTTTCTCGCACATGTGGGGCCAATAGTTCCCACTCATCATTTGCAGCCATAAGGATGTCTGCAAACATCTCATCCCCAACTTCCTCTACTGGATCCTCCATTGGTTCCTCCCTAACAAAGGTAGGATGTGTGGGTCTATTTGCTGTCCTAGAGTGTGTCCTCTGTGCCTATGGAGAACCTATAGCACTCCTATTGTCTTCTTGTTCCCGATCCTGTCTTGCTGGAGGGTTCATGCGCTCTATCATAGTGGTAAAAGCCTGCAATGCCTGTGCTACCTGCTGCTGCCCTGTAGCCATGGCTCTATAAAACTCCCTGGTTTCTGGATCTTCATTGTTTCTATTTATCCTAGGTGGGCTGCCATCACGCCTGTCGCCCATGGTGATCGACTGTGGTTCTAAGACCTGTTCACATTCAAGTAAGGCTTTCCTGCGTGTATAATATCTGTGTGGACCAATCTCCTCTGGCTACATGTATTAACTAAACCCTCAGGATGGTAGGATTTAGCTCTGATACCACTGTACAAATCCCAAATCTGTCCTTAACTGCTGTAGATGTTTATCTCAATTTGTTGTTTGAAAGTTTATGATTTTTTGGATTTTCAAGGGTTTTAGAAATAAAAAGCAAATATGCAATAATCTGAAATTCTGAAACTATTCAATTAACTGCTGCAACTTCTATTTATTTTCCAAATGAAATACAAAAGGAAATCAAGACAATCCTTTATTGGAAAATGATTAACAAAGACAACTACAAAATGCATAAAAAACCTGGGAGAATACACCAGTTGCTGCAATAACTTATTTATTTCAACTCTACAATGTTGTGGCTATAAATCTGAAAGAGGATAATAGCTGCAACTTATTCCTTCATAAAGCTGCAATTAAATATTATCTTCTTCTTCCTGATGCTGAAACTAATACTGCTGAAGCACAAATAGAGTCTTGTTGATGTGAGTTTTGTACCACTACATAACATATAGCAATTGAAATACTTGATACGGCGTACCAAACACTCAACCCTCTCTTGAAAAGTATATAAGAATACTCCAAGGTTCCTTACACCTGTGGATACTAACCCAGTTATATAAATGTGATTTGCTGGTAATCACTTCGGTGGGCTTACGTTGTTCACTTGAGGATGTCAAATTCTTGCTATGATGAGATCTAGCTTTGCAATGTATACTCAATGACTTTCTCCAATTTACCACTTTCAACTTTATTTCTCCAACTTCTCACTACTAAACCACTTCTTGCTTTTGCCTTAAAATGGACTACACTTATCACTCCAATCTTCGCCTAGGGGTGGAATACTACACTTATCACTCCCCGCCGTTGCCTTAAGATGGGCTACACTTATCACTCCAAATCTTCGCCTAAGATGAAATGCAATGATGAAATGCAAGCGAGAACTTGAGGGGAAAAAGCCAATCAAGACAATCGAGTAATCTACTTAATATCCAAATACCTAACTCTACTCTTGAAATTAGTTTTCAACACCTAAACTAGCACCAATGAAATGAAAGCAATTAAAGAGAGAGGAAAAGATAGGCCACTCACCAACAAGGGCTAGGAATCCTTTGTCTATGCAATTAGCTGGGCTTGATCTTCAAAATCTTCTATCTCCACAAGAAAATCTCCCCTTCTCCAATTCACTCTCAAAATCTGATTGCTATGAATCTTCTATCAATAAATTCTTCTATTACAAATCTGATTTGCCTCAACTCAAGCTTCTTCTCTTCATCAAACTCTCCAATTTTCGAATTTGCTTTTCGGATCTGCTTTTTCGAACTGCTTTTTCGCTCTGCTTTTTCGGACTGCTTTTTCGCTCTGCTTTTTCGGACTGCTTTTTTGGACTGCTTTTTCGGACTGCTTTTTCACTCTGCTTTTTCGGACTGCTTTTTGCTGCCAAGAGAAAAGGAGAGAAGTGAATGAGATGGTGAAATGAAGTGGGGGAGAGCTCCCCTTATATACCAAATTTTGCCTCCAAAAAAAGCAAGGCCGACTTTGTAGGAGGGAAAAACAAAAAAAAATTAAAATTGCCAAATTAAACATGAATTAAATGAAATAAATTGCCCAGCCCTAGGGGATTTTATTTTAATTTAAAATTGGGTCAACCTAGTGCAAAATTATCGGTTTAAATTAGCCAAATCCGAAATTATCATAGGCCCTAAAATTGAAATTTTGAAAAAAGGTCATTTAGGCCTCCAATATAGCTTTAAACCCTCCCCATTGTGGACCCAATAACTTGCCTTGAATTTCACACCTCCTAGGCCTTAAAATACGTTGAATTTAACACACAAAGGGGCCCAATTTAAATTTCTAAATTACAAACACTTAGCCCAAAAAATATGATTTTAATGCATTTAATCATGACAACCAAAATTAATTTTTTATTATTTTGCAACCTAAAAATCATTTTGCAATTTAATTTCCATTTGGCAATTTTATCCTTTTTTATTTTTGCAATTTATTATCTCTATTTGGCAATTAAACTCAAATTTGGCAATTTAATATCAAATTTTTATTTAATTTCCACTTTTCTCCACCAAAAAAAATTTACAAGATTTTCCAAAAATATCCAATTTCACAATTAAATTTTGAAAATCTCAAGTTCTTCAATTTCATCCATTTTCAAAATTCATCTTAGTCTGAAAATTTTGCAAATTTGCCCTGCCAGATATTTTTCTAACAATCGAAATAAAATATTCCTATTGAATTTCGTTTGGCCTAAAGACAAAATCAACTGTTTAGGAAAATCAATGTTTCACACAAGGTGAAAACAAGCTATACCCTCCCAAGCACTTCAAAAATATCCCAGGTGTAAAATTTTCATTTCAAAACCTCTGGATCGCCCAAAAAATCGCTAAGGCACCCAAACTCTCGGATCTAGGAAAAATTGCCGAGGCTTGCTCAAAAAAAAAAAATGGGGGTCCCCAAATTCTTTGGGGCGATGGTGTGAAAACCTCACAACAAGTCTCTAGATGAAACTCTCTAAAATTCCAAATTCACTGGATATTTCACTAGCTCAAATAGATACACACAGAAGAACTACGTTCTTCAATGGCAAAGCTGAAACTCTTCTTAGAGCTCGAAATCACAATGATCAATTTGCAAAATAACAATGGATGCCTTCCTTCTTTCCCCAGCAAGCATAAATAGGCTTTCCAACCCTAAATCACAATTCCTTGAAAAGTTGCAATTTCTTTCTTTAAGGCATTAAAAATATAATCATTAAATAAATTTAATGATTTAGACTTAGGAAAACATGCCAATAAATTAATACATTAATTTGGCCCCCTTCATGATACTTAGACCCATCACTTAAGTGATTTAATATAAAGTCAATTTACAACTTAATATTAAATCCTTTGCCATTTAATTAATATATAACCACTGAAAACTGAATAACTCCTTAAAAAATGAGAATCTGGCTTACCCGTCTGGAACTGGAATTGGCATAATAATTTCCCATGTGATCAAATAATATTTCTAAAAATAGCAGGGGTCCATCTCTATGACTCTAAAGGTTGCTAAAAATAGCAAAACTCAAACAAACAGAGTCTGAAACCTCTCCATACCAAATCAAGGGTGCTGAGCTCTGCAAAAGTCGAACTATCAGATAAGCATATCTCCTCTATGCACAAATTGACCCTCTATCCGTCTCTACTAGCCTACAAGAGTCCAATGATAGGCTAATCAATAGCTAGAATGATGTCTCTAGCTAGAAGGTGACATCGCAATATTACATACTACATACTACAAACATTAGGTCATCTCAATTGCTCAAATCAGATTCAAAAATAAATTTGGAAACTCTCAAAGTCTGATTTTATTGAATTTTGCAATGATTACAAACTGCTTACAATGACCAAACTAACTATTTCTAACTCTCGTTGCTGCTGATGTAATGCAGATCAGACTTTGGCAACACAAATCGGACTTCAAAAGTGCCAAATCAACATGTTTGGACGGTCCTCACAGCTGTTGCCTCCAAAATTAGCAATAAATATCTCAAAAAATGGTTTGCCACCCTTGAAAAATATTTTTTGTACAGCTGGGTTGCCCCCAAAACTAGTGTCAAAACCCTCCAATGATGTCAAGAAGCAGCTGGTATGGCTGTAACAACTCAGATCCAGCTCTTCAGGATGCTCAAGAGCTCACCAAAAATTTAGAACACAACATATAACCTCCAATATGTGTCGGTGATTAAATGATGATTTTTGCTTGCCAAAAACACGGTAACAGCACTGTAGCAAAATCCAAATCTACCACAATCATGATTCCTAGATGGAATCGTGCAAGATTGGAAACAATGGTTTTTGTCCTTGATCCGAAAGGTGGAATCCAAGAGGGTTTTTGTCTTCTCAATCCACAAATAAACTAAGCGTTTTGTGTTTGGATGCTCTAGAATGAACAGACTACTCAAATTTGAAAATTGGATGCAAAGAGGATAACTTGATTGATGATATTTAATCACTCTGCTATTAATGAATTTCTGTTCTTGCAATTCTGATTTTATTTTTTAGTAACAAAATTATTGAGATCAGTAGTGTTAACAAACTGTGATTTTACACAATGTTTGGGGGAGATCATAATATTCATCCATGTGCGCCCGATGCGCATTGTTACCTTCTTTCTTTCCTTGTCTGTGTGGCCTTCTCCTATGCGTGGCTTCATTTTAGTCTTCCCTGTGTGCATAGACTTTCCATAAGTGGTTTTAGATTGGTCTTCCTTACGCAGTCTCCGACAGTGTTTTACAGGTTATAGTGGAGAATGTAGAGCTCAGGAAATTACTGACAACAATCGAATTGGTCACGACCAAAGACATTGACATACTCGAACTCAAGAACAAGTAGACTAAACTGGTCTCTTTATAAAAGTCACTAAAAAGTGCAAAACCGAAAACAATTGAAATCATATGCATTGGTGTGCAACAACAGTAACAGTGGTCCTCAATTAGGTAGGGTTGAGGTGCTTGTTCAATCCAAGCTGGTTGAAGAGTTCATGCACAGGTCCTATGAGCTCAACCTTAAAGTGCGGGGCCTTCCTCCACTTTCCCGAGATTGTATGGTTGCTGGTTCGACATCTCTATGTGACTACCTCGACATTAATGGCATCTTTCCAGACAGAGCTTGGGTTGGACATGACTCCACCCTTTTTCTTCGCTTTCAGACCGCGGATAACCATCTATGCGCTCTCAAGGCTAGATGGAAATTGTTTCCGCTGCCCACGAAGATCTTCCTTGATGAAGATCTCACCAAGGCACAGGTTACCAAACTCAAGCAATCTAGGGAATTCGTTGTAGATGCAATGGCAAGTGGGTCATCATTCAAAACCTTAAGGATGTCATCAGGGACTCTTTCCCCTCCAAGTGGGAATCTCGACATCCATCCGATGTTGCTAAATGATGGTTCTGTAACTTGTAGACTGTGGGTAAGAGGAAGGCCTTAGTTCTTAAGGTCAATTGTTGGAATTGCAACTTGTCTGTTTGGTTGTCGACTTGTCTTCTTCGGGATGCAGTGGACTTGTCTGATTTTCTCTTCCTCACTAAGACTCATTAGAGCCCTGTACGCCCTCTTCCTACCATTGGGGGTTCCCACTGGATGTCAGCTTTCAAGAGTGAGACTAGGAGTTGGGGGGCGGGGGGGGGGGGGGTTCTGCGGTTTTGGTGGGGTTGCTTGCCTTGCTAGTGACAGGCTTCGTGGTTTGGTTTCGGTTGCCTTATCTAACACCTCTGCTAGATTCATGTGGGTCCAGTTATGTCACACTCCCCCTTGTGTCAGAGACATCTTTTTTGGTGTTTGTTACTTCCTCTCGCGTCATCGCTCCTCAAAGGTTTACTATTGCTTTGTTGACTTTCCCAAAGCCTTTGATTCTGTCTCGAGGACGACCCTATTTCAGAGGCTTCAACACATTGGTATTTCTAAGACTCTTCTGTGTGTTATCATGAGACTATACGAGGTTATTCTGGGTCGTCTCAAGACCCCTCTGGGTTCTCAGACTTCATCAAGAGCACTATTGGAGTTAAACAAGGTCGCTCTCTATTGCCTATTTTGTTCTTGACGAGCGTTGGTTGCCTTCTCCACTAAGTCTTGATTTCTATTCTTCTCTTTGCATATGAGGCTCTTTAGGCTGCTTCTGTGGAGGGTTTGCAAAGATAGCTTGATGGTCTTGCATCCTTTTATGATTTGAGCCACCTAACAGTCAATTTGGGGAAAATCAAGGTGATGGTCTTCAATGCACTTAAGACCTCTCACCTCTATTTATTTTACAAGGATGTGGAGGTGGAGATTTCTTCTTCGTACACTTAACTTGGGTTAAGTTTTCCAAGCCCCGTTTCAGTATGAGACCCACCCTTTAGCCATGAATCAATAAGGGGTATGGCTCTTTGGCTCTGCTTGAGTGATGGTGTTTTTGACACCACTTTCAGGACACTTTGTCCAAGATACTTATAGATACTTCTATCAGACCCACTGTTCTCTATGGTTCAGTGGTGTGGGGTCCCTCTTTGCTGGATTCCGATTGGGCTTCTGTTGAGCGGGTTCAAATTTTCCTTCTTTGGCACATCATTAGGTGCAAGCAGTCCATCCCACACTACATTATTCTCACAAAGTTTGTGGCTCGCCCGTTTAGGCTTGAGGCCATATTTGATCTACTTTTGTTCCTTCATCACCTTTGAGGCTTTGCTGTTTCTGTTGAGGGATGTCACAGGTACCCTTTCCTTGCTTACTACTCATTAGAGTCTATTGTCGCTTTGGTGTCCTCCAGTCGGCCTCGTGGTTGGCTCACTAAGATTGTGACCCTCCTTTGGTTTATTGGGATTGAGATGGATTGTCTCCCCCTCTTCCATTACTCTCTTGATGCGACCCTCATCTTCTCCCTCCCCAACATGAGTTGAATAGGTGTGTCAGGGCAAATATCTACAGGCAGTTGATCCACACCATCTGGGCCAGCCCCAACGGGGTCCTTCGTCCTAAGATGGGTTTTTATTTGGAGTACTTTCTAGAATTGATGGACAAACTTATTGTCTGCCCATCTTACTTATCCCACTATTGCTCTCATTGCCTCTGGATCCCCGTTGGTTCCTTCAGAGTGGGTTCTCATTGGCCCTGTTCTGAGATAGACCATTAGATTGAATAGGTGTGTCAGGGAAAATATCTACTGACACTTCACCCACACCATCTAGGTCACCCCCATGGGGGCCTTCGTCCTAAGATGGCTTTCTACGCGGAGTACTTTCTGTAGTTGAAGGATGAACTTATTGTCCACCCTTCCTACTTATCCCACTATTGGTCTCATTGCCTCTGGATCCCCCGCGGTTCCTTTAGAGTCGGTTCTCATTGGCCCTGTTATGAGATAGACCATTAGATTGACAAAGACCATAAGATTTGTCAGCTTGCAGCATCGGGGAGGTTGAGTCTAAGGTGCACTTTATCTTCCGTTGCCCTTTATATTACAAGATTAGAGGGAGGTTCTATTGTCTTTTTAGGGAGGCACAATTGCTTTCCACCTTCTTTGGTTACATGGATTAGAGATGCCTTGCTCTTATCTTTAGGAAGCCATTAGACTTAGGGACCTGTTGATGTGAGTTTTATTCCACTACAAGATGCACAATCAAATACTTAGTATTCCACATGAAATGCCAAATCTCCAAATCTCTCTTGAATAAGGATGCTCATATGCTAACAATGTATACAAATTGTGTGATCAAATGGACAACCTCAAGTGTCCTTTTCATTGTGGACTTAACTCTGTTATAATGACGTGATATGCTGGTTATCAAAAAGGGACTTACAATATTCATTCAATGGAGATGAACTTGACTTTGACTTCTTCCAGCTAGTTCCAACTAAACAAACTAGAGGGGATAAGGGTTGAGAAAACTATTCTATTTCTAAAATGCAAGAAATTGTGAATGCCTTTGTGACTCTAGTAGGCTTAGTTTAGCCATCAACATCAACCAAGTTAGTGCGATCTCCCAAGGTAGATGTAAGATGTTCAAACTATCACCATTCCATTAACACCATCCATCAATGCATATTAATGTGCAAGAAATAATTGAAGTTAAGCTTATGATTTTATGCCATTCCATCGTGTAAGGCATACTTACAATAAGCAAGCAGCTAGTGGCTTGGTCTAAGAAACTTCACCAAAGATGCATCCACAATCACTTCCATTCAACTAAACATTACTTTTAAACAACATGAAATGAAATCCTAAGCTAAGTGAAGTAATTAAGAAACCATGCGATACTCCAAAGCAACACAAGTAATCCACTGTGAAGACCAACAATGAATTAGCAATTACTTTGATAGCATTATGGCAATAATTTCAACAAGTCTCTCCCTTAGCTAATCTAATCTATTTCTAATCTTATCTCTAATGAGTTACAAATGATAAGGCCTTGGCCTTTTATAGTAGTCCCTAGTACAATGAGTAGCTAAGATTGATTTGAAAAAAAGGGCCAAGATTAATCCAATAAAGCCTAATTAAGGTTTCATAACCTCTACTAACAATTATTAAATGCCCACCCAATTACAAAAAGAGCACCACCTTATGGGCCAATCAGAAAATTACATTGCTTTCATGGGCCAATAAGAAAATAGATTAGCTAGAATCTTGCAAGAGAAGACACCCATCAACGGGCCAATAATAAAATGTCACATGTGCATACAATAAATCTTCTTTTAGAAGATAATTTTCTTTGACTTTTCCCTTTTTGCAAGTTCAGTTAATCTAGACATAGTATTATGGAGCTCTCCCACTAGGACACTTGGTATGATTTGAATGGTTGAACAAATGGGTGCCAACTTAACATGCTTATCTTAAAGGCTTAATAAATATCCTTTACCCTCTTTATAAACTTCTTTTGTCCCTTGAAATTTCCTCATTGTTGTAGTACGTAATGAAGTAATATTGTAATTAGTACTGGTTAAAGCTTTTTTGGGGTTGGGTAGTTAGGAAACGAGGGGATGCGTCCGTTGGTGTCCCCAACCAACCGACCATTTTATAAGAACTCTGGAATATGGACAATGTGCTATTTTTTTGGTAATAAATGAAATAATAACATTTCCTCGCCATATCTTGGTACTGGTATTGGTAATGAATGTCATGTTGGTATCATTGATTATTCTATATATTGTGCTTTGGTAATCACTCTACATTTTGGCACCGTTGCCTAAGTTTGAACCTAGAGGTCATAGACTGGGCAGGATGGAGTGATGGGAAGGCCTTTCCTACCACGTGTACTAATAACAAACAATGACGGAGAAGAGGAATACATAACAAGAGAAGATCAAGTGACACGAGATCTGGTGGTGGCCTGGGAAGTTTCAGTCAACCAGTACGTGCAAAGGGAAGCTTGAGAGAGAGCGGTTCCAGAGAGAACAGTACGGGACGAGCTTTCGGTGTTACCAACAGTGTACGATCTACTTGGACAAATCCCTCGACTATTGGCAAGAAATTTGGTACACATGGAGGAAGAAAGAGCCGAAACCCAAAGGGAGCGGAGAAGACAACAAGTGCTCCACCAATTGGCCGAAAGAAGTATACGGGAATTGGCGGAGCATGAAAATCCAAGGAAGATAACCAGGCACTAAAATAATTCATGCCCATGCTTCCAAATAAATATCCTAAGCGAAGACTAGAAGAAGAAACTGAAGGGGAAGCCGCCCTGTGGATCTTGGGTCTACGCCAATAGGAGGAAAGGCGTCGCCATTTAAGAGGCTTGGTGAACCAACCTCAAAGTGCAAGTCAAATTGAGGAAAGGCTGATTGAAAACACAATAGAAGGTATAGCCAACTTGGCTATTTTGGAAACACAGGAAGGAATGAAGGGTGGAAGAACCCTGAAACCCACGCACGAAGAGAACATCAACAGGAATAAAGTCCAAGCTAGACAGAAGAATCACAAGGGGAAGGAGATATTACTAGCTCAGCAGGAGGGAGCGTCTCGACAGGAGGGAGCATCCTGGTAGGAGGGAAGAGCGGAAGGAGAATGGCATTAGACAAACAAAAACTCCCTAGATTTATGGGGGAAGGATTGGAGGACCCTGCTTGTCATTGTAAAACATGTATAACTATATGGCAAGCCAATTGAGAAAACGATGCAGATGAATGGTTGAAAGCTTTCCATACCACACTAAGAGGTATAGCTATTGATTGGTATACATAATTGGAGGCCGGGAAGAACACCACATGGAAGGACCTCTGTACCACCTTTGAGGAAGAATTTATACTTCTATGTGATGATGACGAGATAGTCACAAAAATTTATAATACTAGGCAAGGGAAAAATGAAATTGTCAGGGCATATAGCAGGAGACTCAAGGAATTGATAGGGAAGCTAGACAACAAACCTACCGATGGATTAAAAAAAAAGGCGGTTCATTGAAGGGCTAACCCTGTCCTTAAGACGGAAAATGAACATAGTACCACCATCATCCTTTGCCGACGCATGCACCCGAGCAATGGATATAGAAAGTGAGAACAAAACTTTCCAAAGCAAAGAGGCAGTGAAGTGGGAGTGAGAGTTCAGAGGAGAGCGGGGATGAATCCAAGACCATCCAAGCTTTGAGAAAGGACATGATGCGGTTAATGAAGTAACATGAAGTAAGGAAGAGAAAAGAGAGGGGAGGGAACTGTGGTGTACAGATTGCGAAAAGGAAGGACACAAAAGGAACATGCCCGTGCAAAGCCTTCTGTGACATCTGTCAGGTGTTATGCCACACAATCAAGGACTCCCCCTACAATTTAAAGGCTAGGATTCAGCAAGTATTCTTCACCCAAGGAGAACAATCCACACCACCCTCCACCCCTCCACTTAACACACATACAAAAGCCTCACCTGGAGGGTATAGGAACAATAGGCGGGGAAGCAACAACAACAGCAATAGCAATACACCCAGGAGAGCAATCCAGTATGATTCTAAAGGGAGACCCAAAATTCAATCTAGGCGATGCAACAAATGGGGGCATTTTGCACGGGATTGCGAGAATGGCATAGGACAAAATGGAGGAATGTTGTGTAAATGGTGTGGACCAGGGAACCATGAGTATGCCAATTGCCCTAGACAAAAGGGGGTGAATAGGCTTGACATTGTAGAACCAGAAAATGAAGTATTGGCCATCACAAGAATGCAGGCCAAGAAACTTGTATATCCGGAGGCAGCTATAGAGAAAGAAAGATTTCAAGAAGCCAGAAAGGATATTAGAGATCACATGGGAGAAGAAGGGAGCGTAAGTACGACTAAAAACTGACCAGTACCAAACATAATGAATCAAGTACTGGAGACCACCATTTCGGTGAAAATTGCGGATCTAATAGAAACGTTACCTCAGTTGCGGGTAGCAATAACACAAGGAACAAGTATTAAAGAGATACCCCCCAAGGAGGAGAAGAAAGAGGAAGCCAGAAAAGAGACCAACACTAGACAATTGGTATTGCACTCTTAACTGGAACTGACTTCATGCATATGTAGATGCAGCTTTATCAGTTCACTTTTGTCCGTAAGACTCTTTTGTAATTAGTTGTTTCTGTATAAGGGCAGCTAGCCCACTGACAGTGAGCCTTACCTGCAGTGAACAACCTCGCAGTGAGCACTTGTAAAAATCACCTTAACCGGTGTTATATTCATGAGAATTAGTTTCTCTGTGGTTTTTCCATCTTGGGTTTCCTCGTAATTCTGGAGTTCATGGTGTATGGTGTTTATGTGCTTTCATGTTCATATTTGTTTGATTTAATACTGCCCTCGATTAATTAAGGTTAAGAAAATTGTTTTATGATAACTGATTCATCCCTCCTAGTGATCTGGAATGTTCATTGTATTGGATGAATTCTCTGACTTTCTTGATTTTCTTTTGAACACCTTCCTCTTGTGATGCAAGGCATCAAAGTTCATCTTCCTCTTGATTATCTTGGCTATCAAGCTCAATCACTTCCTTTGATGATCTCTCGTACCACCCCATTTGGAATTTGACTAGGTTGATGGTATCTTGGCAAGATGGACAAGTATACTTTGAGTGTGACATGTTGTGTACACTGCACCAACAATGGCGCCAAGTACTTCCTTCATATATGTTTCCTTCCAAACTTGGTGACCTCTTGATTTTTTACTTGTGTGCATGAAATTCTGATTCTGACCTGACAAGTATTACTGGTTTGTGCACATTTGAAAAAGAAATTTTTCGTTGCAATGCTAATTCTATCCTCAAGAAATACCAAACAATGCAACTCTTCATTCTCAGTGGTGCCATGTTTTCTACACTGGCTCGGTGATGCAAAGTCCTTCAAACATTGTGGATGTAACCGCTTGTTCAAATCAAATGAAATTGGAAGAACATCAACTTGACGATCTCAAGAATATTGCTTGTCCATTGAGAAACCTTTCCTTTTAATTATCTGATTTTTCAATTTTTTTTATTTTCTTAACTTTTAGACTTTTTTATTTTTATTTTTCAACCTTAAAAGACATCTTCTATCTCAAATATAACTTTGAAAGCTCATTCTTGTTGATATATTCATGAACGAACTTTGTTCGTTCCCTCCTAGCACCAATTTTTGTTGATGTGATTTTATTCCACTACAATATGCATAATCGAATACTTAGTATTCCACGTGAAGTACCAAATCTACAACTCTGTTGAATAAGGATGCTCATATGCTAAACAATGTATACAAATTGTGTGATCAAATGAGACAACCTCAAGGTTCATTCTCATTGTGGACTCAACTCAGTTATAATGATGTGATATGTTGGTTATCACAAATGGACTTACGCTATTCATTCAATGGATATCATTGACTTCTTCCAACTACTTCCAACTAAACAAACTACAAATGATAAGGGTTGAGAGAGCCATTCTACTCGTAGAATGCAAGAAATTGTTAATGCTTTTGTGACTCTACTAGACTTAGTTTAACCATCAACATCAACACTAGTGCGATCTCCTAAAGTAGATGTAAGATGTTCAAACTATCACCATTCCATTGACACTATCCATTGATGCATATCAATCTGTAAGCAATAATCGAAGCTAAGCTTATGATTTTATGCTAGTCGACCACACAAGACGTACTTACAATCAACAAGCAGCTAGTAGTTTAATCTAAGTGAGTTCACCAAAGATGCATCCACAATCACTTCTATTCAACTAAACACTACTTCTAAACAACATGAAATTGCAATGCTAATTCTATCCGCAAGAAATACCAAACAATGCATCTTGTCATTCTCAGTGGTGCCATGTATTCTACACTGGCTCGGTGATGCAAAGTCCTTCAAACATTATGGATGTAACCGCTTGTTCAAATCAAACGAAATTGGAAGAACATCAACTTGATGATCTCAAGAATATTGCTTGTCCATTGAGAAACCTTTCATTTTAATTATCTGATTTTTCTTTTTTTCTTTTTTTTTCTTAACTTTTAAAATTTTTTATTTTTATTTTTGAACCTTAAAAGACATCTTCTATCTCAAATATAACTTTGAAAGCTCATTCTTGTTGATATATTCATGAACGAACTTTGTTCGTTCCCTCCTCGCGCCAATTTCTGTTGATGTGATTTTATTCCACTACAATATGCATAATCAAATACTTAGTATTCCACATGAAGTACCAAATCTCCAACTCTCTGTTGAATAAGGATGCTCATATGCTAAACAATGTATACAAATTGTGTGATCAAATGAGACAACCTCAAGGTTCATTCTCATTGTGGACTCAACTCAGTTATAATGATGTGATATGTTGGTTATCACAAAGGGACTTACACTATTCATTCAATGGATATTATTGACTTCTTCCAACTACTTCCAACTAAACAAACTACAAATGATAAGGGTTGAGAAAGCCATTCTACTCATAGAATGCAAGAAATTGTTAATGCTTTTGTGACTCTACTAGACTTAGTTTAGCCATCAACATCAACACTAGTGCGATCTCCTAAAGTAGATGTAAGATGTTCAAACTATCACCATTCCATTGACACTATCCATTGATGCATATCAATGTGTAAGCAATAATCGAAGCTAAGCTTATGATTTTATGCTATTCGACCACACAAGATGTACTTACAATCAACAAGCAGCTAGTAGTTTGATCTAAGCGAGTTCACCAAAGATGCATCCACAATCACTTCTATTTAACTAAACACTACTTCTAAACAACATGAAATCAAATCTTAAGGTAATTGAGGAAATGAAGAAACCATGCAATACTCCAAAGCAATACAAGTAATCCACCATGAAGACCAACAATGAATAAGTAATTACTTTGATAGCATTATGGCAAGAATTTCAACAAGTCTGTTGACATAAAATTAGTTGTCATTGGTAAAGTCATTGGCAACCATCAATCCCACCGAAACACTAGTACATCACATTGGTACTCATGATTGTGAACCCACTATATTGAGCAAGAAAACAATGTACTTTAACTAGTCACGCTTATACCAATCTAGGATTTATCCAACTGGTCTTGTAAAACACAGGGATCAGATGACTAACTGGATACAAGTTCTACATCGGTCAAGTGCATGATAATCCGAATCGGATTATGCGAAGCGTTTTTCAGGTAAAACTGGAGTTAGCTTTTTCAGTGGAACTGGAGTAAGCTTTGTCTTTTCTGCGAGCGTTTCGAGGTAAACTAAGGATCAGTTTGCAAGCTTTGTGATTAAGGGTTTTGCATACGTGATTTATGTGAGAGTTTATAGCTTGGCTGAACTATGAGATGTATTTTTAATAAGATAAATTTCTTATAAATACAGGTCAAAAGTGATGAAAGTTGTGTTGTTGAAAATCAAGAGCATAGAGCGAATGAGAGCAAGAGAGCAGAATCTTCTGAGAGGAATCACAGTCACAAAAGGTGAAAGGGAGAGAAAGATTCAACAACCAAGCAGAGGAAAGGGTGAACAGGTATGATCTCAATCGACAGATATAGTGTCATCATAAGATCATTGCTTTAGTTGTGAAACACATTTAAATCCCTCAATCAGGGTGAACCCTTACAGGTTCGTTTGTACAAATCCCTTTACCGGGTAACATCTTTATTGGTGTTTTAAGTCCTCTGATAAGACGACTCCTAACAGGGTCAAGATCTTAATAGGTCTTCTATCATATCCCTTAACTAGGTAGCACTCTCACCAGTGCTTTGTAAGCCTATAATATGACAACTTTATTACTGCAGTAGTGGAGTTTTGTGGGTTCTGTCCCACTGTGGTTTTTTCCTTCTAATCGAGGGTTTTCACGTATAAATGTTGTGTTGACCTGTGCAATTAATTTCTTTTAATGGTTGTTATATTATTGTTTTAGTTTTTGTATTAACAAGAATATCTGTTTGCTTAAAAGAGAAATAGAAATTGAATTTACTGATTCACCCCCTCTCAGTAAGCGGTTAGGAAAAAAAATTGGTATTAGAGCTTAGGTTCTCAGAAATAGAAAGCTTAACGGCTTGAGAAAAGATCATGGAGGGTTATAGGTATCAAAAGCAGCTAGAGGAAGCAAATGAAATGATAGCCTTTCTAGAAAATAGACTCAGGAGGTGTTCTGCCAAGAGGAAAGAGCTGACTTTATAACTAAGTGAAAGTCATGAAACCATTCTGGAACTCTTTGGGCAGAGTGGATTTGATGAAGCAGAAGAAGCGGTCTCTAATCTCATGGAGAAGAATCTGAATCTGATCGATCAAATCTCCAACTTAAAAAGGGAGCAGGAAGGTCATGCTCTGAGGATGACTGAACTCATCGCAGCCGAAGGAAAAGCTGAGGATGAGAAGACTAGTGCCATAGAAGCACAATTAGCTACTGAAAGAGCAAGAAATTTGGCTGAAGATGCATTAAGAGAGAGTGATGCTCTCATATTGCAACTAAATGCAGACATGCAGGGCATAAATCAAGAGAATGCAATCATGCATGAGCACTTGCATGATTAAGATGAAGCATGCAAAAAGATGGCTGATGAATTGGATCAACTAAAGGAAGAACTGAAAACTCTTGAAGAGAGGAATGAGAAACTTAGAAGGTATAATGAAAGTTGTGAGAAACTTGATGAGCAACTAAGAGCTGAAAGGAAGCACAAGGATCCCACAGGACTTGGGTACATCGGTCAAACCAATAATGAAACCAGTGAGTCCTTTGGAAACAAGCAAGGCAAGAAGGAAAAGAAGAAACCAACAAAAGTCAAAGGTAAAAAGATCTTCAAACCCTCTTGCAAACATTGTGGCAAACCGGGTCATAAAACCAATGATTGCAGAAATGCATCGGTAAGACCCTTTTCTTCTAACAGTTACTGCAGCAACTGTTACAAGTATGGTCACAGTACCTTTGCATGCAGGTCTCGCTCCAACAGTGTGTCCAATGGAAGCAGGGGAAGGTTCAAGGGTTATTGTTATGCTTGCAATAAATTTGGACACAAAGCGGAAGAACCCAGGTCCAAAACAATGACATTCAAATCTCCATCAAGACCGGTTTTCCTTAATAGGAATGTAAATCGGAGCACATCCAACTGTGCTACCTGTGGACCATCAGGACATAGGAACTTTGATTGTCACTCACCCATGGATAGGGAAAGAAGGGTCAATCCATGGAGAGGAACCAGAATGGTTTGTTACAACTGTAACAAGATTGGGCATTTGGCCAAGGACTGCAGGAACTGGTCAATGAACAAAGGCAAAGGACCGGCTAAACAGGTCAAGAAGAAGTTGTCCCCCAATCAGAAGGATAACGTAAGTAAAGAGACCAACAGGGAAGTCAAGAAGACTTGGTCCATAAAGGGGACAAAGAGATCCGCTGTGCAAAAATTTGAGGTAAGGTCATCATCTACTGATGGTGATATCTCTTCAGCAAATTAAGCCCAAGGGCTTAAGAGGAATATGTAGCAAGGCTACTGTTCTCGGAGGAATTGGTGAGTTGTGATCTCACACAGTCAAGAATTAGAACCGAGAAGGAGTCACCGGTCTAACTTATTAACCGAATAGGTAAGAGTTGCTGACGTAGCAAGGTGAATATTGTAACTGAAGATTTGTAAACAGGTAAAGAGTCTGAACCGGTTGTGTAAAGAAAGGTTAGGTAAGGATAATTAATATAGTAACCGTTAACAAAAGTTACCATTTGCTAATTACTATTATGACCTAACTGTATAAAAGGGAAAGGTGATTACTCATTTCACTTTACATTGCGTTTTGTGATTAATGTTTTTCAAAAGCTTGAGTAATCTTTTCTTGCTGTAATTTACGATCTTTGCTTTGCAAATTTCGTAAATTTTATCATGAACTTTGTGCACATATCGATCAAGTAATATGGCATCTTCATCTTCTGTGGTGAGCCTCATCAATGCCAATCAAGTTGATAGACCTGTTTACGACATCATAGCGGTTCAAAATCGAGCGAATGATATGGTGGGAGCTCTATCATCCGTCCCTGAAGGTGTTTTGTTAATTGAGGATGTAACGACTTTCATCCACAACAAACAGGAGGAACTGGACGAAACCTTTATTCAAAGTGAATACCTCTCGCTATGTGAAGACGTGAATCTTCAAGCAAAATACGCTAAGCTGGAATCATTAGGATTAATCAACGGAGTCAAATATCCAACCGTGTTTCGACCGGATTGGATTAGGCTAGTGCTTAGCAGAGTTCACGAACCAGGGATGTGGCTAGCAAAAGGCGCGGTTACACCTATCACCAAAGAAAATTTACATAGGGTAACTAGTTACAATGTCGTAGGGGAAGCTCTAACCCTAAGAACAAAAGAGAATGCAGAAGTCACATGGTTGACGAAGTCTAGATACGATAGTCGAATGATGACTGTGAACGATATTGAAGACGACGGTGTTCGGTTTGTTGCCGTTGTTATCGGCTACAAAGTATATCAGTCGAGTAACCTGATTAGCATACCTGGAGGTGTGATTCATGTTGTGCACAGAATAATGCATGACAATGCCAGATATGACATCTGTGCTATGCTAAGGAGCCAAATCTTTGAAAATCTGAAGAAGCTCGGTTTGGTTAAAAAGAAGTTTCTCAAATATGGGACATTGCTGGTATGTTTGTTTTTCTATTATCAAAACTTCTTTATAGGGATAGGCAAAGTTACATGGCTAGAAGATAAACCGATAATGGTTCAAATAGGAGAGATATTAAATAACTTGGGGACTCGGTTTAATAAGGTTATGACCGATTATTTTGAAGCCTTTCAGTTAAGAATACACAACAGGGAAAGAATTCCCTCAACCATTGTAGAGGCATACAAGGAAGAAATGTGTTTTTTGGTGAGCCCCAATCATTGCATTATCCAGGTTGTGGAGCCTAGGTTTGAGTATGCACCGGAGCTCGGTTATGAAATTACATCTAAGGTTGCCAAGGCATATGCAGATGTACTACAGGAAAGCAACTTAGATCTCTCAGCAAACCAGTTTGGGCAAACCGGTTTGGGACTTTTGAGGAGATTCTAGCAAATTTGAGGAAGAAGGCATCTTCTAAGGAACCGAAGAAGGTTTATGTAAAGCGAACTCCCACACCTAGGAAAAGGAAGCCAGTGGCTGAAGAATCAAAGGTTCAGAGAAAGAAGACACAACCAGCATCCACTGAACTATCACAAGGTGAGGAAATGGAGGAAACAGAAACTGAAGAAACCACTACTTTTCTCAGAAAGAGAAAGACCGGGAAACCGGTAAAAGGCGATGCACCAAAAGGAAGGAAACCAACCATAGATGAAATGGTTGAAGGATTGAAGAAAATGGGTGGAGTCGGAAGAAGATATGAGCTTGCTAATGAAGAAGATAGGAGAAAGCTAGAAGAAGTTGTAGTTTACTATCTTCACAAGTTCAATATAACATCCACTGAACTTCACAAAACAATACCTGAAGATCTACAAGAGATAATTGAAGGTAGATGGAAATCTTCCATAGATAAGCAAAGAGAGTTGACGATAAGGGCTCTACTTGAAGTTCAGAGTCATCTTAGCCTGCAAGAGGCAATTAATCAAGCTGACCTATACAAACAAAGTTTCAAGATTAGGAAAAGAATTGGTCATGTCCTGATTGGAAAAGTGGATATAGTCCATGATGAAGGGGTGGCCATATGGACGATTGTTCTGAAGCAGCAACATCAAGTTGAAGCAAAATGCCAAATGACCACAGAGCCACAAGTAAAAGACACTGGAAAAGAAAAGGGCATACTGGGAGTTGAGACTCCGGTCAAAGAAAAGTCTGCAACAGAACCAGTCATCGAGGACATAAGTGGAGACACAAGTGGTGAACTCACTCCACCAACCCTACTTGCCTCTCCAGAAAAAGGTAAAGCTCGAACTTAGACCGTAGATAATATAGTTGATGAAATTATGGATTTCAGTGAAGTGTCGAATGCTGCCAAGTGGTTCAGTGTTCTGGCCCTAGGAAATGAGGATATGGAGAAAATTGAGATTTCTCTGTTAGAACCTTTTTAGATTTCAACAGAAGTCCTAGGGACTACAAGCCTCACTTTTTGACAGAATTGAATAAGAGGCTAATGACCAAATGGAGAACTGGTCTAGCCCAAAACAATAAAATAATAAGGGAAACTTTGGCAAAAGTTAAACTAGATCTTAACGATGAGACAATAAAAATTCTGATGGAACCAGTGTCACTCAACTTGGACATGAGGGACAGGGTTGCCAAAATCATTAATGGACAAGAAAACGATGTGTATGAAGATTCACTAGAATTTTGGCAAAAATATGACTTCAACACTTTCAAGTCTACAGGTCCATAGGATATCTCACAAGATGAACCTGAAAAGGAGATGGTTCCACTTGTACAATTCACAACTGGTCAACAAGTTTCCACAGGTGAACAAGGTACAACTAGTGAAAAGGAAGTTACTGGTGAATGGTTCACAGCCAATGAACAAGTCAACCTGGGAGAAGAAGTTCAAACAGGTGAACATGATACATCTGTGAGACTAGAGGAACAAGAACCGGGGGAGTCATCAACAAAGAGGACTGCAGAAAATGAAACAGGTAAAGTAGAAACTGTTTTGAATGATCAACAGGTTGCTGAAGAGAAACAAACAGAGAAACCACCAAAAGGAGTACATCTAGAAGAGGAAGTACATCCAGAAGAAGAGGTACATTCAGAGGAGACACTACAACAAGAAATACCTCAACAACAAGAGTTGCCTGTTACAGAAGAACAGGAGAAGCCTGCAAAAGAACCTGCACAAGAAATAAGGAAGATGGAATCGGTAGATGTTCCGATCTAAGAGGAAGCTATCTTTTGCAACAGATTCTGAATCAAAAAGAGGCTAAGTTAGCCCATCTAAAGCAAGTAAAACTGTTGTTGACATAAGAAAAATGTCGACAAGGTAGCTGAAGGAGCTTACAAAGACAAAACAGGATATGGTTCTTAGAAGTGTAAAGAATATCTTTTCAATTTTGTACTTGATGCTGAAATAGATGAAGATGAACCAGTGATTGATCAATTAGAGGTACTGGCACAAGCAATTGGGGAAGATGTCATTGACCCAAAAACAGTTGCTATTGATCATTATGAGAAGAAAATAATAGATATTATTCATAAACATGTTGAAGAACTCAAAGCCTCTGTAACTACAAAAACCAGAGAGCTTCAACAACAAGTACAAGAAGTTGGAAGGTTAATCACAAGAACTTCTAACTTTGAAGACTTTGTGAAGGATATAACTGAGAGAACTAAAAGGATAATAGAAGAGATAAAGGTTTTAACATCAAAATTTGATGCTAAGAGCTCTTCTGCGACAGAGTACAACCAGGAGCTGACGAGTCTAGCTCTCACTTCGAGGAAGGTGTTAGAAGAAAACACGAAAGAATCCAAGATCTTATTGGATTTCAGTTATTAATTGCACCAACATTTGATCTAATGAAAACAACGACAACTGATACTGATAGACTTCTCAAGGAACTTGATTACAAGACAATTGAAGAGATGGAAAATCTCATTGTCTCACTGCAAGCTGCAAAGAAAACTTTAGATCATGTAATAGGTATTTGGAAACCATTCCTAGAATCTGCAAAGAAGATCTACAAAGATATCTTCAATAAGTTACCATTATAACGAGTAACAACCCTTTGTCCCTTGGAGGCAAAAAGGGGAAGATATAAGTGCAGAGAAAAGAGAAGAGAAGACAAAAAAAAATGAAGGACAAATAATAGTAATAGTGTGTCAGAATATGCTACAGGTAGACGAGCAGTTCTACATGGGAAGTCTACAGGTGATGTGTTGATATGTTTTGCCACCAATGCCAAAGGGGAAGATTGTTGACATAAAATTAGTTGTCATTGGTAAAGTCATTGACAAACATCAATCCCACCGGAACACCGGTACTCATGATTGTGAACCAGGTATATTGAGCAAGAAAGCAGTGTACTTTAACCGGTCACGCTTATACCGATCTAGGTTTTATCCAACCAGTCTTGTCAAACACACAGCGAACAGGTGACTAACCGGATACAAGTTCTACACCGGTTAAGTGCATGATAATCTGAACTGGATTATGCGGAGCATTTTTCAGGTAAAATTGGAGTTAGCTTTGTTTTTTCTGCTAGCGTTTTGAGGTAAACTAAGGATCAGTTTGCAAGCTTTTTGATCAAGGTTTTGCATGCATGATTTATGGGAGAGTTTACAGCTTAGCAGAACTCTGAGATGTATTTTTAATAAGATAAATTTCTTATAAATACAGGTCAAAAGACATGAAAGTTGTGTTGTTGAAAATTAAGAGCATAGAGCGAAGGAGAGCAGGAGAGCAGAATCTTCTGAGAGGAATCACGGTTACAAAAGGTGAAAGGGAGAGAAAGATTCAACAACCAAGCAGACGAAAGGGTGAACATGTATGCTCTGAATTGCCAGATATAGTGTCATCATAAAATCATTGTTTTAGTTGTGAAGAACATTTAAATCCCTCAATCAGGCTGAACCCTTATAGGTTTATTTGTACAAATCCCTTTACCGGGTAACATCTTTATTGGTGTTTTAAGTCCTCTGATAAGGTGACTCCTAACAGGGTCAAGATCCTAACAGGTCTTCTATCAAATCCCTTAACCGGGTAGCACTCTCACCAGTGCTTTGTAAGCCTCTAATAGGGCAACTTTATTACTGCAATAATGGAGTTTTGTGGGTTCTGTCCCACCGTGGTTTTTTCTTTCTAACCGAGGGTTTCCACGTATAAATGCTGTGTTGACCTGTGCAATTAATTTCTGTTTATGGTTGTTATAATATTCTTTTAGTTTTTGTGTTAACAAGAATATCTGTTTGCTTAAAAGAGAAATAGAAATTGAATTTACTGGTTCACCCCCCCTCTCAGTAACCGGTTAGGAATAACAAAGTCTCTCCCTTAGCTAATCTAATCTAATTCTAATCTTATCTCTAATGATTTACAAATGAGAAGGCATTGGCCTTTTATAGTAGTCCTCAATACAATGAGTGACCAAGATTGATTTGAAATCAAGGGCTAAGATTAATCCAACACAACCGTAATTAGGGTTTCATAACCTCTACTAACAAATTATTAAATGCCCACCCAATAACAAAAGAGCACCACCCTGTGGGCCAATCAAAAAATTATATTGCTTTCATGGGCCAATAAGAAAATAGATTAGGTAGAATCTTGCAAGAGAAGACACCCATCAATGGGCCAATAATAAAATGCGACATGGGCTTACAAGTATTATTGGGCTCTCCCATTGGGACACTTGCATGATTTGAATGGTTGAAGAAATTGGCACCACCTCAACATGCTTATCTTATAGGTTTAATAAATACCCTTTGCCCTCTTCATAAACTTCTTTTATCCATGGAAATCTCCTCATTGCACTAGCCTTTTCTTGCATTCTTGACTTATTCTTGATTTGTATTTTCTTGAATTTGGATTTGGGTTTGCATCTTGTTGACTTGATCTTGATCTTCAAATCTCCTTTTGCTTATCTCCTTGATTCAACTTGCAATACCAGACCTCAATCAGATTTTAACTTTGTTTTATCAAACTTGCAAGATAGTAAATTAAATCTTGAAGTTGCTAGATGCTGTTATGTTAAAATCAGACTTCTAAAACTTTAAATCGGAGTTCTCAGTGAATCTAGGTCTGTAATAGCAAGAAATACTTGCATTTTCAACCCTACAAATCACACCACTCTTGCTAACTCACTTTCACTTTGCTGTTTATGAGAAAAAGTGACTGAGATCTGCAAAATAATGCCTGGTACATACCTATATAGTTCTGAAAAAATGATTTAGATCTCTGTCTCTAACAGCAACAACATTGTAGGAAGGTAAAAATTCAAGTCTTGTGTTGATCTCTCCTGATTTCAGGCATTGAATTCGCTGGAGATGACCAGAATCAGAACTTTATTTGCTGGTAAATCCTATTATCAGTTCTTTGGCATGAAAACTTGAAGAAAATTGATTTTTTATCAGCACCTATATGCAACCGTGTCAAAATTGGTTAAAAATCTTTCTTGACTTGCCCTTTGGTAGTTCAAATTTCTCTTGAGATACCTGCAATCAGAGTTTGAAATGATTTTCTTTGAAGTGCTTGAAATGATCCTTTTATATAGTTGCTTGTTAGATCGATTTTTCTTTATTGAATTTTCACCAACAAACATTTGATGGCAAAATTTATGATGGATCCCTTTTTTGCATTGAATTTATGGCCTTCTCATTAAATTTAATCCTCTTGCATTTGAATATATCCTCCTTGCCTTGGATTGAAGTCCTCTCCATGTACATGTGAATGCAATTCTTCATTAAATTTGGGCATTCCTTGGTTAAGTTCAAGGCTTATCAGACCAAATTTGAGGTTTCTCCTTTAAATTTATTAGGCTTTGTATTAAATTTGAGGCCATGGCTATTGATTTTAAGGCCCCATGTTTGAGATTTGTGCCTCAAGATTGGGCTTTAGGTCCATTCGTTTTATTTATAAGGCTTATGTTTGAGATAAACTGCCATACGTTACCCACTTAGCCCTACATGTTTCAGCTCCGGGGCTTTCTTATTGGACTAAGTCTGATTTAGGCCTCATGTTTGAGATTTGGGAGTTATGCGTTTGGAATGAAGGCCTAGTTTGTTAGACTCATCATGCCCATACATTATGCCAATGAGGCTGCACGTTTTCTGATTGAGGTCAGATTTGGGACTTAGAGGCCACACGCCACCCTTAGAACTGGCCCTATTTGACTTCAATCCCTGCGTTTCTTTGTAAGGCTCATTGATTTGGAAATTAGGGCCATACGTTTCAGTTATGGTCCGAGTTTGGGCCCTCCTTCATTGAATTCAAGGTCTCGTTTAACAGATCTAAGCCCACACGTTTGGACATTAAGGCCTATACGTTGGAATTAGGCCCCACACATTTCAATTATAGGTCTGACCTCACTGTCTTGCGTCCATATTTAGGGCCTTGCATCAATTTCAGGGCCAATCGACTAATTGAGACCCCACGCCTTGAGGTTAAGGCATAATTTATTTAAATTTGGATTCACATGTTTCAAGGTTAGGGGCTCATGCCTAGAGTTGAGTCCATATATTTGACTTGAAGGCCTGATTTAGGCCTTGTCTCCATCGAATTGAGGCTTAGTCATAGAACTAAGAGCCACACTTTTCATGTCAGGCCTGATCTAAGCGTCACTAAAATTGAATTTAGGCCCGATCTTAACAAATCCGCCCCACATGTTTCATTATAGGTTCCAATTCTCATCGAACTTAGGCTCAGATTTGGGGCGTAGAGTCATACGTTTGGAGTTTGGGGCTTAGATGTTTGCAATTAGCCCACACATTTTATGCTTACTTACGAGTTCATATGTTTTGGATCAAAGCTCATTCACTAGCCCTATGGCTTACACGTTGATGTACAAGGGGCTGCAAACTCGAGGTTGGGTCTACACTTATGCAAAATAGGGGCTACACTTTGCCCATCAAGGCTGTTTGAACTTTATGAAGGAGCCCTGTGATTGGCTGTGATTGGTTGTGAATCTTTCATATCTTTGTCTAACATTGTTTCTTACCTCATTGAATTAAAGTCTATCACATAGATCAAACTCCTTCGCCCTGTTGTGAGGTTTTGACACCATTGCCCCATTGCAAATGGGGATCCCCTCTTTTTGCTTTAGCAGCAGTAGTAGTATAGGTCTTAGGTGGTTTTAGTTGGTAACATTTTCAAGTCTCCTAGTCGAGGAAGTAATTTCGAGCAATTTTGGCGTGCTGGGTTGTCAAGATTGTCAAGGATACGTGCAAAAGTTGGGCTAAGCTAGTCATGGAGATGGAGTTGGAACCAAGGGATCTGGAATGAAATGAGTTAAAACTTTTTGAAAATTCTTGTTCCAGCTTCAATTCAACCTTAGAAAGTCAAGAAGGGTTGTGGGAGGTAAACTTGCTGAAGGCATGTTGGATCTTGAAATTTGGCTAAGTCTGGAATCCAGATTTCATGGGATTTTATTTCAGATTGTAATAACAAAATCATTTTACCAAAATCAGGGATAAAGGAGAGTAAGGAAGTCAACAAATCTGGGCATGTTATATTGAAATTCATGTTTTTATCAGATTTTTTAATGGGATTACTTTGCAAAATTTGTAGGAAGTTGGGTAAAATCTGAATTTACATTTGAGAAATTCCTAATTATTGTGTTGGCTATCAGATTTCCTCTCTTTTGCTTGTCAATTCTACAAGCTTAATGGCCTCTTTTCTTCATTTTGCAAGGTGATAATTCAATAAGGAGGGGCTAGGAGATGGAGTCTTCAAGTGGATGCTTGAAATTCAAGCTTGGGGTTTGCAAGCAAGAAAGAAAATTCAACATCAAAGTCATTCAAGAAAAATTCCGATTGAGATCAAAGCAAATTTGAAAGATCAAGATCAAGGCAAGTTCAACCACATGAAGACACCACTGAGAAATTTGGAGATGAGGATCAATTGCAATCAAATTCGAGTCCACAAAGGCAACCAAACTCAAATCAGCTAGCAGATCCATGTTTGCCAATTCAAGCCAAACCATGAGAAAAGTTTAGAGGATGGAGGAGATTAGAAGATCAAACAATTTGAAAGTGTCATCACATTCATCCTCAAGAGATTGACATTTTCAAAAGAGTTAATCGAAGTTAGAAAGCTGGACAATGTTGAGTATCAAGAGATATTTTCTCTTCACCAAGAACATTGATCAAATTAACAAGATAAGGATGATGAGGTGGCAATTGGTTGTCTCGCCCAATTAGAAAATTCCAAATCCAAGCACAAGCAATCTCTGCATGCCAAGTGTCCTATTTTCTCATTATTTGGAAAAATCATTGTAATTTTCTTATTGGTCCATGATTTGGCGCCCTCATGTAATTGGTTGTAAATTTGGCAACCCAAATTAGGGTTTGTGGGCTTAAATCTCGGCCCTTGGTCTTCAATCGATCTTGGTCCTTCATTGTATTTGAGCAACTATAAAAGGCCAAGGCCTTACCATTTGTGAGGGGTTAGAAAGTTAGACAACAAGTAGTGGAGTTAGAAGCTAGAGAGCTAGTAGTAGATTAGAGTAGGCTATCTTAGCGAGAGACTTGATCAAATTGTTGCTATGATGCTTTTGAAGTAATGGTAATTCATTATTGGTTCTTCATGGCGAATTACTTAATATTGCTTTGAAGTGTTGCATGGTTTCCTCAATCTTTCACTTGGACTAGATTTCTTTTCATGTTGAAGTAGCTTAGTTGAATGTGATTAATTGTGGATGTTGCTTGCTTGACTTGAACAAATCCGGGCCACTGGCCTCTTGCTGATTGTAAGTGCACCTTGTGTGGTAAGCCAATGATCGAAAACACTTAACTTCAATTGATATTCAGTCTTTAGTTTGCATCAGTTTGATGGGATTGGAGAGGAGATATTGGTTTGAAAACCATTTGAGTGGTCCTTCAAAGCTTGGACTAGGTGGGTGGAATCGCTGATTAAGCTGTATCTAGTAGAGTCCAAGTCCATCCATGATTCCTTGCATTTATAGTTAGGATTAGAAGTAGTTGAAGTTAGCAAATTTAAGCTTAAGTTGAAGTGGAAATTGGAAAACCTAAAATATTTTTTATTTGCACATTGTGAAGCCAAATCTTTAGAAGTGCAAGAGTCGATATCCATTGAATGAATAGCGTAAGTCCCCTAAGTGAGTACCAACAAATCACATTATTTCACTGAGTGAGTATCCAGAGTTAATGGAACCTTAAAGTCATTTTATGATCTTTTTTTGCAAGCTTAGCATGAGAGATGACCTTATTCAAGAGAGGGTTGGTTATTTGGTGTTTCACCTCGAAACATTAAGTGTTTGATTCTGCATGTTGTAGTGGAACAAAACTCACATCAATAGGCCCCACTATCCAATAAATGTAATTCACTCCATTGCCACGGATTCCACCTTTTTATTTGTCAAGTTGCCACTTAAGGAAGTGGACTCCACCTTTTTTATCTGTCAAGTTGCCACTTAAGGAAGTGGACTCCAACTTTTTTATCCTTCAAGTTGCCACTTAAGGAAGTGGATTCCAACTTTTTATTTGGCAAAATTAATGAAGTAACATTTTGACTTTTGTTTTCCGTATGGTAATTTACTTAGATAATTTCACAAGGCTAAATTATGCATTAGTTTTGATATTTGAAGGTTGCCACCTAAGGAAGTGGATTATACTTCTTTATGTGGCAGGTTGCCACTTAAGGTGGTGGATTCCACCTTATTTGGCAGGGTGAAACAACCTTCCTATCTAACCAAGCGATTTGTAACACAACCTTGCTCCTTTTTAATGCCTTTGACTAGCTCAAACCTGACATTTGACTCTTAACCTCTAGCTCTCAAACTTAGCCAATTTTGCCATTTCTCAAATTTTTAACACTTCAATTTGACACGCCCTCGAATTGTTGCCAACCTACTCTACCACCTAAACCTACCAATGGGAAGTGAAAAGAAGGGTTCCCCATTTGCAATGGAGCGATGGTGTGAAAACCATAGTTACAAGACTCTGCAAGTCCAGAGGGGAAACCATGAAAATGGGTCAAATTGACCCTGGCCTCAGACTCGGCTGATTTAGACCGAGTCTGGGCTGACTCGCCGAGTCCAGAGCTCAGGACTCAGCTTGCAACAACAAGACATAAAGTAAAAAAACACTTTTTTAACCCATCTTGTTTGACATTTTTGGGTTTATAGCTTTCCTCAAACATTAAAAAACAATATTTTTTCATTTGCAAACACAAGGAAGAGAGGAAAAAGGGATTAGAGAAAAATATTGGGGTTTTAGAGAGCAGGCCAACAGATTGATTGGGAGAGGAGGCTAGAGTGTCAGGAGACCCTTTGGAGGACCCTGATACTGAGAGTTAGGAATCTGAGGATGATGAGGATGAGGATGTGGATGTCATTGAGGCTATAGAATCTTCCAAGACCTATCCTAGGCATATACGTAGGAAGTTTGCGGGTCGAATGGTCACTGATGTAGGCTACTCTAAGCCTTAGTCTTCTAGGCTCTAGCTTTTATTTTGATATATGTTTTGAACTTTCAATTCCATGGATTTCATATTCTATGAATATGGTAGACATTTGACAGTGACACTATTTATATTTCTAATTTGTTATTTAGTTTAACTTATTTCCTTCAGAAATTTGCATTTATACTTATGTGATCAATGTAAAGTTGTGTATGTGTGCAAAGTAGCTTCTATTTATCTCAATTATTGTGTCTTTAATATTAATTTATTAAATGATGTATGAAAACAGTTTTAAACCCTTAAAAATCTTTGAATTTCTTGGGTTTTTCAATTTGCTGAGTTTGGATGTCGAGTCTGAGTCGAAGTCAAAAATCAGCGTTCTGAGTCTGTGGCGAGTCCAAGTATTGTAACACTGGTGAAAACCTCACAACAGGACCACACACTCCAACACTGACATCCTGCAACACCTCCGTCTTGTTAGCTCATCACCTCCTTCACCGAGCTTCAGTCAGCGTGCAACACCAAGCGACAACTTGTCCCCGCCCCTTGTTCCAAGTCTGTGAAGCCTAGGACGGGTTCTTACCAGCAGCAGTCTTTATCTTCCAGGACTATTCTGGGGCAGCCCAAAGCTCCGTCTAGCCCTATGATTTATCTTTCAGTGTTGAAGTTCTTTGTGGTTGCTCAGGATTCTTAGTGGGGCTCCGGGGGGTTCTCCCCACCCCTCCTTGTTTTGTTTCTGTTTTTTTTTGCTTCCTCCAGATACTGTTTGGTATCCTTGCTGTGGGCTGGCCCCTTTTGTTGTACGCGACAGTCCCTTTGACATTTTTTGGTCTTTTGTTGGACATTAATAAATTTATCTTATCTATCCATTGCCCAAATTACTAGTGGAAAAAAAATCTAAGTTGCCAGTTTTAGTACAAGAACAGGTGCATGTTGAAAGTTTGGATAAGCTGGCATGGCAATGATTTTTAGCCTAGGTACGAGTACTACTATATATCTATAACCAGCCAGAAATCAGCTTAGACAACAAGCAGTGAATATGTTATACTAATGTTCCATATTAAACAGTGATAATCAGTCATAGCAGCTATTCATTTAGTGACAGCTGTACAAAATCAGTAAAGTTATTACAGAGCATAAAATGATAAGTAATTAATGTTAGGGGTACTGCATCAATTCATATCAAAGTTGATTTCCGCTTTTGCTAAGGCAGGTGTGGTTTAGTATGATTAACTGTGTGAGCTTTCTAAATTTTCTTGGAATTGAGTGCTTCATTGTCAGTGTTACTTTTTAGTGATTGGTATGATACACAAGAAATTTATATTAAATATTGATTATAATGTGTATTTATATATAACCAGTGAGAAATCAGCTGAGACAATAATGAGTAGTAATGTTCCATAGTAAAGAATGATAATCAGTCATAACAGCAATTCATTTAGTGACAGCTGTCCAAAATCAGTAAAGTTATTACAGAGAATAAAATAATAAGTAATTAATGTTAGGGGTACTGCATCAATTCATATCAAAGTTGATTTCCCTTTTGCTAAGGCAGGTGTGGTTTAGTATCATTAACAGTGTGAGCTTTCTAATTTTTTTTTGGAATTGAGTGCTTCATTGTTGGCATTATTTTTTAGTGATTGGTATGATTTACAAGAAATTTATATAAAAAATTGATTATAACATGTATTATTGACATTAAGGATGTTTATTTACCTCTTCAATTGTTTTTCAGGTTTTAGAGGCATCTGGGATTCCAAAAAGTTCTGGTCAACCAAGTCATTCTGTTGTAGAAGCTCCATTAACTATTAACATACCTAGCTCCACTAGTGTTGCTGATGTCCACACAAACAATCAGCAATCAGTGATTTTCACACAAGGAATGAATATTACTGTGCCAGTTTCCATCCAAAAGCAACCTTTTCCAGCAGTATCTTCCTCAGATGGTATTGATGGAAATGTATCAATGAGCTCTGTCCATCCACCAAGAAGGAAGAGAAAATTGTGGACTGCAGAGGAGGACCAAGAGCTCATTGCCGCAGTCCAAAAGTGTGGCGAAGGGAACTGGTCAAGTATTCTGAAAGGAGCTTTTAAGCATGATCGAACAGCATCTCAGCTGTCACAGGTAGATATCATATAGAAGTCTGTCTTAATCTTTAAAATATAAATTAAAAATAAATGAGCTTTCATGTCTTCATACCAGGTACTTCAAAGATATTGTCCATAATGTCGTGGAATAGATTCCAAAAGAAGGGGGGGCCAAGGATTTTTGACAGCCAATCTCATTATCAGGATTTACATGTTAAATGTATATACTATTTAGATATCTTAAAGAATTAAGTACATGTGTTCCATGTTCTTGAACAAATCATAATCATAAAATTGATGGGTATTTTTGCATGTCTATCAGCAGAGGGCTAGGATCAGGCATGATGCATTATTTGAAGCCATTTATTACTTATAGACTATTGATGTTCATCCATCATAGATGAATCAGTTTGAATGCTTGTGCAAATAGCTCCTTCATCCACTCTTGCGGCAGATAACACAGTCAAGTATCCTCAGGCTACATTACTAGACAGAAATGTTAAACAAAATGGGAAGGGAGATCAAGTTGAGAAACAGCGTTGAAAGAATCCAGATATAGAAGCAATATAGGGTTTTCATATGTTTTTACATAGATATATGAGAATTTTTGTATAAGAACTATTGACATGAAAATAATCCAAGTCACTAGACTTTCTGCAAAGGGTATTTGAGAATTACAATTAAATATTAAGAACTTGGCCATACTTAATATCATTGAGATTATTTCTGTTCTTCAATTTAATACCGGATGTGATTCTTGGAAAGCTCATGGGTAATTGAAGCTGCAGTAGTCAACTGTTCATCATGGATATCAGTAACAAAAGAAAAATAGTACACCTATAAGAATGCACCGAGCTATCCATAAGGAAATTTTTTAATAGTTGTTAACCCATTTCTAAACTTGCCAAAATTTAAACTTTTGTGCCAATAATACTTGAGCTAATAACTTATGAATCAAAATTATCCCCAATCATCCACCATTGTTTTGCTTCTTGCCATCTCTATGTGGAACCTCTGTCTGTTCAATGATCAATTAAAACCCTCAGGAGCAGCATTGTAGTTTGCAGGAAATTATAAAAACAGTTAATTTTTAAACTTGGTTAAAGTTGGTGCAAAATCCTCTCATGAGAAGCTTCTTGGTAATATTTTATGCAATGTAGCAAGTTTTCATGCCCAAACGCCTTCTGGTTTAGGAAAACTTAAAACTTCATTTTTCAGCAGAGTGGTTTACGAAAACAATATATCTGCAATTTCACAACAGCTAGAGCAAAATTGTTTGACAAGGATGTGTGTGGTACCATTATTGAAAATGTGGCCAAGATTTGTGACAAAATGTTGACTTGAGCAATAGTTACACGTTAATCTTCATTTGATGGATTGGGAAGTTTATCTGGTGAATGCTTAAGAATTGTGTATTTTGCATTGACTGCAAATGAAGACATCCAAGCACCGATGTCAAGGTTCATAAGTGAAGAATTCTTAAAATTGTTTTGCGGAGAAGTTGAATTTTAAGAGACTTCACAATGTCACATGCTTAAGCGACTTGAATGGCTACAATAGCATCATTGATCTCCAATGAAGTTTTAATTTCTTCTTGATATGTTGGAAGAAAGAGAGAGTGATGAAAAAGCTAAGCCACCTCATTGGCATGTTCAAGAAATTTGATTACTCATCCATGTAGGATGCACTTCACACTGAATCAAGTAATTGATATTGTAGACTCAATCATTTTAATGGCTTTTAAAAGTAACTTGAACTATCAATGAATTTGTGAACGAACTTCTCAACACGGATAAAGAAGCCTTGCTTAGTACAATGCATTGGTCTTTTGGCTTAGTTTCCAATTCAATCTAAGTTACTGAAAAAAGTTGGGATTGACCCCTCTATGCCGATGACTAGGCAAGAAACATTGATCATCCTTTTTGAAGAGTTGCTTAACTGTTTTTAATCACTGAAGTTATGAATATGCCTTTCAATGCCATATATAGAATGGGTAACTTAATTTAGTTGTCAATGCAATTCAAGTTGCTGATGAGGTTAAGGATAATTTTTGAAGGGCTGATGGAGAAAGGAGCAGTGCCATGTCACAAGAATATAGAGAAATAAAGAATTGGTTATATAACTGTTTGTCTTCTAAAACAGATGTAGACAAAACATGGAAACATAGATAAACATGAATTGTAATTTGAGAGAATGCTTTAAGAGATGTCATCCTGTGAAATAGAAAGATTGCAGGATATGCAAGAGTGAGATTTTGAAAAAGCTTCAGGAACTTTTGAGCAAATGCAATCAATAGGTTGCAAAACCAAACTCCACATTATGAGTGCAATGAAAATCTTGGGACAGGTTATGATGTCCATCAAAAGTGAAGAACCCATGAGTTGTATTGCATATTGGGAAGCATTGTTAAGAAAGTTGGTAATGCCCATTTACACTTGATCTGCATGACTCTTTCAAGCAAATGCAACACACAGGCATAAAGCCAAAAGCTTTGCCAAAATTATCGCTGCTTGTGCCAAAATAGGATCCTTGATCCAGCGTATGGACATGCATCAAAACATATTGATAGGAAAATATTTGTCTGATATTATAGTTGGAAATGCCTTCGTAGACTTGCATGCAAAATGTGGAATCATAGACAACACACCTGAGTTGTTTGACAGAATGCCTCAAATGCCTGTCATCTCTTATGCATACTGCAATTGTGAGACATGGGCAAAATGTATGTGCCGAAATGGCTCTAGCAAACTTTCAGGGGCATCCATAAAAGCTTGATAGAAACAAAGTTTTTAATTAAATACTGTAGTTACAAGCTCCCTGTTCGACACAAATGCAAAAGGTGGAATAATAAATGCAGGAAATGAACGGTTTAACAGAAATCCTCACAGAGATGTCATCTCATGGAGTGTAGTGATTGCATGATATAAATAGGATAAAATTGTTGAGAAGTCTTCAGAAACTTTTAGGACAACAGCAAATATGAAGCAAAGTTTGATCATTTTCACTTGCATTCTCCAAATCTTTGCAACAAAATAAATACTTTGGACCATCATACTTCATCCATCAAAGCATAACATAAGGTATAACTTTTGACAGATATTATGTTACAACTTTTGACAAATCTGTGTGGAATCATAGATAAAGCACCATAATTGTTTGACAAAGCACTCCAAAAAGAATGTCATTGCATGGTATGCTTAAATTGTGGGATATTCACAACATAGATTTGTTGAAAGGTTTTATAAACTTTTGCACAGAAATGCAAGCTGTGGGACAGCACGTGGACATGTATGCAAAATGTGAATGCATAGACAAAGTGCATAAAATGCTCAACAGAATGCCACAAAGAGAATGTCATCGTATAGAATGCAATGAAATAGATTTGTTGAAAAGCCTTCAAAAACTTTTAAGAAAATGCAATCGGTGGTTGTAAGGCATGTGAAATGTTTAAAGCAGTGCTTCAAAGAGATGCGATCTTGTGAATGCGATGATTACAGGATATGCACTAAAAAGATTTGTTGAAGAAATCTTTACAGATTTTCAAGCAAATGTAATGGTAGGTACAGCGCCAAGTCCTGCAACCTATGCCAGCACCCTGTCTACGCCAAAGTGGGAGTCATAACTGTTTGCTCTTCGATTCTTAGCACCACTATTTATTGATATACCGATTTCAGTTGTGGTGGTTCTGATACATTATGTGTTAATATATTCAGATTTATGTAAGGAAAAATACAATCTATAGATAGCTTTTAAGACTGAAAATAAGAATGACAGAAATTAACAAGGAAAGGAGAAGATAATACCCGTTTGTAGCAAGTAATTCCTCTTCACCTTGAGCCTAATGTTCTTCCATCTTCAGCTGCATATCTCCTTCTGATGTGTATGAGAAATGAATAATTATTATTCAGTTTATGACTTCTGCAATGATCAAATTTGGATCTGCTGGTGGTGCGAATTTCCTTGACATTTTATGTCTTCTATGTCTTTAATAATTCGCACCACAAGTCACATATATATATGTGTGAAGACATCCTCAATATCAATGGTAAAGGCCGACCAGAATTGGCTAGAAGTATTTCGCATAAAATTTAACTCAAGTCATCCCTTGTGGACAATATGAAGTCGTCCCTCTAGGACAATACAAAGATGTTTATTATCTTTCATTCAGAGTTCAATACAATAATTAATGAGATGTATGTTGAGATAAATAATAAATAATAGGTATATTATTTATTATTCATCTCAGCATACACGTCATTGATTTGATCTTTCCGAAAAGGCCACAATTATCAACACTCCCTCTTGGTCTTGAGGGAAGATCAAAATAAATCTCATAATTAACATAATGTAGTTAGATGATGTAATCAATCAAGAATATCTCATGATGTAAAGTATAATCACAGAGTCTCAACACTCTAGTACTTAAATGTCCAAGAGTCTCAATGCTCAAATATGTAGGAGCCTCAATGCTCAAATATGCAAGAGCCTCAACGCTTAAATCTGGAAGAGTATGTTAGTACAACAAAATATTCATATTCTCACCATTGTTAAGGTTTTAGGATCATTGCAAATGTAATAGCACTATCTTGTATTGCATGTGTTTTCCAAATGCAACAATCTCTTGCATTTATATATAGAATGAGTCAAGAAGAGACATGTCCCTTCATGGGACATGTCTATTCATTACTATGTGATTAAAATAATGACAATTATGATTATATATATATATAATATCTCGAGTATTATATTTTCTCTAATATATATATATATATATAAGTATATATATACATCTCATATATACTAAATATATATATATATCTTCACTAGTATTGACTCATAGTGTTTATCCGACTAAAGCTACAAAACATTAACACTCCCTTTTAGTTAGGGAGGATAAATATATGATGAAGGGTGCTCCCCTTAATACCACAAACACATAACAGAAATAGAGAAACAACAATAATATGTAAGAACAGAAAATTGGCTTCTTATTATCTCCACAAATGTGAAATTACAAACTTTCAGAATTACAATATGTAAGCCATGTGGGCATTCCCTTACAATATTCTGTAGGACAAAGCCTCGAATCAATACCCAGATCTACTACTAGAACTGCCCTGGACAACACTACGGACCTTCTTTATATAGGCAATTTCCACCGCCCGAGAAGGTTCTAGAAATCTAGCCCTTAGGGCCGACCAAACTTAGAATTATTTTATTTTACAATTTATTACATCAAAGTCGGCTCAAAATGAGTTTTGAAACCCAAACAGAAATTTTGAAGAAAAATTATTTATTCGCCATTTCAGGTGACCCAACTTTCGAAGACCATAAGTCATCACCCGTTGACCCGATTGGCTATTATAACCCCATTCTGGAAACGCCACAAAGCACTCTACAGGCTTGACCCGCGCAAAGCGCCCGTCACCCAAATTTTCAACCTCATCCGGGGCCTCTAAAGCCTTCAAAACTGAGTTCGAAGTTTCTGTACCCTGCTGCCAATACCGAAAATCTTCAATATCTTCAAAACTAGACCTGATCTAGCCATGAAACTTTGCTGGCAGGCTAATATGACTGAGATGAACCTCCACATGTAAAATTAGAACATTCTGAGATCGTAAGACCAACTTACTAAAAATAGCAAGTTTCCATAAATAGCAACTCTGCACAAGATAGCCCTTATTGAATACAAAAACAGAAATATTTTTGGGTGATGCAAGATTGCCCTTACACCCAGGATGCTCCTGCATCAGACACCCGGGGTAATTTGATAAGTGACCCTGTCACGACTCAGGTGTGCAGAGGAAAACCAAGACGGTTAACCTCCTCCTTTGTTAGCCATGATGAATCTTCAATAGGTCGTCCTTTCCATTTGACCAAATACTCTTCATATGTCCTGTTCCTTGTGCTTCTGCCAACACGACTGTCCAGTATGTCTTCAATCTCCTTGATATCTGAACTGGTTGCTGGAATACTCCACTGTGCTGCTGCAACCTCATCTTCAACACCTCCTTCATGATACTCTGTCAAATCTGAAATGTTAAACACTAGTGAAATATTCAGCTCACTAGGCAATTCTACCTCATATGCATTTCTTGAATCATGCTTCTTCAATATCTTACATGGTCCAAACTTCTTCATTTTCAGCTTGTTATATGTACCAACCGGAAATCGCTCCTTCCGCAAATGAACCATGACTTCATCGCCAACCTGAAATTCTTTATGCCTCCTTTTCTCATCTGCCTTAGCCTTATACTGTGCATTCATCTTGGTAATATGCTTCCTCACCTCCTCATGGATGTTCTTCAAGTGTTCTGCAAAATCCTCAGTTTCAGCACTACTTATTTCTCCTTTATCTATCTTTCTCAACTCAGATGCATTTCTTGGACTACTTCCATATACAATCTGGAATGGTGATTTACCAGTGCTCCTATTGACAGAATTATTGTATGCAAATTCTGCCTGTGGTAAAATCAAATCCCATCCTGTTGGCTTATCTCCAACCAAACATCTCAGCAAATTTTTCAAACTTCTATTCACCACCTCTGTCTGTCCATCAGTCTGTAGATGATGTGATGAACTGAACTTCAAATCTGTCTTCAACTTCTTCCACAATGTATGCCAGAAATATCCAACAAATTTAGTGTCTCTATCTGAAACTATGGTCTTTGGCAAACCATGTAGCCTCACTACTTCTCTGAAAAACAATTCTGCTACATGAACAACATCATTACTCTTCTTGCAGGGAATGAAATGTGCCATCTTCGAAAATCTGTCAACCACCACAAAAACTGAATCATGTCCCTGCTGTGTCCTCGGTAAACCAAGAACAAAGTCCATACTGATATCCTCCCAAGGCTTCTCTGGTATAGGCAATGGCTGATACAACCCCGTATTCTGCTTCACTCCTTTCGCCATCTGACATACTCTGCAACTCTGTACAAACTTCTTCACATCTTGCTGCAATTGTGGCCAATAATAATTTTCACTAACCAAAGCAAGGGTTTTATCACGACCAAAATGTTCCGCCAATCCTCCACTATGCTTCTCCTTGATGAGATTCTCCTTCATAGAACTTCGTGGAATGCACAACTGACTCCCTCTGAATAGCATATCATCCTGGATGATGAAATCCAACCATTTCGTCCTGTCTAGAGTAACAGGTTCTGTACAAGCTTTCCAAGCTTCACCAAAATCAGGATCCTCTGGATACAAATTCTTGAGTTCCTTGAACCCAACCACCTCAATCTGCATCTCTGTCAGCAATAGTTGCCTTCTGCTAAGAGCATCTGCAACCCTGTTAGACTTTCCACTTCTGTGTTTCAAAACAAATGTATAACTCTGCAAAAACTCAACCCATTTCAAATGCCTCTGATTCAACTTTCCTTGACTATTCAAATATTGCAAAGCTTGATGATCAGTATACAAAACAAACTCCTTAGGAAGCAGATAATGTCTCCACTTCTTTAATGCCTGAACTATAGCATAAAATTCCTGATCATAGACAGAATATTTTCTCTTGGCATCATTTAACTTCTCACTGAAATAAGCAACAGGTTTACCTTCTTGGCTCATAACAACTCCTATTGCAGTACCACTAGCATCACAATCTACTTGAAACACCTTATTAAAATCTGGAAGTGCTAAAACAGGTTGTTCTATAACTTTTTGTTTCAACAATTGAAAACTCTTTTCTACCCCATTAGTCCACTTAAACTCTTTTCTATCCCTTCTCATTGTTTCAGTCAAGGGTCCACAAATACTGCTAAAATTTCTGATAAACTTTCTGTAAAAGCTAGCCAAACTATGAAAAGATCTTACCTCGGTAGCACTCCTTGGAGTAGGCCATTCAAGGATAGTCTGTACCTTCTCTGGGTCCATTTTTAGACCTTCTGCTGAAACTACAAATCCCAAATACACTAACTCTTTCTTCACAAAACTGCACTTCTTCAAATTAATCAACAATTTCTCATCTCTCAATTTCTTAAACACCATACGAATATGCATCATATGTTCCTCTAATGTCTTGCTAAAAATCAAAATATCATCTAGGTAAACAATGACAAACTTACCCAGAAATTCTTTCAGAACCTCATTCATGAGCCGCATGAAAGTGCTCGGTGCATTGGTTAGCCCAAAAGGCATGACTAACCACTCATACAGTCCTTCCTTTGTCTTGAAGGCAGTCTTCCATTCATCTCCTTCTCTGATCCGAATCTGGTGATATCCACTCTTCAAATCTATCTTTGAGAAATACACAGCTCCACTCAAACAATCCATAATATCATCCATTCGTGGCAATGGAAACCTATACTTGATTGTGATCTTGTTTATTGCTCTGAAATCTGTACACATCCTCCACTCTCCATTCTTCTTTGGTGCTAATACCGCTGGTACAGCACAGGGACTCAGACTCTCTCGAATCAACCCCTTCTGCAATAACTCGTGTACTTGTCTGTTCAACTCTTCACTTTCTGCTGGTGTCATTCTGTGTGCTACCTTGTTTGGCAAATTGGCTCTTGGAATCAAATCCATCTGATGACTGATCTTCCTTACCGGTGGTAATCCATCAGGTACATTATCAGATACAATATCCTGAAACTCATTCGACAAATCTGCAACCTCTACAGGTACATCCTCTACTTCTTCTTTACCAACTTTTGGAATTAAAGCAAAACACACATGCTCATGCCTCATACCATCTAAGAATTTTCTTCCATCAACAAATGTTATTCTTGCATTACCACATACCTTTTCTTCGGTCTCCTTCAATGGCTTTAGCTTATGTCGCACTCCATCCTTTGTCAGGGAATAGGTATTCGCACGACCATCGTGTACAACACATCTGTCAAACTGCCACGGTCTACCCAATAACATATGACATGCATCCACAGAGATGATGTCACATAGTACCTCATCTTGGTACCCGCCGATCTTGAACTTTACCAGGCACTGTTCACTGACCATGACCTTGTGGTCATCCTGCACCCAAGCAATCCGATATGGATGCGGGTGTTTCTGTCTCTTGAGCTTCAACTTTGTCACCATCTCTTCTGACACCAAATTGTCAGTGCTTCCACTATCGATAATCACATCACAGCATTTACCCTCACACTTGCATCGAGTGCGAAACAGGCTCCTCCTTTGTTCAGGTTTGTTCTCACCACTCAGCAAGACTCTTCTGTTAATTAGCGTTTCTCCTCTTTCAGCATCTTCAGAATTTGATGATCTAGCATCTTCATCTACATGTGCAACTCTGGCCTGGCCTTCATTTCTCTTGTCTGTTCTGCCTTGGCGCTGAGGACATTCAAATGCCCTATGACCTTCTTCTCCACAGTGAAAACATGTTCCACGGAAGCCTCCTCTTCCAGATCCTTGTCCTCTTCCTCTTCCTCTCTGATCTCTATTACTCTGATCTTGGAAACGATTGGAATTATTTCCTCTCTGATTCTGACTGCTACTGGCCTCATCCTTCTTTTTCGGATCTTCATTTCGGCCACCATATGACCATCCGCCAGATCTTCCACCACGACCTCTTCTATTTTGTTTGCTCTCAAACTTCTTGTTCAGCTTTTCCTCTACTTTTAGGGCAAACTGGTATGCCTCCTCAATACTGTTCATTCGAACCAGATTCAACTCCTCCTGAATGCTTGGCCTTAACCCATTAAGGTATCGGGCAACTTTCTCCTTATCAGCTCCTGCATGGCCTGTTCTGATGAGGAGTCGATAGAACTCCTCTGTATACTCCTGAACAGATCTTCCTGTTTGCTTCAAACTTTGCATTTTCTTTAGTAGGTCAAGCTCATAATCAACAGGAATGAACTGTCGCTTCAATTTATCCACCATCCGATCCCATCTTGTGATTTTATCTCTCCCTCTTCTATTTCGCTCCAACTGAATTTCTTGCCACCAGATCTTCACATGACCTTTCAATCTGGCTTTCGCAAATTTGACCCTATCAGGATCCTCAACATCTTCGTACTCAAAATATTCCTCACATTCATTGATCCAGTCGATCAATTCCTCTGGGTTAAGATTTCCAGAAAATGTAGGAACCTCAATCTTAGGTCTTTTCCCAATCTTGGAAATTGCCCGAAAAAGTCTTTCTTCCTCCTGGTTCACAATTTCAGCTTCTCCTTCTTGATATTCTTCTTCGGCTTCATCCTCGCTTTCGTCTCTGACATTAAGATTCATTCCTCTGCGAATCTCTTCTTGCAATGCTCGCACTTGTCTCTGTAGCTCTCTAACCTCAGGTGTCACAGCACCAGCTCTTCCGCCACGTTCTTTTCGTGGAGGCATTTTCGCGATGCGCGCTGAAACCCTAACCACGGTCTTGGTGCAAACTGCCTCACAGTCGGCGATCTGTTTACACACTCAAGAACTCCTGCTCTAATACCACTTGATGAAGGGTGCTCCCCTTAATACCACAAACACATAACAGAAATAGAGAAACAACAATAATATGCAAGAACAGAAAATTGGCTTCTTATTATCTCCACAAATGTGGAATTACAAACTTTCAGAATTACAATATGTAAGCCACATGGGCATTCCCTTACAATATTCTGCAGGACAAAGCCTCGAATCAATACCCAGATCTACTACTAGAACTACCCTGGACAACACTACGGACCTTCTTTATATAGACAATTTCCACCGCTCGAGAAGGTTCTAGAAATTTAGCCCTTAGGGCCGACCAAACTTAGAATTATTTTATTTTACAATTTATTACATCAAAGTCGGCTCAAAATGAGTTTTGAAACCCAAACAAAAATTTTGAAGAAAAATTATTTTCCGCCATTTCAGGTGACCCAACTTCCGAAGACCATAAGTCATCACCCGTTGACCCGATTGGCTATTATAACCCCATTCTGGAAATGCCACAAAGCGCTCTACAGGCTTGACCCGCGCAAAGCGCCCGTCACCCAAATTTTCAACCTCATCCGGGGCCTCTAAAGCCTTCAAAACTGAGTTCGAAGTTTCTGTACCCTACTGCCAATACCGAAAATCTTCAATATCTTCAAAACTAGACCTGATCTAGCCATGAAACTTTGCTGGCAGGCTGATATGACTGAGATGAACCTCCACATGTAAAATTAGAACATTCTGAGATCATAAGACCAACTTACTAAAAATAGCAAGTTTCCATAAATAGCAACTCTGCACAAGATAGCCCTTATTGAATACAAAAACAGAAATATTTTTGGGTGATGCAAGATTGCCCTTACACCCAGGATGCTCCTGCATCAATATATTACCTCATTGTAATATGTGAGTATAGATAATCATTTAAAGTTTATATCATTTTACTGATATTACGAGCAATACTCTCCAAGTATCAAGTCCATGATACTCACCAAGTACTCAGAGCAATGGTCTCCAAATATCAACTCACAAGATATTCACCAATTGCTCAAAATGATTATCATGATTAATAGTCTCCAAGTATCAAATCCATGATACTCACCCAAGTACTCAGAGTAATGGTCTCCAAATATCAAGTCCATGATATTCACCAAGTACTCAATGTGAGTATAGATAATCATTTTAAATTTATATCGTTTTGCTGATATTACAACTAAATGGCCCTCAAGTATCAAGTCCATGATCCTTACCAAGTACTAAGAGCAATGGTCTCCAAATATTAGCTTACAAGATATTCACCAATTGCTCAAAATGATTATCATGAGTAATGGTCTCCAAGTATCAAATCCATAATACTCACCCAAGTACTCAAAATATCTAGTATGGTATGCGCACTAGTATCACATATGTGATACTTACCATATAGACTGATCATGGCATGTCTACAGATATTACATCACATAATATCCACCATGAAGATCTCTAAATCATCTATGGTTTATTTAATGATATCAGCCTTATGATATCTACCATGATGTATAAGAGATCCTAATCATCGTGACATGTCCACGGATATCAAGTCACATGATATCCATCATGATAGAGATGTTGCAAAGTCGTCACCTCACAACATCAATCAAATACAAGTGTTCATTGTCGAAAAGTCGTCACCTTTCTCCAATGTTCACAGGAGGGCCCATAAGTCCTGGAGTTACACACATGAAATCCACCTTGACTCATCTCAGAGGGTGGATCCATCATGGCTCATCACAAAGGGTGGAAGCAAGGGCTTTCACCTTAGACTTCTCTCTCAAAGAGAAGAATGCAATAACATACAAGATAATAGATCACAGATGTTAACACTCCTTTTCATCTAAGGCTTCATTCTCCATCATACCAAGTTTATCTTGAAATTATACAACCTTCTCTCTAGCAAGAGACTTGGTGAGAATATCAGCCATATGCTCTATAGTGATAATGTACCTTGAATAACATACTTATGCACTATATCTCTTATATAGTTTACATCACTCTAGGTGAACCCCAAGTTATGTAGGAGTTAGCATAAAGGCATTTCAACCAACACACATGGGATTCAATCTCATGATCATAGTCCTCTAGATGCTCCTTTTAAGGTCTTGTAACAACCTCCTCACCTCCTCGTCCAAGGTTGTTTTTAGATGAACTATCATACTCCCTCTGAATCTAATATCAACCTTCTGCAAGCAAGTTGTGTCTTTGTTTTTTAGTCTGCGTTAAGCTCTTTTCTTGAATGCTCAACCATCTATCTAGGAATATCTTGACCTAGATATCTGCATAAAAGCCTTCTAGCTCACATACATGGAACTACATCATTTGAATCGCAATTCTTTTTCCTTTTATAGTTTCCTGGTCACTAGGGAAACCATCTCGATATGGTTTACTCCCTCTGAATCAATATGACCAAGATCCTTGGAAATCAAATAAGGCAGATCCTCTAGATGTTGTACTGACTCCCTCTGAAGCTTTGAGTACTAACATCAACATTTAACTTTCTTGTCCAAGGTTTCCTCTGATGGTTCGCTAGACTTCTTCTGAATGTGATATCAACCTTCTAACTTTCTCGTCCAAGGTTTCCTCTGATGGTTCGTCAGACTTGTTCTGAATGTGATATCAACCTTCTGACCTTCTCGTCCAAGGTTGCTTCTGTAGGTTTGTCCCTCTAAATGATATTTTCTTTCTTCGAAGAAATGTTTCAGCCATCAACTCAATCCCATGAATGCAAGCATCAAGCTCTTTCTCTCTTGAATGCAATCACATATGTCTCTTGATTTGTCCTGAAAGTATTGCAGATAGAGATTACAAATAGTTCATAAAACTAAACTATACTGAAGAGAAATACCAAAAATAGAAGCATGAAAGATTTACTAACCATTAGTATAGCATGAATTACAAACTCAAAAATTATGTGCATTAATAAAACATGAAATATTTATCTTTTATAAATTTCAAGTATTTCATTCTGTAAGGTGAGCCCATATAGAAAATATCATGCAAATTCACAAAATGATGTCGCCTCTCTTGAACATTACCATGATTCTTCACATGACCTATCTTGAATATCCAAAGGTTCTATACACTATGACAACCTTCAATATGATCAGAACTTCCTTCAAGAGGTTAGGCTTTTAAAGAAGGAACCTTGCTCTTTTACAGATTTTTTTTTTTTGCATAGACTTGTACACAATCGGTCATAACTTTTTAACTTGACATTTTCTCTCTAATCGCTCCGGTGAGATTCTTCTAAATTTGTTTATGACCAACATATCCAAAATTTAGCAAAATCCAATGGTGCATTTGTGAGACATGGTCCTCGTACTAAGACTGTATTTTCTGAGACAGTCACACATTCACCATAAAAAAACTACTCTCTTACATTTGCTACTTGGCTTTGATACCATGTTAAGGTTTTAGGATCATTGCAAATGTAATAGCACTATCTTGTATTGTACGTGTTTTCCAAATGCAACAATCTCTTGCATTTATATTTAGAATGAGTCAAGAAGAGACATGTCCCTTTATGGGACATGTCTATTCATTACTATGTAATTAATATAATGACAATTATGATTATACATACATACATACATACATACATATATATATATATATATATATATATATATATATATATATATATATATATATATATTATATCTCTTGAGTATTATATTAATTTCTCTAATATTTACATTATATATATATATATTTAAGCTAAGTTGTAGGTACGGCAGGTTTGCCTCACCGTTTCCAGAAACGATATGTACTGGAAACTGGTACGCTCAAAAAACTTTTTGCATTTGTCTAGGATTTGATTTTTATGAGTCAACTGTTTCTCACGAATTTCGGCCATATTCCGATGAATCTAAGGTGAATCGGAAGTTTCCAAAACAAATCCGAAGTGTTCAGCCATTTTTTGCAGTCATGAAAAAGAAACCTTCTAAAAACGTTTTTCTTTCGTTTTTTGCGGTCACGAAAAAAAACCTTCTAATTTTTCGTGACGATTTGCACAATAAAATGGTGAACATCCAAGACCAGGAACACCACATTTTCGTCGGAGCATTTGTAGAGAGATTTGGCAGGAGGCGGCATACACAAGTGAACACACGGTGATTTTTTTTGGCATACCCAGGCGCACGGTATTGTTTTTTATTTTTGAAGAATGAATAATATCGATGTATTGTTTTTCATTTTCGAACAATGAATAATGTTAATGTTATAAAAAGTTAAAATCTTTATTAATAATTTTAATAAATTATGGCGGCCTGCAGAATAGAGGTGCACGGTATTGTTAAGTTAGATTCTTTATTAATAAATTTAATATATTATCGCAGGAATAGAGGAATGCATTGCAAGATTTTTTTTAAGCGCTGAATAGTCTTAATTAACAGTTTGACTTCTATATCCGCTTTCAAATTATTATTATTATAATTCAGTAATACACGTTTTATTTTCTTTGATGTTTTCTAAAATTTAATTATAATATAATCATTATTATTTAATATGTATTTTCAAATTTTTATTTCTTGTTTTATACTTATTAAATTATTATTAATATAATATTTGTAAATTGTTATTAACATTTATCATTTATGAATTTTACTTATGGTTTTAGTTTATAATTTTAATCAAATTTTATATTAATTTAATAATATACTTAATAATTTGAGTCTTCGTAGATATTATTTACATATTAATTTACAATGTATTGTTAAATATTCAATAGTTTTATTTTATAAGTTGGTTAATTTTATAGGTTCAATAATTTTATAATATAATAATATTGATTATAATTTATATTATTATTAGTTGTATAATGTAATCATTATTATTATACATTTTATTTTATAGGTTATAATTATTTTATTTTTGTTAATATATTAATAATTAATAGGTTGTATTTTATTTTATTATAATTAATTTTTGATAATAGATCAAATATTTGGCATTTATTGTTTAATAATTGTTTTTTGAATTTGTTGTTAACAGGATAATGGCAACCAATGCTAGCTCTTCGACCTTCAAAACCGATCCAAATTGACCTTTATGGAAATATGTACAAATGGTAGAACAAGTAAAAGGGGGCGGAACATTTGTTTGGATATGCAACTTTTGTAATGTGAGGTACAAAAGTTCATACACGTGTGAGAGCCACTTATGTGCGATTCCCCAAGAGGGTATCAAAGCATGTCCAGGAGGGGATAAAAATGGATTACCACCTCAACAAATAGTAGGATATATTAGAGAGCAAGAGGAAGCAGATGCAAGAGTTTCTCGTGGCACAAACCATCTTTTGAAGAAAGGGAAGAGATCAAGTAGGCCTCCTCCATCTCATAGTGACTTTCCTGATGTCGTAGTAGAGAGCCACCCGTTTTTGGGTAGAATTGAAGAACCTGTTAATGTGAAGAGAAGCAAGGGGCCATTAAAGAAAGCATTTAAGAATGATGCTAGAGAGATTGCAGATGAAAGTGTTGCAAGATGTTTATATGCAAATGGTTTGTCATTCAATGTTGTACGATCACCATACTGGCAGGATATGTTGAGAAAAGTAAATGAGGCTCCACAAGGGTATGTGGGACCAGGTTATGAGAAGGTGCGCAACACCTTGCTAGCAAAGGAGGTAAAAAGCATAGAAAATGCATTGGCTCCCATTAGAAATTCATGGAAACAAACAGGGGTGTCAATTATTTCTGATGGGTAGAAGGATGCCAAAAATCGGCCATTAATCAATGTGATTGCAGTGTGTCCTAAAGGAGCAATGTTCTTAAAAGCTATGGATTGTGAAGGACAGGTGAAGGATGCACAATTTATTGCTAACATCTTTATACAATGCATTCAAGATGTGGGCCCTCAAAATGTTGTCCAAGTAATAACAGACAATGCAAAGAATTGTAAAGCTGCAGGCATGCTGATTGAGACACGGTTTGAACACATATTTTGGACACCTTGTGCTGTACACTCTCTCAACCTTATGCTACAAAAGTTGGGTAGGAAAATAAATTGGATCAAAAAAATTTATGTAGAGGCTGAAGAGATCCAGATGTTCATCACAAACCATCACATGTCACAAGCCATTTTTAGATCATTTTCACAGTTGGAGTTGCTAAAGGTAATTGAAAGTTTGAAACACTTCAAATTTTATATTTTATATTTCTCATTAATAATTATAAATTTAGTTTTTAAATTTGAGCACATCTATGTATTTTGCCTTGCCTTTGATTTTAATTTTTTTTGTATTGAATAGGTTGCGGAGACCCGATTCGCATCCAACACAATCGTCTTGAGGCGACTTGTGAAGGTGCAAGAGTCACTTGCTAGCATGGTTATTAGTCAAAGCTGGTCACTATAGAGGCAATTTAGTACTAAAAGGGCAACAAATGGAAAACGGATGATCCTAGATGACACTTGGTGGGAATTAGTGGAATATCTTCTTAGTTTCATTGAGCCAATCATGAGTATGATTCGTTATACCAACATGGATCATCCATGTTTGGGAGAGGTATATGATGGAATTAACTCAATGATTGAGAAAATAAAACTCATCATTAATGAAAAAGAGCAAGACCCTAAAGAAACTTTCTTCAAAGAAGTATAGGCAATTTGCGTTGATCGGTGGAATAAAATGACCACCCCACTTCATCTTCTTGCATTTGCATTGACCCCAAAATTTTATAGTGATGAAATCCTTTCTATGCCATCAAGGGTGCCACCATACAGAGATACAAAAGTTAGTGAAGGGTGCAGGAAAGCATTTACAAAACTCTTCCCTGACCGTGAAATGGAGGATTTAGTAACAAGTGAGTTTGCTGATTTTGTAGCTTCCAATGGCCAAAGTGCTTCCACTCTTCGTGACAAGTATACAAAGGATGCTCATGCTTGGTGGTACCTCAATGGTCATACGTCACCACACCTCCAAGCTCTTGCAATTAAACTTTTATCACAAGTAAGTTTCATTATTTTTGTTGCATTCTCTAAATTTATTTTGTTTACTATTTCTAAATACTAAAAATAACAAAATTATTAACTTCAAATTTAAAGTTTGATTTACAAATATTTATCCCTCTCACTTTGTTTCAATAGGTTGCTAGTTCCTCTTCATCTGAGCGAAATTGGAGTACATACTCCTTTATCCATTCAGTGAAATGCAATCAATTGGCAGCGAGTAAGGCAGAAGAGCTAGTTTATGTGCATTCCAACTTGCGCCTTCTTACTCATAGCCAAAATGAGTACAAGGAAGGGGGCATAAAGTTGTGGGATGTAGATCTAGAGCGAACTGATTTGGATTTTTCAGCTGCAACACAATCTTTACTAGATGTGTAGTTAGATAGCCACAGTCCTAGAGCAAGCGGTAGTGGGGTTGCATGCGGTTCTGCTAATCCACCGACATCATCTAATGTCAATGATGATGTTGATGTTGATGTTGATCTTATATGATGCCTAATTAGTAATTAGTAATTGTGTTATTCTAATGTTGAACCAATGAACAATGAATTCAAAATAAATATCATAACATTAAGTTTCGACAAATTGATATCAAGTTAGTATCATTGTAATTTACTTTTTAGTTTGTAATTTTTATGGTAGTTCCCAGTTTTGTTTAACATGCATGATATGTGACATTCTGAATTTTATTTTTGTTTTTACTGTTAAGGCAGCAAATATGTATATATTTATGATTTTCATTGTCTTTTAGTATGGACGTACCCAACCCCCCCCCCCCCCCAAAAAAAAAATAAATCATACCCACGTATCCGTACCGGCAACTTAGTATTTAAGTATATATATAAATCTCATATATACTAAATATTTATATACATATCTTCACTAGTATTGACTTGTGTTTATCCGACTGAAGCTACAAAACATTAACAACCATGCCAAGTTTATTTCTAAAATGATCAATTTTTTTCATAGCAAGGGGTTTGGTTAGAATATCTGCAGTTTGTTCCTCAATACAGACATATTTTAATTTAATAGCTTTCCTTTCTACCATGTCTCTAATATAGTGATACGGAATTTCAATGTGTTTGGATCTGTTGTGGAACACGGGGTTAATAACAAGTTTAATACAACTTTGATTATCACAGTGAATAACTATAGGTTCCAAGGGTTGACCAAATAATCCTACAAGGAGTTTTCTTAACCAGATTGCTTCTCGGGCTCCTAAGGAGGCAGCAATATACTTAGCTTCAGTAGAGCTTCGGGCAACAGAATTTTGTTTCTTTGTGAACCAAGAGATCATAGCTGACCCTAAGCTAAAACAACATCCTAAAGTACTCTTATGATCTGATGAGCATTTGGCCCAATCTGAATCTAAGAAGCCGTAAAGTTCTAATTTCTCATTTTTATATAATAAGCCATACTCTATGGTTCCTCAAAGATATCTTAAAATGTGTTGGAGTGCACTCATATGAAGTTGTTTTGGTTCTATCATAAATTGACTTAGAATATTTACAGCATAACATATGTCAGGTCTAGAGTTGATTAAGTACATTAAGGATCCAATAATTTGTCTATAAAGAGTAGGATCTGTCAATTCTGAACTAGACATAGCTTCTCTCAACTTGAGAAGGTTTGTTTCCATGGGGGTTGACATAGGTTTGCAGTCCATCATGCCAAATCTTTTTAATATATCAATTGTGTATTTACCTTGATTTAAGATGATTTCATTAGATTGTTGCCACACTTCTAAACCAAGGAAGTAGTGAAGGATTCCTAGGTCCTTCATTTCAAATTCCTTTGCAAGATCTAGTTTGCACTTTTCTATGAGCTATTCTTCACCTGTAATTAGAAGATCATCCACATATAATACTAAAATTAACATATCACCATTTGTAATCCTAAGGTATAAATTAGGGTCTACATCATTCTTAGAGAATCCTAATCTGAGAAGATAACGATCTATCCTTTCATACCAAGCTCAAGGAGCCTGTTTGAGCCCATATAGTGCTTTCTTGAGTTTACATACGTGAGATTTTTGCTCATAAATAATGAATCCTTCAGGTTGTTTTAAATAAACTTATTCTATTTCTTTATTTAGAAAAGTAGTTTTCACATCCATTTGATGAATCTTCCATCCTTTGGATGCTGCAATGGCAATTATAGTTCTAACAGATGTATAACGTGCAACAGGTGCAAAGGTTTCTTCATAGCCAATTCCTTCCTTTTGGGAGAAACCTCTAGTTACAAATCTTGCTTTATGTTTTTCTATACTTCCATCTGCAACATGTTTTATTTTGAATATCCATTTAGAAGATACTACAGATTTGTCTTTAGGTCTAGGGACGATGTCCCAAACATCATTCTTAATACTGGATATATATTCTTCTATCATAGTATCTTTCCATGCCTGGTGGGAGAGAGCCTCTTCAGAAGAGGAAGGTTCTAAATCTATGATCTCACTCATAAATGCAGTATAGTTAGTATATCTCTTTGGTCTTTTACTTTCCCTAAATGTTCCTGGAGGAGTTGCATAGTTGTTTGCATCTTCCAACATCTTTGTAGCCCAAAGTGGCCTCTTCTTGTTGATAGTGGAAGAGCTAGGAATGCATGGGATATCTATAGGTTTAGGAGCATCTTCAGTGATCTCATTTCTCTCCCTCTGAATCTCGGAAGGTTGAATTTTATCAATGGATTGAGATAAATTATTATACTCATATGAATTATCCTTAGATTTTGAGAAGACAAGGTCTTCTTCAAATATTACATCTCTACTCAATTTGATTTGATTTTGACCCGGAAAGTAGATTCTATATGCTTTGGCTGAATCACTGTATCCTACAAGTATACCTTTCTTTCTTGATGGTTCTAATTTAGATCTCTTCTCTTTAGGAATATGGAAGTAAACAGGACATCCAAAGATTCTTAGGTGATTGATGTTAGGTTTGTTCCCACTAAATGCTTGTTCAGGAGCCTTATTTTTCTAAGGATGAATTAGGACATCTGTTTTGAATATAGACTGCAGTGTTAGATGCCTCAACCCAAAGTGGAGTGAGAAGATCTTGGTCGTGAAGCATAGCTCTTGTAGCTTCTATAATGGTTCTATTTTTCCTTTCTGCAACACCATTTTGTTGGGGACTATAAGGAATTGTAAACTCACTCTTAATTCCTGCTTTTTTACAGTAGGTGCTGAAGACCTCAGAAGTGTACTCGCCTCCATTATTTGATCTAAGAACTTTTATCCTTTTGTTGGTGAGATTTTCTATTAGAGATTTAAACTCTTTAAGTTTCTTGAAAACTTCAATTGATTCTTTGCTTCTGAGAAAGTATATCCATGTTTTCCTAGAGAAATCGTCCACAAATATAATATAATATAGACATCCTCTTATGGATGGTACAAACATGGGCCCACAAAGGTCACAGTGTGAATGATTTCTAGAATTTCTGTAGTTTTACTTTCACTGTTGTTAAAGGTAGTCTTAATATTCTTTCCTAGAGAGCAACCTTTACAGGCACCTTCATGTTTTAAGGGTAGGTTAGGAAGACCTACAACTAGATTGAACATAGATGATAATGTCTGAAAATTTAGGTGACTTAATATCCTATGCCATAGTTCACAAGGATCAGTGGATGCAACTGAGAGAGCTTGAAGAGAGGTTGTATCAAGCTTGTATAAGCATTCATGACGAATTCCCATAGTATAGGCTTGTTTTAGATTTGAGCTTTTAGGCCATGCCAATACTTTCCCTTCCATAAAGGTGATTCTATAGCCTTTATCCTCAGGGGCTGATATGGAGACAAGATTTCATTTTATGCTTGGACATATAAGACATCGGATAGTTGAAGGGTTATCCCAAATTTCAATTGGATAAGACAATTCCCAATTCCCATGATAGGATAAGTGGTATCATCTCCTATGGTGACTTCTTCTCTACAGGTTTCTATAAATGAATCTAAATTCTCTTTGAATCCAGTTATATGCCTAGAAGCTCCGCTATCAATAACCCAAGAATATCGATTTGATGTTTGAGTTGATAGGGCAGAATAGAGGGCTAGATTATCCATATTTCTAAGCCTTAAAAGTTTGAGATTTTTTTCCTAAAATCTGAGATGGATCTTTTCTACCTTGGCTCTGATACCATGTTAATATATTAAGATTTATGTAAGGAAAAATACAATCTATAGATAGCTTTTAAGACTGAAAATAAGAATGACATAAATTAAGGAAAGGAGAAGATAATACCCGTTTTGTAGCAAGTAATTCCTTTTCACCTTGAGCCTAATGTTCTTCCATCTTCAGCTGCATATCTCCTTCTGATATGTATGAGAAATGAATAATTATTATTCAGTTTATGTTCGGATCTGCTGGTGGTGCGAATTTCCTTGACATGTTATGTCTTCTATGTCTTTAATAATTCGCACCACAAGTCACATATATATATGTGTGAAGACATCCTTAATATCAATGGTAAAGGCCGACCAAAATCGGCTAGTTCGCATAAAATTTAACACAAGTTGTCCCTTGTGGACAATATGAAGTCGTCCCTCTAGGACAATACAAAGATGTTTATTATCCTTCATTCAGAGTTTAATACAATAATTAATGAGATGTATGTTGAGATAAATAATAAATAATAGGTATATTATTTATTATTCATCTCAGCATACATGTCATTGATTTGATCTTTTCGAAAATGCCACAAATATCAACATTATGAAGGGGCCATCTTTCTTTAGTGAGTGGATACGAAAATATTTCCTTAAATTGGTTCCGACGAATATCATCACTCTCTTTCTTGGTATTGATATCCAAAGTCCTGTTGGAGTTGGCACACCTCTCTCATTTGTAATAGATGAGATGGCTAATCCACACATCGTTGCCGTCTTCTGGCTAGTATTACAATACACATAAACACAAAGCAACATTCAAATCCTACACCTACCAAGCAATTGGGATTGTTCGTATTGACACACCTATTTATTTTGCAATACATAAACTCTATATAATGTTGATGTTTATAGCTTCGACCAGATAAAATGATCATAATATTATATGCAATATATTAATATATATATAATGATGGATATTATTATTATATTAATATACATATTTATAATATTGAATTAAACATCATTGAATTGATATTATTGTTATGCAGATAAATCAAATGAAATAATATTAATGCATATTGATATATATATAATGATCTTATTATATATATCAAATAGTTGATAAAATATCTTACCCCGATTAATATCGGGTGAGCATACTGTATGGCAGTTTAAGTTACAGTGTATTGTGACTATTATGTATTAACAGTCACAATACTATCGTGACTGTTATTACATAACAGTCACGATAGTGACTACACAATCCCTAATCAGCATTATCGACTGACTTATGTCAGTAAACTTGGCAGAGATAACATTGTATCGGTTTACACAAGGTTACCGATCAGTCTCTGTGCCATACGATTTCATTACCTTGCTTAACGGTTGATGTGTATTGTTTAATATATGTTATCAATCGGTCTTCATGCTATGACTTAACAATATCGGTTGCTTTGTGAAGTATTGTCATCGGACATTAATATTCGGTAGTTATGAATTGGCACTGATTAACATTTGTGGAAAGACATGTTGATGAACAGACATGTCTCCACGTGTGGAGACACGTCTCTTCATCAACATGCCTTCACTTATATATATAGATAATTCTTGATTGGAGAAATATATATAATGGAAACAATACAGTCTTTCTTCTAAGAGATGCAGAGTTATAATATAATACTATTAGATATATCTGTAATATATATACATCTATTGTGATTATATGTATCACACATACTAAGTTGAGATAAGAAAAATTAAAAGCCATATGTTCTTGATCCAAAACTTAACATATAAGACATGCTACAAGATTATGGAATGAGATCTGGTGGAACTGCAAAGCTTGAAGTTCAATTGTTTTTTGAAGAAGTATACCATGTTGTCGTCAAGGTGGCTCCTATAACCTATATTGATTCCAATCCTACCAAAGGCCTTTGAAGAGACTCTATCATGCATATAGGACACGTGACATACAGATGGAAATCTCCAATCCTAAAAAGAATTTGTGTTGACACTTACTAAATCTATTGACCCTGAACTCATTAGGAAGGTCGTGGTATTTGTGAGGGTCCACGATACTATTTAGATTTATCTTTCTTGTGTGCAGGGAGCTGTTGAAAAGATTGAAGAATTGGAGTGAGGAACTCAAATAAGATATTTTAAGAAAGGAAGGTAGTAATTAAGATCAAAATCTTTTTTTCAAACGAAATATTTTGAAGATACCAACATTGAAAGGTAACAATATGAAGATTGGAAATATCCAAGGTCAAAGAATCACCAAAAACAATTCACTCAGTGGAATCAACATTCGAGCTAATATTGTTAAAATCTTGATAATCCCATGAAACGGGTTTTGTTTGAGGAAAGATAATGTGGTGTTGGAAAGAATATAGGCTATGGTGAAAAACCCATTTCTCTCATATCTTAGTATCCAAAGGGTATTATGGTGACCATGGGAAATGAGGTAGTTATATGAAGGTCACCAAACTTGACCATGATCTCAAAGATCAATTATATAAATGGCCAGTGAATATTTGCTCCAACATTTTGACCCAAATATTGATGACTCCCATCATGAGCCTCACCCCTGCCCACCACCACATGATGGAAATGAGTCTTTTGAAATGTTTTGTACAGAGAAGCTAACAATGAACATATCTTAATCCTTGATAAAGTCAGAAAAGATATTGATAGATTCATTGAATAGGTTAGAAGGTGCCACTTGTAATCAAATAGAGAGTGCCAAACAATTGCATGAGATTGTGAAAGGATTATGCTACTTAGGAAGACCAAGAGTTCATAGAAAGAAAAAATTCTTACTAGATGTAGATGGAGTGCGTATCCTCAAAGGCCAAGTCATTATTGAGCAGGTAATGCATGGATCAAGAGAAGATACAGTGCACATCTCAATTCAAGACATAACTTGGTTTTTAATTGAAGTTATAGGTTTCATATTGCCTATTTGTAAAAAGTGACTTATGTTACTGTACCAGAAAGTTTGAATTTGGACAATTTATATACAAGTTAGGCAAGCCTAACTTGTTCCCAAAAGTTAGTTACAAAAAGTGATTACTTTGGTAGTTATGCAAAGTGATCTAGGTGGTTACAAAAATTGGTTATGAGTTACTTATCAGGGAGAGCCTATAAATACAAGTCTAATTCAAATGCAAAGGGAGACTTACAGAGGGTAAAACTCTGGAGAATTTTCTAGAGAAACTATGTGAGAACTTTTTATGATCATACTTTGTACCGAAGGGTTTTTGAGCTTTTATATTTCCAAATGCATAATCAAGAATGCATTGAGTTTGTATGTCTGAATGTATTCATGAGTTATTATTATTAATTTTTCACTTAATTTAGTTATCCCTTTATGAATTGGTGGAATACATTGTTTTCAGTTCAATGATCTATGTAATTGGTTTGATGAAACATATCATTTCTTGGTTTCTTGACTTGTATGTGCTAGTATAGCCCATCTCTTCGTATGTTGAGGTTCGTTGTGTTCTTTCATCATCATTGCATATCAAAACATACTTTATCATGAGAATCCCCCTGTTATTGTTATCATTTATGGTCCTATTTGGTATTCGTATCTCTTCGAGTAGGGTTTCTGTTATCCATCCTCTTTTAGTTTTATGTTTTCTCTTTTATGTACTTTCAGGTTAAAAGTACACAAAAATCCTAAAAACCTCCATCATATTGAGGGAGCGGCCCCTCTCAAATACAGAGGAAGATTGTTATTCCATCACGATCTCTCCAACAGTTGGAATGGTTGTCACTGCTCTTTTGGCAAACAAGGTTAGAGAAACAATCGCAGTGAAACATCTGTTTTTTAACAATAGTCTATGGTTGTAAGGTCAACCTAAGAAAGTGCTATGAATCCACGGAAGAGATTCATTATATTAACTGATTCAACATGCAATTTGTTCCACAGATTTGGTGTTTGCATTCTGTATACAATACAGGGACAATGTGATATCTTGGATAGATGCGAACATGACAAACATGCCAGGCATTAGGTTGGTTAACACAGCCTGTTTGTCCAAAATAGAAGGCGCAAATTTTAGAATATTTAAAATCGAACTTGTCAGTAAAAACTCCATCATTGTAATAGAAAATCTGCCAAACACAAGGCCTCCATGTTCACCTAACTGAGAATCTGGGAAACTTTCAAATTCCATCTTCAGTAACCTCTAACAGTAGGCAGCAATAGAAGGATAGCATGAAAACAAAGCAAAAAGAGACATTTAAGGGTTTTGGTTGAGAATCTGCCTTTTCTGTGTTGTTTACTATTCTGAATTTTTTTTTTTGGTTACCTTTTTAAAGGATTCCTGAAAAAAGGAACCACCCACCAGGAGTGGCAACATGTTATAAACTTATAAGTCATTTTCATCTAACCTAAGGGAGCATCTATTGTTAGAATTCAGTGGTATTTTGTTTTGTTATTGTGAGCTATTGCAATTTGCTACTGTGCTTAGAAATAAAGGTTAATCAGCTACAGTTTCTTACAGTACAATTGTTGAAGTGAATTCTATATGATTTGTAAACTAAGGTGTGAAGTGTAAACCCTCAATATTTTGATAATGTGTGTGGCATACTTTTATTTCACTGAGATGACTTTTCAATTCTTGATGATAATATCCTGTATTAATGTTTAATTGTTTTATGTCTTTTGACTCTTTTCTAGTCTTGTTTACAACTTAATGCTGCTTTTGCTTTGTTCCAGAGATGGTCTCTTATCAGAAAGCGCAATGTTGTTTCAAGTCAAAGTAATCTTGGAAATTCAAGCACTTTGTCCGGACCTGTAGATCTGCCACATTCTACAGCTCAGGTTGTTCCAGTAACTGGGAGCATATCATCAGGCGCTAGTGTAACTGTGCCTGTTGGTCCAACAATTGCTGGTATTTTAGTCTTGTCTTTTGGCTTCTTCCAACTTAGTTTCTCTATTTTTCAATTGGGATATCATGTTTAGCGGCACATTATTGAGTAATTTGCATACACTTAGGTTGAGCTATGAATAAAATAAAATGAATAAACCATTTTCATGCCCAACAGTCACTGGAAACACAACTGGCACAACAGCTGTAACAATACCTTCCAGCTCATTGACACTGCCGACTACTTCAACTGGGTCAGGGAGCTGTTTAATCCATTCAACTGCCAGAACAGCATCAGACAACACTCAATTGCAGTTATCTCAAGGTCATCAAGGCCTAGAGCAAGGGCCTCTTCATGGAATTGCTGGTTCTTCAAGTCTCTGTGCCATACTTCCCTCTGTAAAGTCTAGACCTAAGAGCAAAAAGAATGCAGCTAATAAATCAAGTACAGGTCGCATGATTAGTCCTATGCCGCCTCCGGCCACAACTGCAGCCATGCCATCAGTTTCAACACCAGCAAAAACTGCAGTGTCCATACCTGCTGCGAGCCCTGGTTCTGGAAGATATGGGATCAATCCAGCCAGTCAATCTGGTATAAGTGAAGCATTAGGTCATGGGAGCTCAATGCCATTGAGTGGTCCTCATCCATTGGTACAAGCTGCTGCAGTTGCAGCTGGAGCACGAATAGCTCCTCCATCAGCTGCTGCCTCTTTACTTAAAGCTGCACAGTCTGGGAATGTTGTGCATTTTGGAGTAGGAGGAGTTCAATTGGCGAAATCCGGATATGCCACTCAGGCAGGGACTGCATGCGGGACAGCAGATAGCATTAGGTCAAGTAATGTTTGTATTAGTAGCAGTGCAAGGGCATCATGTGCTGCTGGTAGTAATATGAGGGCTTCAAATGTGCATTACATCCGAACTGGATCAGTCTCATCTCCTCCTGTTTATACAGGTGTAATGCCAAGTATTCAGAGATTGCCTCCTTCACAACCAAAGGGTCATACAGTGAAAGCTGCTACAACTGGCCCATCAATTCTCCAATCTTCTAGGGTTAATCTGCTAACGGGAACAACTTTTCCATCAAAACAAGCTTTTGAAAGCTGTGGTGCTTCTCAAGCACAAAGCAGTGGTCCTTCTCCATCCAACATTTCTGTTCTCACTAGCAAAGGAAATTTGAAGTCTCAAATTGTCCCATCTATTATAGAGGCATCACAAACTTTTCAATCAGATTTACATTTGAAACCTTCAGTGAGTGATACCATCTTATCAGTACCTCCAATATTAACTTCCACTGCCAGTCAGATGTCTACTGAGCAAGCTGCAGCCATTTTACAGCCAGCTGGTGAAATCTGTAGTGGAGCATCAAGTTCTTTATCGACATCCAATTCCCCTTGTCCAGAGATTGAGCCTTGCCAATTTACTAATGCCCCTGCTGACATAAGTTCTGTCCCAACTATATCTGAGGATATTATTGTAAATGCTGTTGTAACAATTCAAGAGGATAAAATCATTGAGCTGAAAAATAATTCTTTATCTACTACAAGTGGAAGTTCCCAACATCAGGCATGCTCTGAAAGGCGTACTCCTGGGGAAACAGCAGCTAGCACTGAAAAGCATACGCCCAGGGAAACAACAGCTAGCTCTGAAAGGCATATGCCTGGGGAAACAGCAGCTAGCTCTGAAAGGCATATGCCTGGGGAAACAGCAGCTAGCTCTGAAAGGCATATGCCCGGGGAAACAGTAGGTAGCTCTGAATGTGCTGATGTCAGACCCACAATTGAGGTACATAATGAGAATGAAAGTGAAAAAAATGTAGAAATCAAAGGTATGCCAGGATCACCACCTGTTGCTTCACACCAAAATGTGTCCAGCTCAGCACAAAATGATATTTCTGATGACAGTTCTGTTGTAAATGGAAGGTAAGGTAGATTATGTGAATTCTTGTTTGCAGATTGATGTAAGTTCTAATAAAATATTGTTGTGAAGCTTCTTATTGAATAAGCATCTATCTTTTTGTGATGCACACACTGATGAATGGTAGAAGTGAAACAATGGACTCCTTGACATATATGACCTAAGATAACAATTTATTTATTACTTTACAGAAATAATTTTTACAGTAGCTGACTGGTGCAATGTTTGTAGAAGTATGATTTGCATTGGGAATAATTATATGACAGTGCTGATTCCTAGTTTCTTTATCAATTTGATTCCACTTGGGATGTAGTACATGTTATAAAACTTTTGAATCCATATTGTTACATAACTAAAATTACAAACCAAAGCAGGTCAAGCTCAATTTTCAGATTATAGAGGCATGATTTAATTTTCATAATGTCTGTCAGTACATAACGTTAGGGCCTTTGTTGGGCATATGTAAGTGACAATTTGATGACATTTAACACCTGTTAACTGATCGAGCAAACCTATGTTATACAAGAATTTAACGCCATGCAGGAGAGCACCAAACTTCTGCTTGTAATGGCTAACAACTGCTCATTAACATCTGGATTGGCACTTTCAGTGCATATGATTGTCAACAATTTCCAGTAAGGAAATCAAACGGAATAGATTTTATGATAAATAAATTTCCTAGAGAGGGAATTATATCCAATTTTTCTGGCATCTGGTTTTTCAATTGTTCTAGATGCAAATAGAGATGCTGGATTATTATTTGTGATGACATTGTTATGTTCAAAGATAAGAGACACTGACTGAGATAAAAATGATGAGATTAGGTCCTCACGCTTTGTATACATTTGTGAGATTAGTTTCTTCCCATAGAATACATGTTGCAATGGGTCCGTGGATCATAAATGTTCTATAGTCTTGATGGTTTTTCTAGTTATAAAGTTTTAGTAGCAAGGAAGAATATACAAAAACTTTTACATTCCCCATTTCTTTCGGAACATATATGAGGTTGTCATTTGCTCTCATGAATGCTAATCTCACATTTGAAAGAACAATATCATGCATTTTAGCTATGTTCCACATTGTTTTGGGGGCGGGAATGGTGAGATGGGAGGGATGCATTTCAGGAATGACAGTAGAAAGGCTGGTTTTTTGGGGATGGTAGTATTAAATATATGTAAAGGGTAATATTATATATTTAACACTAAACCCTAACCCTAACAATAATTCGGGGTAGGATTTGTGGCAAGGGACAGTTCCGGGACATTGTGGCAATGGGAGCAAAAAGGCTTCAAGATGGGACAAACAATGAAGTAAAGGCTCAAGCAGCTTTACAAGCAGTTTCAATGACGAAGCAACTCTCAATTGAAAAGTTCATTTAGAAGGGGATTCAATGATAATAGTGAAAGCCCCGATCAAAGGCAAAGCAATGGCATGACATTTGAATAAATACATAAAGTCAATGCACAAAATTTTAATTTCTTTTAAAGAATTCAAAATCTCTCATGTGCTATGGGCTGGAAACAAGGGGCAGAGAAGTTGTCAAAATGGGCAGTGGCATTAATGGAAGGAATGATTGAGGACATGTGGGAAGATATAAGAGATTTAGTATTCACAAGGGGATGGCTTGTATCGCCAAAATGATATCATTGGTGCATATGATTACAAGGTGATGGGACATTAGTGGCTGAGTGGTTTATATGGGAAACATCACATTTCTAAGTCATGCCAAGAATTGAGGAGAGTACAACTTGTGGAAGGAAGGTGGTAGTAGCTAGTAAGAATTGTAGTTTTAGTGCAGAGGTTTCAATGGAGGCCGAATTTGCTCTCATCACAATTAACAACTCTTGCTTTTGGGGCCTTTATTAGAGAAGCGCCTACAAGAGGTTTTCAAGATGCAAGAACTATTCTTTTTGTAGATTATTGACATTATACTAGTGAGGAATTCACGAGGTCCGAGCGTTGATACCCTGTTAATGCTAATATCGTTTCCATGTTTCTTGCATGGAGCTTGGAGCTGGGGACAAAAGATGAAGTTGAGTGAGCGATGAAGGAGTGTGTAGAAGATGAATGGCTATATGGGATGAAATCTTTGCTAGCCACAACCATTCCTGACAAGGGTTTCCACGCAAAGTATGGAAATTGGAAACATCAATGGCCCCATTTCAATCCTTCATTTGGAGTGCAAAAATCAGTTAAGGATGAATAGAGGATTGAAGCCCATATGGGTTGGGATGCATAGAAATTTTTTCTTTGAGAGCATGAGTTCATGCATTGAACGAAAATAATAGCGGGGAAATGAGAAAAACAAGGACCAAGGTTTGAGCGTCAAATTTCTAGGTTAATGGTTTTGTGAAACCACCAAAGGTGAAGAAGTGAGCAATGTCAGATGGGTATGCATTTTTTCGAGTCTTTTTGTGACTTTGAGTTAATGTTGGTTGATAAAATGTAATTATTGTTTTTAAAGACATGTTAATGGAAAATTTTGCATACCTATAATTGAAAGTCTATAGTCGACGAGGAATATGGTAATTGTATGTACTTAATCGGGGGTAAGTGTAATGGCTGAATTTTTTGTATAATTCTTATTCCTTTGTTTATTGTAGGGGTGGTATACAAAAAATTTAGTTGCAAGTGAAATGAGGGTTCATTGGTAGGATTGGGGAGTTATTCTTAGTTGACAATGTATTTACTGTTAATTTTAATATAAATATCAAATATTACCAATCAATTGTTTTTACACTATATTAAAGGGTTCTTTAATTGTTGCTTTTACTTCGGAGGAAGAACATGATTTGATATTGAGCGAATTGTGTGTTTGGGGTAATCCTTCTCTGCCAAACCTTGGACAATCTCCTTTAATCCTCTTACTGAACCACTCAATGTGCATCCATTGTGGGTTTGCCTCCCCAATCTCCCCTTTCATTTTTGGGAGAATTCTCGCTTTGAGGCCATAAGCAACTCTATGGGTTGTTTCTTAAAGGTGGATCAAGCTACGATTGTGGTGAGTTGCTCTACCTTTGCTCGCATTCTGATTGACATTGACATCTCTACATCCCTTCCAGGGGATGTAGTTCTCATGGCTGGGGATAGGCCTTGGACCCAATCGCTAGATTTTGAGGGCCTCCCCTTTTGATGTAGGCAGTATTTCTCTACTAGTCATCTGGCTACAGATTGTTCTCTCGCGTCAACAAGGTGCTACCACTTGGTGGAAGGATGCAAATGATGGTCATTTGACTGTTCTGGCCTCTAACTCTCCCTCTAGGGTGCTCCTACTACCACACCTCTTATTGTTGATTCAGTCCCCTCTAATAGTGTGGACCCTTCTCCGACCGTTGTTGCTCTTGTTTTGCCCCAGCTTATGGCTGTTGAAGTTCAAAACCATTAGCACTCAATTACTGTTGCTGGTGCTGATTCTCTCTCATTGGGGGTTCCACTACCTTCCCTTTATGGTGGGGCCCCTTCTGGAAGTATTGCCTAGATGGTTGTCAACCGACGAAGGAAGACTCACTCTGTAGTCTCTCACTCTCCTCCCTCTATTGTGGGTGAGTTGCCTACCCACTCTTGAGGTGGGTGACTAGTTGTGTTGCTAGTCTGTTGTCAATGGTCATTTCTTGATCTTGTGTATATAATCGCTTCGGTGCATCGTTTCTACGACCTTGGGCTTTGGTTTTTTAAGGGACAACACCCTTGTTTTGCTGCTTTTATTATCAAAAACAAGTTTTCAAATTAAATATTTAATTTAAATTTATTAACTAATAATAATAATTTTAAACTTATTAAAATTTAGAGATCAAGTGAGGAATAAGGGCCTCGTTTTATTTACAAAAGAGTCAAACCCAAATGGATTGAGAAAATGACAACACATGATACAATCATGGAAATGATTGAGAAGCCTAACGGTAGAGTCTAAAAAATATGATAGTACAGAATGCAAAAAACTACATTAGCCTTAAATCGTTTCTCCTAGTTTTGACATGGGAGTGCAACATTTGATGTTGACTTGACACATTTCATTCACATCCTTATTCATTAATGGTTGAGCCACATAGCTGGCTTTATGTGGTTGGCATTCTTTATCCTCATATTGCTTGGGACAATTAAGTATGGAAGTAGCTAAGTCACCTAAATTTGTGTGAGAAACCTCTATTTTACGAGTGTTTAGGAGCAATTTTTGCAAAAGAAATAGAGAAATGGTGGGGAAGAGCATCTTCCCACAGTGAGGCATGACCAGATGATTTATATTTCTTGTTAGGGAAAACTGCAACAACATGGCTTGTGTTCTCAAATTTATGCTTACGACAAGGAAATGATTCATAGTCCAAAAGTTGAATTGGAGAGTGGTTTGAAACTTTAAAATTAATGTTTATAGGGGATCCGTTGATATGTCCAAATTGGCTAAAATGTGAGTGAAAGTATTATGGGTGAATGTTGTAGTAACCTTATTAGTAGCTAGAAAATTACCTAAAGAATTGCTAATGGCCTCAAAGCATGAGTCGATCTAGAATTGAAGCAACAAATTTGGAAGACCAACCCAAAGTTGAAATGAGAGTGAAGGATTTTGTGGAGGCTTGAAGTTAGGATGCAACCCTCATTAAGGAATGTTGTCCCCAAATCTAGAAATGGTCGTAGATGATTGACTCATGACCTTTGATCAAGTTGAAAGATGCAATAAATAACCTTGAAGTGCAAGGGTAGATTTCAAGAATAGCAATCATGAGAGGGCACCAGCTATCAGATATCCATTTATTAAGCTCTAAAAGGCTCAACAAAAGATGATTAAAACAATTCATAAAAATAGGAGTTGTAAAGAATCGTTCACCATCTATCACCTCAGCCCTAAATTCCAAAATCGAGGAAGGTTTTGTTGACATAACTTAGTTGTCATTGGTAAAGTCATTGGCAAACATCAATCCCACCGGAACACCGGTACTCTTAAATATGCACTGGTAGACTAAACACCTAAGCGGTGTACTTTGCCAGTCACGCTTATACTGGTCTAGGTTATTCCAACCGGTCATGGGAAACACATAGGGAAGAGATGACTAACCAGGTACAAGTTCTTTACCAGTTAAATGCATGATAATCTGAACCGGATTGTGCGGAGCGTTCACAGTTAAAACTGGAGTTAGCTTTTTCAGTTTTATTGGAGTTAGATTTGTTTTATCTACGAGCATTTCAAGCTAAACTCAAGATCAGTTTGCAAGCTTTTTTTGCATGCATGATTTATGGGCGAGTTTACAGATTGGCGGATCTATGAGGTGTGTTTTTTATAAGATTGATCTCTTATAAATACGGGTCATAGGACATGAAATAAGTATTGTTGAATATCAAGAGCAGGAGAGCGATATCTTCTGAGAGCAGCTACAATCACAAGAAGTGAAAGACAAAGAAAGGTTCAACAACCAAGCAGAGGAAAGGGGAACATGTATGATATGATTAGACAGAAAGTGTTATCATAAGATCATTGCTTTAGATTGTGAAGCATATTCAAATCCCTTAATCAAGGTGAATCATAACAGGTTCTTTGTATAAATCTCTTTACCGGATAACATCTTTATTGGTGTTGAAAGTCCTCTTACAAGGTGACTCCTAACAGGGTCAAGATCCTAACAGGTCTTCTACCAAATCCCTTAACCGGGTAGCACTCTTACCGGTGCTTTGTAAGCCTCTAACATGACATTCTTTATTACTGTAGTAGTAAAGTTGTGGGTTCAATCCCACCGTGGTTTTCTCCTTCTAACCGAGGGTTTCCATGTATATATGTTGTGTTGACCTGTGCATTTCAATTTTTGTTTATGAGTGGTGATTATATTCTTTAAATTTGCAATAATACATATATAGAAGAATAAATTGAAGTAGAAATTGTATTTACTGATTCAACCCCCCCCCCCCCCCCCCCCCCCCTTCTCAGTAATTAGTTAGGATTAACAATTGGTATCAGAGCATCTGGTTATCAGAATTATAAAGCTTAACCGCTTGAGTAAAGATCATCGAGGGTTATAGGTATCAAAAGCAGCTTGAGGAAGCCAATGACATAATTGCCTCTCTTGAGAATAGACTGAGGTCTCTTGCAAAGAGAAAAGAGCTGGCTCTATAACTGAGTGAAAGCAATGAAACAATTGAGGAACTCTCTGGGCAAAGTGGATCTGATGAAGCAGAAGAGGCAGTCTCTAATCTTATGGAGAAAAAATAGAGTTTAACCGATCAGATCTCCAATCTGAAAATGGAGCAGGAAAGTAATGCTTTGAGAATGACTGAAATCATTGAAGATAAAAAGAAAAGCTGAAGATGAAAAGAACAATGCCCTAGAAGCACTATTAATTGTTGAAGGAGCAAGAAAACTGGCAGAAGATGCGGTAAGAGAAAGTGATGCTTCTGTATTACAACTTCAAGCAGACATGCATAGCCTAACTCAAGAGAATGCAATCATGCATGAGCACTTGCATGCCAAAGATGATGCATGCAAAAGGTTGGCTATTGAATTGTATCAACTAAAGGAAAAGATGAAAACTCTTGAAGAAAGAAATAAGACACTTAGAAGGTACAATGAAAGCTCAGAAAAACTTGATGAGCAATTGAGGGGTCAAAGAAAGCACAAGGATCCCATAGGACTTGGGTACACTGGTCAAAGCAATAATGAAACCGGTGAGTTCTGTGGAGACAAGCAAGGGAATAAGGAAAAGAAGAAACCGATAGAAGACAAAGGTAAACAGACCTTCAAAACCTCTTGCAAACATTGTGGTAAATCGAGTCATAAAACAAATGACTGCAGAAACACACCGGTGAAATCATGCTACTTCCAACAGCCACTGCAGCAACTGTTACAAGTATGGCCACAAGACCTTTGAATGTAGGTCACGTCCCAACAATGTGTCCAGTGGAAGCATGGGAAGCTTCAAAGGTTATTGTTACACATGCAACAAGTTTGGACACAAAGTAGATGAATGCAAGTCTAGAACTATGGCATTCAAATCCCCACCAAGACTGATATTCCCTAATAGGAATATAAGCCGGAAAACATCCAACTGTGCTACCTGTGGGCCATCAGGCCATAGCAACTTTGGATGTCACTCACCCATGGACAAGGAAAGAAGGGTCAATCCATGGAGAGGAACCAGGATGGCTTGTTACAACTGTAACAAGATTAGGCATCTGGCCAAGGAATGTAGGAACCGACCAATGAACAAAAGAAAAAGATTGGCCAAACTAGTGATGAGGAACTTGTCTCCCAACCAAAAGGGTAACAAGGGAAAAGAGACTGAAAAGGACGTCAAGAAGATTTGGTTGAAAAAGGAATCAAAGAGCTCCGTTGAGGAGAAAATGGAGGTAAGGTCATCATCTATTGATGGTGATATCTCTTCAGTAAACTGAGCCTAAGGGCTTGAAGCAAACATGTAGTCTACCTATTGTTCCCAATGGAACTTGCGAGTAATGATCTCACATAGTCGAGAAGTGCAACTGGAAGAAGTCACCAGTCTATCAAGTATACCAGAAAGGTAAGTGCTGACATCACAACCGAGGATTGATTAACATGTAAACACATGAGAATTGGTTGTCATAAGAAAGATTAGGCAAGGCAATTAATGTTGTAGCCATTAACAATTGTTACCATTTGATAATTACTGTTATGACCTAAGTCTAATTAAGGGAAGGATGATTACTCATTTCACTTTACATTGTGAACTGTGATTTTTGATTTCTTAAGCTTGAGTAATCTTGTCTTTCTTTGATTTATGGTCTTTGCTAAGTGAACTTTGTAAATCCTATCAAGAACTCTCTGTGTAAACCGGTCATATACAATGGCATCATCATCTTCTGTGGTTAATCTAATTGGAGGTAACCAATTTGATAGACCAGTTTACGATATTATGACAGTACAGAACCAAGAGAACGATATGGCAAGTGCTCTATCGTCGGTGCCTGAAGGAGTTGTGTGGACAAAAGACATAATAACAGTCATCCACTCCAAGCAGGAAGAATTGGGTGAAACGTTCATCCAAAGAGAATATCTTTCACGCTGCGAGGACGGAAAGCTTCAAGCCAAGTATGTGAAGCTTGAAACTTTAGGTTTGATTAATGGAGTAAGGTATCCAACCGTGTTTCGACCAGATTGGATAAGATTTGTTCTAAGTAGGGTTCACAAACCAGGAATATGGCTTGCGAAGGGTGCAGTCACAATGATAACCAAAGAAGATTTGCGAAGGGTTATTGGATATAATGATAAGGGGAAGCTCTTACCCTTAGAATGATTGCCAACGTTGAAGTCGCAAGGTTAACAAAGTCAAGGTCTGACAGTCGGTTGATGACTGTAAACGACATTGAAGACGAGGGCATTCGGTTTGCATCAACGATTATCGACTATAAAATCTATCAGTCAAGAAACCTTAACAATGTACCGGGAGGAGCTATTCATGACGCACACAGGATCATGCATGATAATGCACAATACGATCTATGCACTATGTTGAGAGGTCAAATCTTCGAAAACCTAAAGAAGCTCAGTTTGGTGAAGAAGTTTCTCAAATATGGAACTCTTCTGGTATGTTTGTTTTTCTACTATCAGAATTTCTTTCCACGCATAGGAAAGGTTACATGGCAAGTAGATAAACCGGTTATGGTACAAATATGTGAACTGACAATTAACCTAGGAAATCAGTTCAATAAAATTATGACCGATTACTTTGAGGCGTTCCAACTTAGAATGCACGCTAGGGAAAGAATTCCCTCGACCATTGTTGATCAATACAAGGATGAGGTGTGTTTTCTAGTTAGCACCGATGACTGTATAATCCAGTCTATGGAGCCTAGAACAGAGTATGCTCCGGAACTTGGGTATGAGATCTCTACCAAGGTAGAAAAGGCACATGCAAATGCACAATAAGATAGTGACCTAGATCTCTTTGCATACCGGTTTGGACCATATGAAGAGATTCAGGAAAATTTGAAGAAAAAGACATCAGTAAAGGAACCTAAAAAGGTGTATGTAAAAAGGTCTCCTACACCTAGGAAGAAGAAAATGGTAGCAGAAGAACCCAAGGTTCAAATGAAAAGGACACAAAAGGCATCCAGTGCACAAGGGGAAGAACTAGAAGAAGCTGAAACGGAAGAAACAACCGCTTTGCACAGAAAGAGAAAGACTGGGAAATTGGTGAAAGTGGATGCACCAAGAGGAAGGAAGCCAACCTTTGATGAAGTGGTTGAAGGAATAAAGGAGACAGGTGGATTGGGAGCAATTGGAAGAAGATATGAAGTGAGCAATGAAGAAGATAAGAGCAAAATAGAAGAAGCAGTAGTTCACTGTCTCTACAAGTTCAATTATACTCCCACTAAACTTCATAAAGTAATTCCTGATGACCTGTAGGAAATAATAGAAGGGAGATGTCTTTGATTGATTAAGAAAGAGAGCTGAGGATTAGGGCTCTACTTGAAGTTCGAAATCATCTTACTCTGGAAGAGGCAACCCATCAAGCTAACCTCCATAAACAAAGTTTCAAGATAAGAAAGCAAATTAGTCAGGTGTTGATTGGAGAAGTGGACAAAGTGCATGAGGAATGAGTCTTTACATGGACGAATCTTCTTTAGTAACAATATCAGGCAGAGGAAGAATGCCAGAAGATCACAAAGCCACCAGTGATTGACACTGGGAAAGGTAAAGGCATACTGGGAGCTGAGACTCCGGTCAAGGAAAAGATTTCAACATAACCGGTCATTGTTGATATCACCGAAGATAAAGCTGGTGATCTAACTCCACCAACCCTACTTACTTCCCCAGTTAAAGGTATAGCTAGAACTTTAACTGTAGATAACATAGTTGATGAAGGTATGGATTATGGTGAAGTGTCAAACATAGCTAAATGGTTTAGTGTTTTAGTAGAAGAGGATAAGGAAAAAAATAGAGATTTCTCTGTTGGAAACCTTCTTGGATTTCAACATAAGTCCTAGAGACTATAGGGCTCAATTTTCTCCTGAATTGAATCAATGAATAATGGTTAAATGGAGAACCGGTTTAGCAACGAACAATAAAATTGTAAGGAAGACATTGACACAAGTAAGACCAGGTCTCAGTGAAGAGACAAAAAAACTTCTGATGGAGGCAGTGTCACTAAATTTGGATACAAAGAATAGGGTTGCAAAGATTAGTAACGGATATGAAAAAGATGTATATAAAGATACACTAGAGTTCTGGCAGAAATATGACTTTAGTACCCTAAAGACAACAGGTCCACATGAAATCTCTCAAGATGAACCTGAAAGAGTATTGGTACCATCGGTACAATTCATAGCTTGTGAACAATTTTCAACCAGTGAGAAAGAAGTTCCAACTAAACCATTCACATCCAGTGAACAGGTAAATATGGGCGAACAAGTTCAACCAGAAGATTTAGTATAGGGAGAGTCATCAGAAAAGAGGATTACTGAAAAAGGAACAGATAAAGAGGAAATTGTTGTGAATGAACAACAGGTTGCTTAAAAGCAACAAACAGAGCAATCGTCGGAAGAGGAAGTCCATCCAGAGGAAGAAGTACAACTAGGAGGGGAAGTACATCAAGAACGACAAAAGTAGATATATCAACAACATGAGTTACCTGTTAATACAGAACATGAGAAGCCTGTAGAAGACCAACCTGCACAGGAGAATAAACAGGAGGAACAGGTAGATGTTCCTAGCACATCTTCATTGAAGAGAAAAATAACTTTTGCAACAGATCCTGAAGCAAAGAAAAGTAAAGTTAGTGAAACAGTGGTTGACATAAGCAAGATGCCAACAAGACAACTAAAAGAGCTCACTAAGAGGAAACAAGATATGGTCCTCTCTAGTGTAAGAAACATCTTGTACAACTTTGTACCAGATGCAAATATTGATGATGATGAACCTGTTATAGATCAATTAGAGATTCTTGCACAAGCAATTGGGGAAGATGTCACCGACCCATAGACAATAGCAATTGATCACTATGAAAAGAAGTGATTTGAAATTCTTCACAAACAGGTTGAAGAACTGAAAGGCATTGTATCTACAAGAACTAGGGAGCTAATGTAGCAGATACAAGATACAGGAAGATTGATAACAAGGACATCAAACTTTGAAGACTTTGTTCAAGATATAACTAAGAGAACATCCAAGACTTTAGAAGAGATAAGGTTATTTCATCCAAGTTTGATGCAAAGAACTCTTTTGTAACTGAATACAACAGGGAATTGACAAGTCTTGTTCTCATCCTCAGAAAGGCATCTGAAGAGAAAACAAAGAGAATTCAAGATCTTATTGGATTCGTAGAAATAATAGCTTAGGTTTTATTTATAAGCTATTTCATTTCTACTAAACCATGGTCATAGTTTAGTAGAAATAAAGCATGTGGAGGAATAAATAAATAAATAAATAAATAATTTATTTAAAAGGGGAATATGGAGAAATAGGTAACAAATTAAATTTATTACATTAGGAGGGGTAGTATTCCTTGCCCCAACATTTGATCTAATGCATACAATTGCAACCGATGTAGATGACCTGATTACAAAACAGTGGAAGACATGGAAAACTTAGTCGTCTCACTGCAAGCAGCAAAGAAGAACTTAGATCATGTAACAGGTATATGGAAACCATTCCTTGATTCTGCAAAGAAAATATATAAGGATATTTTCAATAAGTTACAGTTATGAAATGCAAACATTTAAGAAGTAACAACCCTTTGACCCATGGAGGCAAAAAGGGGAAGAAGATCAGATACAGACATGAAGGAAAAGAAGATTGCAGATAAAGGGAAGATCAGTATAAGACGACAGATCAACGCATATGAAAGTATCAGATGAAAGAGTTGAAAAAAAAGAGAAAGAGATAACAGACAGTGTGTGTTACAGGTAGACAAGGAGATCTACAAGTGAAGTCTACAAGAGAGGTTATGTATTGATATGTTTTGCCACCAATGCCAAAGGAGAAGATTGTTGACATAACTTAGTTGTCATTGGTAAAGTCATTGACAAACATCAATCCCACCGGAACATCGGTACATCACACCAATACTCTTAAATATGCACTGGTAGACTAAACAAGTAAGCGGTGTACTTTTCCAATCACGCTTATACCGGTCTAGGTTATTCCAACCGGTCATGGGAAACACACAGGGAAGAGATGACTAATCGGGTACAAGTTCTTTACCAGTTAGATGCATGATAATCCAAACCGGATTATGCGGAGCGTTCACAGTTAAAACTGGAGTTAGCTTTTTTAGTTTTATTGGAGTTAGATTTATTTTATCTACGAGTGTTTCTAGGTAAACTCAAGATCAGTTTGCAAGCTTTTTTTGCATGCATGATTTATGGGTGAGTTTATAGATTGGCAAATCTATGAGATGTATTTTTTATGAGATTGATCTCTTATAAATACAGGTCATAGGACATGAAAGAAGTGTTGTTGAATATCAAGAGCAAGAGAGCGATATCTTCTGAGAGGAGCTACAATCACGAGAAGTGAAAGATAGAGAAAGGTTCAACAACCAAGTAGAGCAAAGGGGGACATGTATGATCTGATTAGACAAAAAGTGTCATCATAAGATCATTGCTTTAGATTGTGAAGCATATTCAAATCCATTAATTAGGGTGAACCCTAACAGGTTCTTTGTATAAATCCCTTTACTGGGTAACATCTTTATTCGTGTTGAAAGTCCTCTTACAAGGCGACTCCTAACAGTGTCAAGATCCTAACAGGTCTTCTATCAAATCCCTTAACCAGGCAACACTCTTACCAGTGCTTTGCAAGCCTCTAATAGAGCATCTTTATTATTGCACTAGTAAAGTTGTGGGTTTTGTCCCACCGTGGTTTTCTCCTTCTAACCGAGGGTTTCCATGTATATATGTTGTGTTGACCTGTGCATTTCAATTTCTGTTTATGAGTGTTGATTATATTCTTTAAATTTGCAAGAATACATATATAGAAGAATAAATTGAAGTAGAAATTGTATTTACTGATTCACCCCTCCTCTCAGTAACCGATTAGGATTAACAAGTTTGGCACAAGATATGAGTTAGAGTTTCCCTGAGATTGAATCTTGAGAACCCTGAGACTTGGATTAGACCTCTTTTTGCATGAAGTGAATGTCTTAATAGAACAAATGTTCATGAAATCTTCCTGTACATTTCTTGGTGACATGTTTTCATTAAAAAAATTAGGGATGGTTTGAGAATGTCCCCCATTACCCAATCATCACAAAATGTCAATCGAGATGTGAATCGAGGGCTTGAGGGTTAGGGGCAAGTGCTTATGGAACACAAATTCATAATTCTAAAGACAATCATTGTTGTCAATGAAGATGACCTTACTGTCTTGTTCAAGATAAGATTAAGGCATAGTGAATACCTTAAGATGGTCTTTGACAAATGCATGAGGCTTGGTGTTTCATGAAATCCTAAATAATATAAGTCAAATAAAGTTGTTGGGTCATACTATATCCATGTGTGGTGTGTAGTTCGACCGTTGACTAATATAAGTTATGATCAAAGTCCTCTTTCAAGTAATAAAAATAATAATATTAAACTTTTAAAAGGTTAAATTCCAAAATTTTACATATAGCCAAGTTGTTAGTGAAGATTGAGGATCATGGCTTCAAGTCATCACAAGCAACCTATGCCTTTAATCAAGTTAAGAAAAAAAATAATGGAGGCTTTAGCCTTGGTAAGTCCAAACTATTTGAAAGAATTTTGCACCAAACCATATTATTGCATACATTTTACTTTAGAAATATCACGAGAGATATGAATAACTCATTGTGTTTGTTAGCAAATATTTTAAGATGTTGAATTGAAGATTTCAAGCATTGGACAAATGGACATATGCCTTAGTCAAATCTCTAAAGTAGATTAAGGACCATGTAGAAAAGTGCATAATTGTGGTGATGTTAGTGAGATCACTAAAGAAAATTAGGGCCCATGCATTAAAGTGTATGATTGTGGTGGTGTCCCTCATCCCATGGTGAATAATATTTTAACCCAATAATGTGTAGGGAAATAAGTGGAACCAAAATTCTAGAATTCCATTTAGAGTTTGAGGCCTACCAAGTTTGTGAGATACAACGTCATACACAATTGATGGTTGATGTTTTAAGGTGCAATTAAAATAAATAGTGACTTGATGGTCTAGGATCATAGTTTGAACAATAGTTGAAGAGTTGCAACTATACTTCAAGAATTTGATGCATACTAGAA